>CM069869.1:30647623-31075123 GCA_036172665.1 Prosopocoilus inquinatus
GGATAGAAGTAGTAACCATGCATTCAACAACTGCTTTGAAAACTATTGCGAAACTTAGGACCATTTTTGCAGTCTATGGACTTCCTGAAATTATTGTCTCTGACAATGGAGTTCAATTCACTGCACAAGAATTTAAGGATTTTATGATGAGAAATGGCATAAAGCACATTTTGACATCACCATATCATCCTTCAAGTAATGGTACTGCAGAAAGAGCAGTACAAAATGTTAAAACAGCTTAAAAGAAAATGTCAATGACTCAAGGAACTTCAAATTTACAATATTTAATCATCGACTGTTATTTGTCTTCATACAGAAATACACCTCATGAAACAACAGGTCGCAGTCCTGCAGAGATCTTCTTAGGAAAGAAACCAAGAACTTTATTAAACATTCTTAAACCGAATTTAGCAGAAATCGTCGACAGGAAAAAGCAGTACCAAGAAGACAAAAGAAATATTTCAAGAAAACCGGCATTAACATTCAGACAATGAAACAGAGTTTGGGTAATAAGTGTAAGAGGGGAATTTGAAAAGTGGCTTCCGGAAAAAATTGTGCGACAAAAGGGTATATTAACGTACATTGCAGAAGTGGAAGGTCAAAGAAGATATGTACATTTGGATCATTTACGTACTAGATTTGAGATGCATATTCCAGAATTGCCACATTTCAAGAACGAAATTCGTGCGAATAATAAAAAGATTTCCAGAAAGAAACAATTGAGACAAGAAAAGAACCAAGATGAAGTAAGAAAAGAACTTGCACCTGAAACAGTGACCGAGATTTCTCATTTGGATACAACATACAACTGTACAAGCAAGTTGAGCGCAGACAGGACTTCGCCTTATGTGAGAACTGCAGTTACAGTAGGGTTACGCAGATCAACAAAGACCAGAAAACCAGTGGATAGATTGATTCTTTGATGTTTTTATAAATCCAAATTTTGGCTACGATTTTTATAAGTTGGAGGGAATGTTATGTATGTAACTGATTATATGATTAAGTAAGCTTTGAAATAAATAAAAGAGAGAATTCTCCGAGATAAAATTTTCTTAAAGTGCTCTTAACTTGTGGTGTGTGGGGTGATCTTGGTCGTGAAAAGACGAACGTTTGACTTCAATTATGCCACTTCCATTCAAAGCAGAATCAAAAAGTGCCTGTAGAAAGTTAAATTAGAATTTCAAAATTATGTATAAGAGAAGATACAGAGGAAAAAAGAAAATCGACTTTTTTACATTTTCATTAATATCTCAAGAAGAAAGAAGAAAAAAATCATTCTGTCAATGGCTACGAATTAGGCATTGATTCGTGCAACTTTTCTTCCATTTAACCGAATTTGTGTCTGATACGGTTTAGGAGATCCCTTCAGTGCACACTCAATTTGAATCAGCCGGTATGTATTTTATTTTATTTTCAGGATATTTAGGTATCAAATAACAGGGAATTATATACTTTTCGTTAGAATAAGAACTTTTTTCGGGTCTTTGGTCTATTTATTTCCGTATTTCCGTGTTGTTTGGTTAGAACTTATTTGTAAGGTTTTTCTGACGGTTAATTTTAGATCTTTAGATATTAGTTTATATTTACTTACATTTAAACATATACAGGGTGTATGTACGACTGTAGTATAAGCAATTTTCGCGAGCTAGGTACAGAATCAATTTGTTTTCATCAAGAATGGATGTTGAAGAAGCTATTTGTTTGTGGACTGGATTCAGAAAAATGAGACATCGGCGTCGTAAAAGAGAAAGAACGTATTGGGTTCATCCTATTCTAAGAAGTAGACTTTTTTTAAGTTTATACGTTAATCTATATCCCATTCTTAGAAATTATAAACCTAAATTCTTTAATTACTTTAGAATGTCAATAAAACCTTTTGATAATCTACTAGAAAATATTGTATGCTATTAAAATCTTCACCTTCCGTAACTAATATGAAATTGAAATGTAGAGCACCGAAGAAATTCACAGTAAAAGCACGCTTCATGTGAACTGACTATGGACATATCTCATATCTAAAAGCGCGCATCAACGCCGGTCAACGCGTGCTTTTAAAACTTGCGTTGAGCGGCGTCAAGATACGGGCTACCACAGAATAAGGCCGTTCACATGAATGGATAACGGGTATTGTAGGTAAGTAAATATGCACTAACGAAAAGCGTACGTCTAGCGCGCGTCATGTGAACCAAGCCTAAAAAACAAACAGAAAGTAAACTCGGCGATGCCGCCTTTGATCTCTGTCAACCAGCGGTGGTCATGTTCTCAGAGTAGAATATCAGGCCCGTATACATAAAATGTGGGACCAACGTTCAGGTCCTTAAGACAATGCGCAGTAAATGAATTATTCTCATTAAAACCAATGACTTGCTGGAATTCTGGTCCATTTTCTAAGTGGCGACAAATACTTCATTGTCATCTGAATCAAGTTTTAATGTTGCCAACAACAATTAATATTTGTTCCTAAATAACAATTTTGTTCTTATTCGGACATTTCAATTTTTTGTTAATAAATTTTAAACTATAAAATATTCTGAAATGTAATTTAATAAGGTACAAGAGATGAACTTTTTACAAGATTGTCCGAAGGGAATGTTCTTACTTAAGTGTATAAATTGTTTTATAACATCTGGATGCCACTAACCATCTCTGAGCTCTACATGTACTATTACGATTTTTTATCAAGTAGCCTGTTTTTGTCCAAGTTTTAGGTTTGTCAACCATTCAAATTTGACACTAATGACATAACATTGAAAGTCATCTGGTTTTCAGAGTGTTGGTTATATTTTAACTACAGCAGAAAAGTAAGGACGATCAACGGAATTCATAATTAGAGGAGGCTGTGATTGGTGCTATTTTATGCTGTGTGGTTGGATATATTGAGAAATAAATAATAAATTGACAGTTGTCATATGTGAGGTTACGCCCGTGATTTGTACAATCTTCATTTTGTTATTCTATTTTATATTGTTACGTTTCTAGGGTTTAAATTTATTTATTTAAACGAATAAAAGACTCGGTAAAAACTTAACCGTAATTTATTAATGCTTACAAACTAATTTATTTGTAACAATTTATTTACACACTAAAATCTAACTTCGACGATCGGTGTTCGAATTCGACTGACTCGTGAGTCAACTCCGGGCGATTTTATATCATTTGCTGCCGTCTGGAATTCTCTACGCTGGAAGATTCGAGTTTGTTCCATCGCCGGAAAAGTCTAGTCTGTTCGATGTAGACCCCGGTGGCGTGGCAGCCAATGACGCATAACGAACCGACTTCTTGACGCCTTCAGCTAAGCCGGATGGCGCGCCACACTGCCCCCTTCTTAAAAACGTTTCGTCTCGAAATGTTCCTGGTGATAGTCTTGAAGGAGAGTGTCGGAATCTACATGCTGGCCCATTCTTGCAACTTCCCGTCTGGAAGAAGTAGCAGTCTACGGTTTTGCTGTTGCTGACTGTTGCCTGTGGGTGGTGGCTGCAGACTAGGACTTCAATTCCCGTTCTGTAGAAGGAAGATGACTTCCAGCATGCTTCGAATTACTCTCCAGTCTAGTCCGTCCAATCCGCAGCCCAATTTGGGGATGGCTAACTTCATCTGATGGTTCTCTATTAGCTGTCTCCTCAGGCTATATAGGGCTCTCCACATACTTTGATAGTCAGGTTTACCGCTTGATGTCTTCTTAGTGACGAAATAATGCACGTGACGCCTCCGATCTGCCGTCGAATCAATGATCTGCAAGCTCTTGCCTACCATGGGATGCTGTCTTCGTAGCTCCTCGATTTGGCCAAATTTCTTCCTAAACACCTGAGCGATTCCTTTGGACATTTTCAGGTCTTCTGCTACGCAGTGGGCCAGACTGTACTCCAGTGGCACTTTAAAGAGATCTTGTTGCTTCTCCGTGGTCACTCCAAACCGTGCCTTGCTTCCTTCGGCGTGATGAGACATGAAGGTTTCGAAGTTCACTTCGGAAACTTGCGCCCTTTGTACTGTCCCTTCATCTGCTTCTCCATGGTAAGGGGCTATCCGGTTGAAGTGGATTACTTTGGGTTTGCCATGGGGGACCTTCTTGATGCGGTAAACGACGTCGTTGATCCGTTTCATCACTTTGTAAGGACCTTCCCAAGAGGTCTGCAATTTTGGGGAGAGGCCTCGACGTCTTTGGGGATTATAAGGCCAGACCAGTGCTCCAGGTTGGTATCCTCCGTGTTGAGCGTTGATGTCATAGTGCTCCTTCATCCGATCGCTGGCCGTCTGTATATTGTGACGCACTTGGTTGTGGATATCATCCATTTTCCTGCGTAATTTGCTCACGTAATCTTCGTCGGCAGAGACTTCGCCAGGCTTCACACCAAACTTCAGGTCGCAGGGCAGTCTCGGCTCTCGCCCGAATACCACTTTCGCGGGAGTCTCCCCTGTTGTCTCATGAACAGATGAGCGGTACGCCATTAGAAACAGGGGAATGTACGTGTCCCAGTCCCTCTGATGATCGGAAACGACCCTAGACAAATGTCGGTTGATGGTTCTATTGAACCTTTCCACCATTCCGTCCGACTGTGGGTGGAGTGCACTTCTAGTTTGTCGTATGCCGAGCAGAGTACACACGTTCTTGAACAAGGCCGATTCAAAGTTCCTTCCTTGGTCTGAATGCAGTTCCATAGGTGCACCATACCGACTGAACCATTCCCTGACAAGGACTTCCGCAATAGTGACTTCCTCTTGGTTAGGTAGGGCGTAAGCTTCAATCCACTTGCTAAAGTAGTCCATTACCACGACGATGTACTTGTTTCCACCATTCGTTTCTGGAAACGGGCCGGCTACATCGATGGCAACTCTCTCAAAAGGACTTCCAACGTTGTACTGTCTCATGGGAGCCTTACCCCGCCTGTGGGGACCGTTACTGGCTGCGCAGACTGCACACTTTCTGCACCAATCCTTCACGTCTTCCTTGCAGTTCACCCAGTAAAATCTTTCGCGCACCTTCTCCATAGTCTTCTTAACTCCCAGATGCCCTCCCGAAGTTCCATCGTGAAGTTCCCTCAGAACTTCTGGCACCCTATTCTTGGGGATTAGTAACTGTGTCTTCTGTTCCATGCCTTCCTGATTCTCTATGCTTCGTCTCAGAAGACCACGATCCAACACTATGGAGTCCCACTGCGCCCAGTATGATTTTACGGACGGTGCACATGGTGCTACCTCTTCCCGGGTAGGCCTCGCGTCCCTGCTTTTCCACTCTAGCACTAATTTCAAATCCGGGTCGTTCTCCTGTTCTGTACGCAGTTCTTCGCCTTGCCATTTGTCGTCAACAATGGCTGTCCTCGCAGTCGTGGCTACTTTCTCGTCCAAACGACTACAGTGCTTACAGTCTTCGGCACAGGGTCTTCTCGACAAAGCATCGGCATTTCCATGGCTAGTTCCTGCCCGATGCTGAATTTCAAAGTCGTACTCCTGAAGTAATTCGATCCATCGTGCAACTTGCCCTTCTGGATTCTTGAAACGGAGAAGCCATTTTAGAGCGGCATGGTCGGTCCTCAGCAGGAAGCGTCTACCATACAAGTACTTGTAGAAGTGTTCTATCGTTTTTACGACGGCTAGCAATTCCCTTCTCGTGACGCAGTAGTTTCGTTCCGGCTTTGACAGGACTTTACTGAAGTAGCCGATCACCTTCTCTTGCCCCTCTTGTATCTGGGAGAGTACGCCACCAATCCCAACGTTGCTAGTATCTGTGTCCACGACGAATTTGCCTTCCGAGAGAGGATAACTCAGAATAGGAGCACTAATCAAGTACTGCTTTAGTTGTTCAAAGCCAATTTGATACTGTTGGTCCCATTCAAATGGACGACCTTCTTCAGTGAGTTTTGTCAACGGCTTAGCAATGTCTGCAAATCCAGGAACGTAGCGCCGATAGTAAGTGCACAGGCCAAGGAAACTCCTTATTTGGTGTTTATTTCTGGGAGTTGGCCAGTCTTTCACCACCTGAATCTTCACAGGGTCCACGGCGATTCCATTTCCATTAACAATGTGCCCCAGGTAATTCACTTCCTTCTGGAACAGGTGACACTTCTTGAGGCTAAGCTTTAGTCCAGCTCCACGAAGCCGCTGGATCACTCCTTCCAGGTTCCTTAGGTGGTCGTCGAACGTCTTTCCCACGACAATTATGTCGTCAAGGTACACCATGCACCTTGTCCAGGACAGACCTTTCAGAACCGTCTCCATTAACCTCTCGAATGTCGCTGGGGCATTACAAAACCCGAATGGCATCACTGTGAACTGCCACAGACCCATACCAATGGAAAACGCCGTCTTTTCTCGATCTTCAGGCGCCAGCTCCACTTGCCAATATCCACTCTTTAAGTCCAAAGTTGAGAAGATCTTTGAGCCGGCCAGGGTGTCCAGGGTATCATCAATCCGTGGCAAGGGATAGCTGTCCTTCTTGGTGACATTGTTGAGTAACCGGTAGTCTACACAGAACCTGGTGGACCCATCCTTCTTCACAAGCACTACTGGTGACGCCCACGAACTGCTTGATGGTTCTATTACATTATCCTTTTCCATCTCACGAATAATGCGTTCCGCTTCCTCACGCTTCGGCAACGGTAATCGCCTTGGAGCTTGACGGATATGTCTTTCTTCTCCAGTCTCTATTTTGTGTTTCACGACATCAGTTCTTCCCTTGGATCCATTTTCTACCTCAAATACATCTTGATAGCGGCCGATCAGATTCTTTGCTTTTGTCTTCTGGTCTGGAGTCAATTCCTGGGCTGTTGACATAACCATTTCCCATAATTTCCTTGGGACGTTCGCTTCTGGCACGTTTGCTTCAAGGTGGCGGGAGATGGAGGACACCATGGTGCAGCTTCCCAAGCTGGTGCCTTTCTTGATATTGACGGAGAAACAATTGACGTTCATCAGGCGGACAGGTACTTCCTTCTTCGCTGTCAGCAACATTTTCCCAACGAGGACTCCTCTTCCAATCCTTTGATCATCAGTATTAGGTTCAACCATAATAACTTGCCCATCTTGAAAAACACCGTCCATTTTTGCGTCGACGATAACCTCAGTCCTGCTGGGTAATACAACGTCTTCAGCGAGGACTACTCGAGCGGCCACGTCCCCTCGTTGATGTAGAACCAACTCCTCATTATTGACCGCCATCACGCCACCCTTTAAGTCCAATTGAAACCCGTGGGCACACATGACGTCCATGCCCAAAATTGCCTCGTCCTCTATGTCTGCTACCAGTGCACGGTGTTTTATTGGAGTTGAACCAATAGTGATGATAACCTCTACTTCACCGTGGACAGTTGCTGATGTTCCAGTTGCAGTTTTTAGTCTCCACTTGGTCGGCTCGGTGCGTCCAGATGACTTGATGACGTCGGGTCTTAAGATGGTCTTCGTCGCACCCGTATCCAACAACATGGTGTGAGGAATGTCATCAATGGTAACATCCACGAAGACACTGCTGGTTAACTGCCGTAGGGATATTACTTGGTTGGCTTTCGTCTTTGGGGGCCTTTGAATACGGATCGACGTTTGCCCCTCTGCACCGACCCGGCTTAGTTTAACTGTGGCTTTCTTGGATCCTGTCTGGGCTTTGGACATCGCCTGCGAACATGTCCTTCCTCCTGGCCACAACAGCGGCTTCTTCTGCTCGAAGACCTGTTCCACAATGCGGCGAACATCCTCGGCGGTGGCATACTCCCTGGGTCGCTCCTTTATAGCAGATTCCACCTTTGCGTTAGCGGATTCTTCCTCTTCTTCCTCTTGGAAGTCCGTAGCCGCTCGCACCTTGACATGCCCTCTTGAGACTCGTCTCGCCGCTTCAAATTCCAAGGCATAAGCCAATGCGTTCTTGGACGTCTTCGGATGGGTCATTCTCAATGCCTGCTTTTTGTCTGGGTCACGGACTCCATCTATGAAGGTCTGCACCGTCAAACATTTGAGGAATTCAACAGGAGCTCTGGGATATGCCAACTGCGTCAGACTTTCTCCGGATTTCTGACAGCGATTCCTCAACTGCGCATGGTATACCTCGGTCAGATGGGCCTGTCCGTAACGCATTTCCATCCTATTCACCAGCTTGTTGAAGTCTTCTTGTTCCTCTGGCGGTATCGTCTGTAGCACATCGATAGCGTCCCCTCTCAAGGCGACAATTAACGAAGTGGCTTTTTCGCTGGCCGTCCATCTGTTCGCCTTTGCTGCTGCCTCGAACTGTTTGAAGTAGTTGGGCCAAGAAGACTTTCCATCGAACGTTGGTGGTTTTATTTTCAATTTCGAATTTTCCGCTGGTCCTTCCACAATTCGGGTTTCATTATTTTCTAGTGTTTCTACTGGTGGCTGATTCCCGAACACTCGCAACCCCGCCATGATTTGTTCCAGATTTTTGATTTTGTTATCCTGCTGGAATATTATTTCTTCCACATTTTCTTGCAGGTTCCTTGTTTCTTCCGATATTTTTACCACTAGTTTATCTTCGAGTCCTTTTGTTTATTCTAGAAATTTCTCGTCGAAATTTCTAGATTGCTCTCGAAATTTCTCGTCTAAGTCTCCTAGATTTATTCTGTAATTTGTCCAAATTTCCAGATTGTTCTAGAAACTTCTCGTCCAAATTTCAGGATTGTTCTCGAAGTTCGTCCTTGATATTTCTGGATTGTTCTAGAAACTTCTCGTCCGAATTTCTGGATTGTTCTCGAAGTTCGTCCTTGAAATTTCCAGATTGTTCTTGAAACTTCTCGTCCAAATTTCGGGATTGTTCTCGAAATACATCCTTCAAGATTTTATTAAAATCGGCGGGACCACACGAAATTTCGAAAAGGAACGTCTCTGGATCTTCACCAGCTGTCAACAAATCGCATCGGAGACGCTGTTGAAGTGCGCCTTTCAAACCACAGGTTTCTAACTCTCGTTCTTCCAATTCGGTTTTTAATTCGGCCACTTTTAAGTCTTTCAACAATACTTTTCTCGTAGCCATTGTTTTTTTTCCGAACTGTACTTATTTAATAATCTGATTAAATTTAATTTACTTTAAATTGTTTATTTATTTGCACAAACCCGCACACCGACACCACTGTTACGTTTCTAGGGTTTAAATTTATTTATTTAAACGAATAAAACACTCGGTAAAAACTTAACCGTAATTTATTAATGCTTACAAACTAATTTATTTGTAACAATTTATTTACACACTAAGATCTAACTTCGACAGTCGCTGTTAGAATTCGACTGACTCCTGAGTCAACTCCGGCCGATTTTATATCCTTTGCTGCCGTCTCGAATTTTCCAAGCTGGAAAATTCGAGTTTGTTCGATGGTGGCGTGACGGCCAATGACGCATAACGAACCGTCTTCTTGACGCCTTCAGTTTGATGTAGTAAGCCGGGTGGCGCGCCACAATATGAATGCTGGTTTAAATCCTTTTTCAGAATATTAGGGGAGGTTCCATAAGGCAAATCCGTTTATTATCATTGATTAAAAAAATGTCACAATTCTGATATTTTAAATTTTTAATTTCAAACTGCAAGCGTGCTTTTTGGAAAATATCACAGTCTGCTCTAATTATAAATTCCGTCAATCGCATGGTTTTAGAACGAAAGTAATAGAATTTAACAGAAAAAAAATAAACATTAGCAATACTTTTATTTACTTCAGAAAGCATGTGATTTGAAATTTTAAACATTTGAACTTTAAAATTTGAAATCTGTCTGCGGATCTAAACGTTGGCCAATACATTTGCTGAAACGTTTGTCCAATCTTTTGCGTACAAATATGCTATCCACACGTTGGTCAATAATATTGCCAAAATATTTGTAGTAGGCTTGGTCGAACATTCTAGGCGTATGATATTTACGTTTTGGGTCCCATATTGCTGGTTCAGTCTGATAATGTTCTAGGAACAGGAATTTCGTTGTTCCAGATTGTTGACATTGTTGTCATTATAAACTGCAACTTCCAGCAAGCAACAGTTCGGCATGCACTGAATTGAATTGTACCGACTTGAATAGTGCTTTTAGGCCTAGTACACACTTGGATACAAAGTTCGCGATTGTTTCGAAACAGTTGCTAAACAAAATATGGTGTATTTCAAGTGTTCCGGGACAAAATCGCAGAACTTTTGTATCGAAACCTAGTACACACTTGGATACAAAATCGAGCAACTTTGTTTCAGAGTCTTGTTTCGCGATGATGTACCTCGAATGTTCGGAGACAAAAATCGCAGAATTTTTGTTTCCCATTTCAAATAGGAAACTTGAATCAATGTTGCGCAACATTTGAACGTGGAAGAAAAAAGATTAAGATCACAAATTCGATAATAAATCTCGTTCACAATCTATCACCTTCGTATTTTATCGGCTTTACTGTTTTTTTTTTTTTTAATTGTGGTCTCAAAAGAAAAAACTAGATTTCCATGGTACAGCTTGCTTGTAACCTTGTAGGACGTCTTTTTAGTAGAGTATAAAAATCGAATAATAAAAATAGAAATAAAGGATGTTATCGAATAAGATGACAATAATTATACCACGTATAGACCACATTAATGTATTACAATTTAACCTGATTTATCTACATACAAAACTCTTTCGTTCCTGAGGTACAACCTCCTAAAGAGGTAACTTGAAAAGAATATTTTTTCAAATATATCTGTAATGGTTTGATGTAGGTCGTTGAAATTTGACACGCAGTATAAGTGAAATACGGGGATAGATATATCGTACGGAAAAGTAAACGTTCTTCACCAGTGGCGTAAGTCCGGGGAAGTAGGTTATTATTTTAATAAATAAGTTACTTATTGTCACTTTTTAAAGATTATTGAAACAAAAATTGAAATGTACGAATAAAATTGTACTAGAAATGAACAGTTCCATCTTCGTCAGATTAACCGTTTTCGAGATAATTAGGTCGAAAGATTTTATTGCAGCAAAAACTCGAAATTTCGAAAAGCTCTAACTTACCTTGAAAACATTAGACGTAATTTTATCTGTCATTGTGCAATACTTAATTGTTGCGTAGTTCTTTTTCTCTAAGTATGCTTTTCAAGTTGTTTTTGCGTTATATCACAGAAACGAAAAAATTTTGTATATAGATAAATTAAGTTAAATCGTAACATTTTAACGCCATCTATACGTGGTAAAATTATTCCCATCATATTCGATAACACCCTGTTGAAGATTTAACCAAAAAATACAAAATTGTAATTTCTGAATTAGAAAAAGATTGGATTTTAAAATCCAACTTTGCCGAGAAAAAAAATAGTTCAATGTTTTGCTTTTCTTTTATTTTTAATTTTTTACTGAGCATCAAGCAGCGATGCTACAGGCAGCAATTCCAATATCGCTAGCCATGGCAGTGCACATACCAAAGGTATTTGACACATTTGGTTTTTGATGAAATTTGATATAATTGTTTATCTAATGCATTAATGAATAGTTTAAATAGTGACATACTACGATTGCTTTTTGACCTGACATTGGATTAAGATTGACGAATTGAAGCCAGTTTGTTACATAATAAGTCATCCCATGCAAGCCGACTATGCTTGCTGTCAAGGCATAATGAAAGTTTTGAAAAAGTTGTTACAATTCGTTTTTGATTGCAGTGGATCCGTCAAGCATCCTCTGTACAACTGTTTCAGCCTTATTTAGGGCTTCATTGGCAGAAGCGCAGCTCGAGAGTTCCACCGCAAACCAAAACGACTTGTCCAAGGATATTCGCAAATGCGATGTCAGGTCAAAAATCGATCGTAGGATGTCGCTATTTAAGCTATTCATTACTATTACATAGCATTTGTGAATATCTTTGGACAATTCTTTTTGCTTTGGAGTGGAACTCTCGAGCTACGCTTCTGCCGATGAAGCCCCAAATAGGACCGAAACAGCAGTACAGAGGACGCTCAAGGCATCCTGTTCCGTCCATGCGTTATTGTTTATTTATTTATTTTTTCTCGTTTAAGTTCAATTTTTAGTTGCGTTATGGGTTGCAGAAGTTTCGTACCACACAGTCGCGTTTTTCGCTCCGCATATAGAAAACAAAAATTCGCCGCTAAGTGCAACTACATGCAGAGATTTCAATATCGAGGGTGCACCCTCATCAAGCTTACAAAACCGCATGTCCGATCTAAGGTAAGGGACGAATCGTTCACTTTTCTTTCCTTTTTGAGCTACCGCCGGTTTTCAAACATTTTTTGGTCCTTCGAGCCGGATTCGGGATGCTTTTCAATGCTCCTTATTTTGGAGATTAAATGTTTGTATATTCCGCATTAATTAATTTGCAACTCATAACGCTATTTTTCAATACATTCGCATTTATTATTTATGGTGTACTTTTCCTCAATCCTCGAACGGCAAGTTTTTATTCCGCTCCGCATTTGTTGTTCGAGTTTAGTTTTCTTTGCTGCATGGGTGTTGCACTTATTTGTTTAAATTCGCTCACGCACTTCGTTTTTTCTCTGCCCGCAGATTTATTTAATTATCGCAAAATTTTCGTTACATCGCACATTACATTTTGTTCGCTCACAATGATTTCGATTCTTAATCAAAACAATTTAGCATTTTGTTGCGAATTGTTTGCTATCCCCGCATTTTCATAATTTTTTACCCGCACTCTCTTGTTTTAAACTCGCAATCATGTCGGTTGAGAAACTAAAAAAATGTAAATTGTATCGTTTATCGATCAGAATACAATCTTCCGCTTTAATGGATGCCAATTTACGTGAAAATTTTAGAGCCCGTATGGATGATTTGGAAGTCATTAAATCCGAATTTTTTAAGTATCATAATACAATTATCGGACTCATAGATGACAGCGATGCTGCTTTTATTACCGAAAATAATTTTCGAAAACAATTGGAGATTAGAGTTGGTGATGTTAAGGCTATTAAATTTAAGCTATTTGAATCTTCTGTTTCTTCTTCTGAACCACAACGTTCTAACATCAAGCTTCCGAAAATTCAAATACCGACTTTCAGTGGAGACATCACTACATTCTTATCCTACAATGATATGTTCAACTCTGTAATCCATCATCGAAAGAACTCTCCAATCGAAAAATTTAATTATCTTTTAGCCTCCTTAAAGGGTGACGCTTTATGTTTTTTTGCAGCACATTCCTGTAACAGCGGAAAACTATGAGTTGGCTTATAATGAGTTACAGAAAAGGTATAAAAATATCAGTCATATTTCAAAAGCTCATTGGAACGCTATAGATAGTGTCAAACGCATAAATTCAGAAAACACGCAAGAGATACGTGACTTAATCGATACATTTTCCAAAAATGTAAATGTTCTTAAAAACTTTAAAATGCCTGTTGACCTTGCTGATTTTCTTTTATTTTCCATGTTGGTTAAACGTTGTGATACTACTATAATTACTCGCTTTGAACTACATCACGGGTCTGATGATATTCCTACCTTCAACGAATTACTTAAATTTCTAGAGCAACAATGGAGTGCTTTGAACAATTCCGCTGTAATTGTTAAGTCAAAATTTAAGAAATTTGAGCCAAACAAATTGCATATTCATCCCTCTACGGCGCTGTTAGCTAACACTTCCACTGTCTCGCTGTTTGTAATAAAGATCATTCAATTTACAAATGCCCAGAATTTACGGTTCAGTCCGCAAAGGTACGCTACTCCTTCGTTAAATCGAAACATCTTTGTTTTAACTGTTTAAGTAATCGACATGCTACCAAGTTGTGCAAGTCTTCTTCAAGCTGTCATAAATGTGGTCAGCGACATCATACTCTTTTACATTTTTCCGAGTCTCCCTCTGCTTCTACTCCGCTTGTAAATCATTCAACCTCACAAGCATCAACTCGAACGTCTACAGTTTCGACCTAGGGCTGTTCTAGCAATGCTTTAAGCTCTGCATTCCTTGTAAAAATTGTATTGCTTTCTACCCTCCGGGTTAAAGTTCTGAATGGATCAGGCACTTATGAAACACTTCGCGCAGTCTTGGACTCTTGTTCTCAGACCTCTTTTATTACTAACCAAGCTATCGACAAGTTAGGCTTATCGAAGCAAGATATGTCTTTAGTAATTAGTGGTATAGGAGAAACAACTCAGGTAACAAGTTCTGGTACAGTTCCTATCACCATTAGACCTGTTGGAGAATGTACTCCTCAATTACAGATTAATGCCATCATTTTGCCCAAAATTTGTGGACAGATGCCTTCGCTGCCTCTTTCAACCGCACATTGGTGTGTCTGTGAAGCTGGCATATGATTTCATGGAAACTCATAAGTTTCAGTGAGTTCTGACTTTATTTCTAATAGTTCTATAGTTCCTGATAGATAAAATCGATAGTTCTGCTCATTAAAGTGAAAAAAAGCCAAAGTGCAAACTGAGACGCCAGGTTCACGCAGCGTTTCACATTGCTATTTCTTATTAGAAAACTCTAATAACACAATATGATTAGTTACGCAGATACAGATGAGACGCTGTCGAATATTCGACAGTTCTATGAGCTCTACAATTTTTTCCTGGTAGCTCAGAACGTATCCAAGGACTTTCTACAGAGTTCCGGCCACAAGTCTCTTTAGATTATTTCTTGAGCAATTTTAAATCTTAGTAAATTCGAGTTATACACGTTATAACTAAGACGCTGTCAAATACACGACAGTTTTGTGAGCTCTATATTTTTTTCCTTGTAGTTAGAAACATATTCAATGACTTTCCGCAGAGTTCCAGCCATAAACCTAAGTAGAATATTATTTAGCAATTTTAAAATTCGGTTAAATTCGAATTATACACTTAATAAGCGAGACGCTATCAAAAACACGTCAGTTCTGTGAGTTTTATAATTTTTCCCTTGTAGTTCGGAACGTATCCAACGACTTTCGGCAGAGTTCCAGCCACAAGCCTCATTAAATTGTTTTTTGAGCAAATTTAAATCTTGCGAAATTCGAGTTATACAGGTTATAACTGAGACGCTGTCAAATATACGTCAGTTCTGTGAGCTCTATAATTTCTTCCTTGTAGTTTAGGACATATTCAATGACTTTCCGCAGAGTTCCAGCCATAAACCTAAGTAAATTATTATTTAACAATTTTAAACTCCGCTAAATTCGAATTATACACTTAATTAGCGAGACGCTGTCGAAAACACGACACTTCTGTGAGCTCTATAATTTTTTCCTTCCTTTCCTGCCGTCCTTCCTAGTTCGGAACATATTCAATGACTTTCCGCAGAGTTCCAGTCATAACACTCATTAGATAATTTTTGAGCAATTTTAGATCTTGCGAAATTCGAGTTATACAGGTTATAACTGAGACGCTGTCGAATATACGACAGTTCTGTGAGCTGTATAATTTTTTCCTTGTACTTAGAAACATATTCAATGACTTTCCGCAGAGTTCCAGTCATAAACCTAAGTAGATTATTATTTAGCAATTTTAAACTCCACCAAATTCGAATTATACACTTAATAAGTGAGACGCTGTCGAAAACACGACAGTTCTGTGAGCTTTATAATTTTTCCCTTGTAGTTCGGGACGTATCCAACGACTTTCTGCAGAGTTCCACCCACAAACATCATTAGATTATTGAATTTAGCGGAGTTTAAAATTGCTAAATTCTTTAAATGATCACCTCCTAGTAGGTCCCAAACTTCAAAAGGACATTTTTGCTTTGCTACTTAATTTTCATTTACATTTCATTGTTTTTACCGCGGACATCAAAATGATGTACAAGCAAATATTAATCAATTCCGCACATCAAGATTACCAACGAATTATTTGGCGCTTTTCAGGAGGAGCCACAAGAATATCGCTTGAGTACTGTTACTTATGGAGTAAGGTCTGCACCGTATTTAGCCATTCGGATATTATTGCAACTTGTTGCTGATAACGGAACTTCTTTTCCGCTTGCTTCCAAGACGCTGCAATGTGATACCTACGTTGATGACATCATTATCGGTAGTTCCTCTTTAGATGAAGCTGCTCAGTTAAAAGCTGAACTAATTTCTCTTCTAGCTCGAGGTGGATTTGAGTTGAGAAAATGGGCGAGTAATGACCAAAATTTGTTGTCTGACCTTCCCCATTCTCATCTTTCTATGAATCCGTTATCATTTGAAAACAATCAAGACAAGTCTCTGAAAATCCTTGGTCTTCAATGGACTCCATCCACTGACAGTTTTAAGTTCACAGTTCAAGAGGTCAATATCACATGCACTAAACGAAACATTTTATCGCAATTAGCTCGAACGTTTGACCCGTTAGGCATCTTAACGCCTATTACATTCTTTCTCAAGTATCTAATTCAACGAATCTGAAGTCTGAAACTGGATTGGGATGATAAACCTCCTTATGATATTGAACGCGCATGGGAAAGTTACACACAAGAGCTTCCAAGCTTAAAAGAATTTTCATTACCTCGACAACATGCATGGTTTTGAAGACAGTTCAGAAAAGGATTACTGTGCAGTAATATATTTTGTTTTCACTTCTCCAAATGGAAATATCACTACATAATTTGTATGCGCTAAAAGTAAAATCGCTCCACTCAAGAGAATTTCTTTGCCCCGTCTCTGCTGCTGTTTTGCTTACTCGTCTTATTTTTTACGTTTGTCAAGTGTATGAAAATAAAGTGAACTTCGCTCGAGTATGCGCGTGGTCTGATTCGACGGTAGTTCTTTCTTGGATTAACTCTTCTCCACATCGTTGGCAAACGTTCGTCAGCAATCGAGTGACCTTTATTCAAGAAACTGTTCCTTTTTGTACGTGGGGGTATGTTTCCTCACTGGACAACCCTGCGGATGTTGGGTCCCGTGGTATCTTACCTTCTAGGATTTGTCACTGTTCGCTTTGGTGGGCGGGACCTTCATTTCTGCACTCTAGTGAGCGCACCCCTTCACCTACTTCTCATTCTTCCGAAACCTCTTCGGTTGTAGAGGAAGAACGTAAAATGGTCTTATCTACCACTGTTCTTTCTCTCAACAGTTTAGACGTACTTCTTGATAAATTTTCGTCCTTTGCTTTGATATTACGCATTATGGCTCGCATTTTTCGCTTTATTCATAATTGTCCCTATCCTTTAGAACCTAGAAAAGGTCATCTCACTTGGCAATGTACAAAATAAATGTTTCTCGAACGAAATCTCGGCTATCCGACTTGGTAAGCCACTTTCTAAATCTTTCCGCAAATTATCCCCCTTCTTAGATAAGAATAATATTTTAAGAGTTGGTGGCAGACTACAACATGCTCCTATATCATTTGATAAAAGGTTTCCTGCCATACTTCCCAGTTCCAATCGATTTACTCACATCCTCATAGAATACATTCACCTCAAGTATTTTCATGCTGGCAAACAAACTGTACATTTTATACTTTCTCAACAGTTTTGGATTCTCTCACCAAAAAGAGCCATCCGTCGTATTCTGTCAAAATGCTTGCGGTGTTTTCGAAGTAATCCAACCTCTGTTCAGCCACCTATGGGCAACTTACCGGCAGTCAGATTAACTCAAGTTAAGCCTTTTCTGCACGTTGGGGTCGATTATGCAGGACCGTTTTTTATTACTATGTCCAAGGTTCGGGGAGCTAAAACACTAAAGGCCTATCTTTGTTTGTTTATTTGTCTCATTACAAAGGCTCTTCATTTAGAATTAGCTTCTGACTTGTCCACTGACGCTTTTCTTGCCGCTTTATCGCTCGACGAGGCCGTTGCCAACATATTTATTCAGATTGCGGGACCAATTTTGTAGGTGCTTTCAAGCAGCTTCAGCAACTGGCACAAATGGCTGCTGCTTCTGAAAATGTATCCTGGCATTTCAATCCTCCTTCTGCTCTGCATTTTGGCGGTCTATTTGAGGCTGGTGTAAAGTCAGTAAAAACGCATCTTCGACGAGTAATTGGGGAGCAAATTCTGACTTACGAAGAACTTGTAACGGTGTTAGCACAAATTGAGGCTATACTTAATTTAAGGCCCCTGACTCCTGTTAGTAATGATCCTAACGATCTGTCCGTTTTAACCCCAGGGCATTTTCTGACTTTGGAACCTTTGGTTGCCGTTCCAGAGCCCGCATTGCTGGATGTTCCTTTGAATCGACTCAATCGTTGGCAGTTGTTGCAGCAGATCATTCAAACTATTTGGTCACGGTGGTCTTCGGAATATCTAAGTATGTACTAGGCCTTATGCGACAAACACGCACAAACGTGTGGACGGCACAAATAGCAGTTTGTGATCATTGGCCAACGAGATGGAATCCCTTTTATTTGTCGCCTTTTACCGACACCGAGGCGAACACAGGCAAACTTGGCCCAGTCGAAGTCATTGTAGGCAAAGTTGACATCCACACGTTCGTGTTGCCCAAGGTTTGCCAGACTTCGCCCAACGTGTCGATCCGGCATGTCAATCAAAAATATTAAATAGTTTTGACAAGTCAATAAAAACCGTATTTATAACGAAAAACTGAATCGTGCGAAATTTCAAGGCCGCAATAGTACACTCGCTCGATCTTTTGGAAAGTAAGGAAAAAGAAATTAAATTGTAGGCTTTGTTTTTACATTTTTTTTCTGCACAAACCGTTCCACTCCTGCGCCTACTCATGGAAAGTAATGTTTTTAATTGTCTAATTAATAAGAATAAAGGTCTGTTCTTACAACAGCCTGTAAGTAACTAGTACGAAACGATTAGAATGTTGATAAAAATTTCACGAGCAAATAAAAGTCGCCATTGACAGGGCAATGTCGGGTACGCCAGTGCAATGTAATCTTAAAACATGGCCGATATATATGCGCGTCTGGATTTCGGGAACTTTACCCCCACTTGAGAGTTTGCTTTCTGTGTATTCTGTGGTGCTACCATGTGAACAGCAATAATTGAAAATTAATCTCCGCCCACAATAAACATTATTAAACATTCTTAAACCAGTCTCCTTTACTATTTTAGTTTTAATGTGAACAGCTAGTACTAATTATGTGTATTTTAAAAACGCGCGTTTAGGAAGCGCGCGTCATGGGAACCAAGCCTAAGTAGCTTTTACAGATCCGCTCCGGTCTCCCTCAATCACTGTTTCACGGTGTCATAAACAAGTGATTTCTTAAAACCCGTCGTTTGAACAATGTTCATAATCTTCATTACTATTATGTGTATACTCAGTTCACGTTAAGAAAACATTAGGAATATCGTATACTCTCTCTCCAATCGCCCGCTAAGTCAGCGTTGTTAGGAATTAAACAGGCTAGGCAACGCACTCCCGTGAACAAGAGGAGGGAGGGTGTACGATATTCGTACTATATTCTTAACGTGAACAGAGTATAGTTGTGACTCGTTTACTTTGATGATTCACAGTTCTCTTAACTCAAAATAAACAAATAATCGAACAAACACTTTCTAGATTGAAATTTGACGGAAAATTTAATACAATTAGCATTTTTTAGAATTTAAAAACCGTAAAAAAGCATCAGAAAATGGTCTGTAAACAAATTGCGGGA
This sequence comes from Prosopocoilus inquinatus, assembly GCA_036172665.1. Taxonomy (NCBI): domain Eukaryota; kingdom Metazoa; phylum Arthropoda; class Insecta; order Coleoptera; family Lucanidae; genus Prosopocoilus; species Prosopocoilus inquinatus. The sequence continues at coordinate 30,667,044 of CM069869.1, forward strand.
ACTTTTACGACACCCTGTACAATGAAAATTTTATTCATTTAATTACCTCGTTTTCGTACGTTAATAATTTCTTCAGTATTCTGTCATGTTAATGGCCGGTTTTACAAAGCTTCGTTAAATATTTAAGTTCCGATTAACTCTGTAAAGAATGATTAAATAGGAAAACAATTGCATTTAACGATGCTTAAATTAACGATGATTACTAAACGGTTCGCTCTGTAATCAGTCGTTAAATAGACTAAATGCTCCGTTAAGTGTTTCACGAAGCTCGATTAAGAGATAACTTTTCGTTTACTTCTGTCTAATCAGACGTTAGATTAATCGATAGAATTCTAGCGATTAAAAAGTATCGAATGAATTTTCCGTAGTTATTGTTACGAATTTGGGGGTTCACAAATTATAGTCGTTAAATTTCAGAACACTTTAATTATAAGCTGTCGATTTACACAATAAACAACACGTACTGATGCTAAAAATAGATCTGTTTGCGTGACGGATGTAACATTATTATAAAGCTTTTTTGATGTAAAAGTTCCACACATTAAAAATGTAACGTACCTTAAATACGAAAAATAATGACATTTCTGTACTTTTTACTTACTTGGTTTATTATTTAATTTTTACGAGACTATTTCGGAAATTATTTTCAGCAACAAACAATTCAAAATTATTTCAGAATGTACGCAACCTCACTTTCTTCTCTGACGATAAATAAATGCCTCCTTAAGGTAGGATTAATTTTATAAGAGACAGAAATAATCCTTTTAATAATTTGGATGATAATGAATTTAATGTTTTGTTTTTCGAAAGTAGTTACGGAACTCTTTGGTCCCTCACTAGAACCTGCAACGAGCAAAAATAAATTTAGTTTATGATACAAATCAGTTGCTGATAAACTTACGTTATTATCCAGTGAAATATTTCAACAGCTGATTCCTGATACCTTCAGAAACCATCGATACGTAGAATAATTCATCGTGTCACTCATCTTATTGCAAGGCAAAGCAAACAGTGAATTAAATTGCCAATAGAAGAAGCTCCGCAAGTTTACATTTAAAAAACAAAATTAATTTGATGTTCTTTTCTTTTAAGAGTAGTATGGTACTTAAACTAATAATTATTTTGCATTTATAGGTCTCTACACCAAAAAATAAAATGTTTCTTCGTGTTCTGATCTTTTGTAGAATAAGGGGGATATAGTAATTTCAAAATTTCGAGATTCTGTTTAGAGTTCTGAATAGCACCTCAATAGTTATAAAGAAAGCCTTAACGGTGAAATTAATTATTTCCAACAATTAACATTTCATAGCCAATTTTCAAATCCCGTTTTGTGGACTTAGCAACCCAAATTGTTTATTTTTTTATGTTTAATCCGCTAGAACTCTTTCTAATTTTGACATAGAACTCCAGAACTCTTTGGAGTGCTATCAGAACTCCTATAAAAATAACTTTTTTTGTAAAATGAGGTGCCATCTTCACAGAAATATCACATATTGATAACAAGAAAACTACATAATGGAAATAGGTATAGGGAATGCTACTACTAATCGATGTAAAATTTGATTCTACATCTCATGATGCAAAAATATACAAGGTGTTCCATTTACGAAAACTGAGTTTTGGACAGTTGAACAGAACAAGGTTCGACACCATATTTTAACCACCCTGTGAATTTTTCAATTATAACTGGGATATGATTTAAAAAGTTGAACATTATTTTTTCAAACGACAGGCAACTTGAATCTTGAAATTTTAAAGTGTTGTAAATACAATCTCTTAAATGAAAGGCCACCGAAATAATTTTTTCAGAAATTCGAAGATATTTCCAAAACCGTTACATTTAAGTAAGGGAAACCTCAACAACTTTAACTTAGAATAACGTGTAGAATCAGAATTTGCAACAAAAAGTATAGCATTCCATTTAAAATAAGAAAGTTAATGGTGACTTCCGGTATAACCTGTAGTGATATAAAAGTGAAAATATTTTAGTCTGAAAGATCACTTCCTCTTAAAAGGAATCCCACCGAATAATGCCATATACGAAAACTATTAAAACGCGCGAAGTCGTAGAGGGTTTAGTTCTTAATCAATTTATTTCATTTTAATTAGGTCTTTCACCCAAGTTTTACCTCCGTAGTATTTTCGGTGTTTTTTACTATTGGATGTAGCGATTGAAATTGTCGTTTTAAAACTGAAAGCGTTACGTCATCAAAGTTCAGCGTTGAAATTTTAAGATGCAGCGTTTTAAATGTTGAAGAGTAAAAAAATGAACCCTTATTTACGTGAATTGTAAGTTTAACGTAGATATAGACAAAAGAAACGAAAAATTGAAATTGCACTTGTACAGACCATAAAATTGAAATGTTTGTTGGAAGTATGAATGTTAGAAATGTTTTCAACAATGATAATAACGAGAATCTAATAATAAAAGAAAAAAATTAAATGTTTGTCAGTAAATTTCGAACTCCGTTACTGAATCTTTTTTAAATGGAATTTTTTTATTAATGTGTTAATAAAATTTGATTTTGTAAAAGTTTTTGTTATGAATGAATAAGTCTTCTTCAATTTCTAAATAAGCTGTAGCACTAATTATGTTTCTACAAAAATTCTTAATTAAAATTTAGAATTAAATATTAAATTAAAAATATGCGTTGTTAATGAAACAATAAATAATACTAGCAATTGAATATATTTTCGGAAAAACATTTCAAGTTCAATATTGTTAGAAATTTGACACTACTTCTATAAAGATATTTTTTTGCGTTCAATCGATATTCCAAAATTAACAATAATTAGAATCAATAGAATTGTCAAATACTAATTAATATAGTTCTTCTAGAAGAAATCCGAAACATGTGGTTCTATCCGGAACCCCAAAATTCAACCTAATTCTTTATAATAAAGGAGTTGTAAAAGAGTAATGTCTTCCTCGTAAAATGCAAATTTTCGCGCTAAGCTGTCGAGAGCGAAATTTCAGGCAGGCGGCTAAGCATTGGAAGCAGGTAATCCCGCTTGTTTATCAAACTACATTTTTCGTTTTTATTTCCAAGACAAAAATATAAATACTCATGATGGCCATAATCTGAAACGGCTAAAGTACAGGATTCCAGAGAAAAATTGTATTAGTTTTAAAAATTATCGATGATATCACATCAACTTATTCTATTTAATTTTGTGTATCCCTAATTTAAAATAATTTAACTCAGTATTTCATTTGCTCCTCTGAAAATAGAATCCATAAAACGAACTCTTGACACAATGCAAAACAATTTATATTTGAAATGAACACTGAACCTTTACAATTTAAAAATTAAACGAAGAATAATAAAACATTAAATGAATATTACTTCTTAAATACAAGTTAAAGGTCGAAATCAACTTTAAAGAATTCTAATTCTCAAATATTGAAATAATTTTTTTAATTAATAATTAATTACCATATGAGAATTGTTTAACTTAATTTTTATAAAATCATTAAAAATTTATTTTGATTTTACATGTATTGCATAGCAAAATATCTATGACTACGAAACAAATAACATTTTGTTTTATAATTATATTTACAGAATTTAGCTGTCGAATTTATCTCAGGCAGATTAAATACATTTCGCAAGCGGAATTACTTGCTCGCAATGTTTGGCTTGGCATGTTGTAATGTGAGTCTCGACAACTTAGCTTAGCCCGAGACATTACTTTTTTCGGGTACTGTACTTTCGAGTTGGAATTCGTGAAAACTTTCCTACAAAATATGTTAAACATACATTATTTCAATTCACACATAAATGACGTACATAAAAATAAAATTTTAATTAAATTCTGTAATAAAGTTTGACTATATTAATTTATCAAAACTGTTCATCTCATTTTAAACAAGTTATGTCTTCATCATTATTATTTTAAAATTCACTCCCAAGGATCGTAAATTATCGTGAACTGGGACCCGTTCAGGAAAAAGAAAGAGCGCGTTCTGGCTAATATTCTTTCTCTCTCTTCTCTCTCTTGTAAATTATTTTGCGCGTTGCGTTCCATTTTAAACGCTCAAAGTGCACAGTTTCTGAACGCGCCTCAGTGGCCTCTCGGATCGTGTAGCGACTCTGATTTCATCGAACGGCCGGCCTGCATTTTCGTATCGGACGTAGCATATAGCACATCGGAAACGATAGAGTTATAACGACCTAAATCCAGTATCGGACTCGCGATATTGCACACCTTGATATTGCACAGGTGTGCAATATCAGTTGTCCGATAAACGGTAACCTGTTCGAAAAAATTTAGTAAACAAATTCTTTATCTTTTATGTCCGTATGACACGGTAATATTTCTTGTATCAAATTTGTGAAAATTGAGAGAAAAGTGGTGAATTATTTGCATCCAAAAACTATACGTCGCACGTCTATTGCACTTTAAGCGCATAATCATATCTCTCTCACGCACGATTTTTAACTTATTTTACATTTCACTCGTTTGTTTCAAGAAATCCTGCGTTTACAACATTGCCTTGATAACGAGGGATTTTTTCACATGCTACCTAAAAGTGTGAAAATTTCCTCCGTTAAGGAAATACGTGGGCTGCTGGAAAAGTTTCTGGAAACGGTATAAAAAACGCATATGAAGTTTGGTAAACGGTATCATTGTTTTTCGAAGTATTCGCCTTTGACGTCAATACCGAACCAATTTCTAAAGCACGTTTTCCACTCTAAAGATGGTACCTCAGAAACCAGTGTCCGGAATGTTTCAACCGCTGCTTCAGCCGACGAAAATCGCTCACCTCGTATTTTATTTTTGATATTTCGGAACAAAAAGAAATCATTAGGTGATAAATCAGGTGAATATGGACAATGAGTAATTAATTCAACATTTTTGTTGGACAAAAAATCAACTGTTTGACGGGCTGAGTGAGAGCTAGCGTTGTCATGATGGAGAATAATTCGTCGATTTCGATTGTTTCTTCTTATTTGATCGATGACTTCCAGCAAACAAATTGTAGTATACCAATCAGAATTCATGGTTTTTCGATCCTCTAAAGCCGCGGTTGCTACATATCCAGTTAAACCAAAGAAACAAGCAATCATTTATTTCGCAGCACTGCGTGAACGGACAACTTTTGTTGGTTTTGGTTCATTTTGAAATACCCAAACGGTAGATTGTTGTTTACTTTCTGGCTCGTACGATAAATCCACGTGTCGTCGCCAGTAACGATGTTGTAACTAAATTTGAACGACCTCCATTGAATTTCTTGAGCATTTCTTCGCACCATTTGATCCTGCTCTTGCACTTGTGTTAAATTTAGTGCTGTAAAAGTAACGAAAAAGTTTGTACTCGCATGTATTCGTACCCATGTATAACTTTAGATTTCGGTATCCTTTACAAAGTATTCGTTACTCGTTACTTTCGTCACTATTGTAGCGCGCCACCCGGGTTACTACGTCAAACTGAAGGGGTCAAGAAGTCGGTTCGTTATGCGTCATTGGCCGTCACGCCACCATCGAACCAACTCGAATTTTCCAGCTTGGAGAATTCGAGACGGCAGCAAACGATATAAAATCGGCCGGAGTGGAGTCAGGAGTCAGTCGAATTTTAATAGCGATCGTCGAAGTTAGATTTAGTCTGTAAATAAATTGTTACAAATAAATTAGTTTGTAAGCATTATTAAATTACGGTTAAGTTTTTACCGAGTGTTTTATTCGTTTAAATAAATTAATTTAAACCCTAGAAACGTAACAGTGGTGTCGGTGTGCGGGTTTGTGCAAATAAATAAACAATTTAAAGTAAATTAAATTAAATCAGATTATTAAATAAGTACAGTATCGGAAAAAAATAATGGCTACGAGAAAAGTGTTGTTGAAAGACTTAAAAGTGGCCTAATTAAAAACCGAATTGGAAGAACGAGAGTTAGAAATCTGTGGTTTGAAAGGCGCACTTTAACAGCGTCTCCGATGCGATTTGTTGACAGCTGGTGAAGATCCAGAGACGTTCCTTTTCGAAATTTCGTGTGGTCCCGCCGATTTTAATAAAATCTTGAAGGATGAATTTCGAGAACAATCCAGAAATTTGGACGAGAAATTTCAAGAACAATCTGGAAATTTCAAGGATGAACTTCGAGAACAATCCAGAAATTCGGACGAGAAGTTTCTAGAACAATCCAGAAATATCAAGGACGAACTTCGAGAACAATCCTGAAATTTGGACGAGAAGTTTCTAGAACAATCTGGAAATTTGGACAAATTACAGAATAAATCTAGGAGACTTAGACGAGAAATTTCGAGAGCAATCTAGAAATTTCGACGAGAAATTTCTAGAACAAACAAAAGGACTCGAAGATAAACTAGTGGTAAAAATATCGGAAGAAACAAGGAACCTGCAAGAAAATGTGGAAGAAATAATATTCCAGCAGGATAACAAAATCAAAAATCTGGAACAAATCTGGAAATTTCCAGGTCGAACTTCGAGAACAATCCAGAAATTTGGACGAGAAGTTTCAAGAACAGTCTGGAAATTTAGAGAAAAAGCTTCTAGAACAATCTGGAAATTTCAAGGACGAACTTCGAGAACAATCCAGAAATTTGGACGAGAAGTTTCTAGAACAATCTGGAAAATTCAAGGACGAACTTCGAGAACAATTCAGAAATTTGGACGAGAAGTTTCAAGAACAGTCTGGAAATTTAGAGAAGCTTCGAGAACAATCCAGAAATTTAGAGGAGAAACTTCTAGAACAATCTGGAAATTTCAAGGACGAGCTTCGAGAACAATCCAGAAATTTAGAGGAGAAGCTTCTGGAACAATCTGGAAATTTCAAGGACGAACTTCGAGAACAATCCAGAAATTTAGAGGAGAAGCTTCTAGAACAATCTGGAAATTTCGACAAATTACAAAATAAATTGTTGGAACAATCTAGAGACTTAGACGAGAAATTTCGAGAGCAATCCAGAAATTTCGACGAGAAACTTCTAGAACAGTCCGGAAATTTGAAGGGTGAATTTCTAGAACAGACGAAAGGACTAGAAGATAAACTAGTGGTAAAAATATCGGAAGAAACAAGAAACCTACAAGAAAATGTGGAAGAAATAATATTCCAGCAGGATAACAAAATCAAAAGTCTGGAACAAATCATGGCGGGGTTGCGAGTGTTCAGGGATCAGCCACCAGTAGAAACACTAGGAAATAATGAAACCCGAATTGTAGAAGGACCAGCAGAAAATTCGAAATTGAAAATAAAACCACCAACGTTCGATGGAAAGTCTTCTTGGCCCAACTACTTCCAACAGTTCGAAGCAGCAGCAAAGGCAAACAGATGGACGGCCCGCGAAAAAGCCACTTCGTTAATTGTGGCCTTGAGAGGGGACGCTATCGATGTGCTACAGACGATGCCGCCAGAGGAACAAGAAGACTTCGACAAGCTGGTGAATAGGATGGAAATGCGTTACGGACAGGCCCATCTGACCGAGGTATACCATGCGCAGTTGAGGAATCGCTGTCAGAAATCCGGAGAAAGTCTTCAGGAATTCGAAGCGGACGTAGCGCGTCTGGCCCAGTTGGCATATCCCACAGCTCCTGTTGAATTCCTCAAATGTTTGACGGTGCAGACCTTCATAGATGGAATCCGTGACCCAGACAACCAGCAGGCATTGAGAATGACCCATCCGAAGACGTCCAAGAACGCATTGCCTTATGCCTTGGAATTTGAAGCGGCGAGACGAGTCTCAAGAGGGCATGTCAAGGTGCGAGCGGCTATGGACTTCCAAGAGGAAGAAGAGGAAGAATCCGCAAACGTCAAGGTGGGATCTGCTATAAAGAAGCGACCCAGGGAGTATACCACCGCCGAGGATGTTCGACGCATTGTGGAACACGTCTTCAAGCAGAAGAAGCCGCTGGTGTGGCCAGGAGGAAGGACATGTTCGCAGGCGATGTCCAAAGCCCAGACAGGATCCAAGAAAGCCACAGTTAAACTAAGCCGGGTCGGTGCAGAGGGGCAAACGTCGACCCGTATTCAAAGGCCCCCAAAGACGAAAGCCAAACAAGTAATATCCCTACGGCAGTTAAACAGCAGTGTCTTCGTGGATGTTACCATTGATGACATTCCTCACACCATGTTATTGGATACGGGTGCTAAGAAGACTATCCTAAGACCCGACGTCATTAAGTCATCTGGACGCACCGAGCCGACCAAGTGGAGACTGAAAACTGCAACTGGAACATCAGCAACTGTCCACGGTGAAATAGAGGTTATCATCACCATTGGTTCAACTCCAATAAAACACCGTGCACTGGTGGCAGACATAGAGGACGAGGCAATTTTGGGCATGGACGTCATGTGTGCCCACGGGTTCCAATTGGACTTAAAGCGTGGGGTGATGGCGGTCAATAATGAGGAGTTGGTTCTACATCAACGAGGAGACGTGGCCGCTCGAGTAGTCCTCGCTGAAGACGTTGTATTACCCAGCACGACTGAGGTTATCGTCGACGCAAAAATGGACGGTGTTTTTCAAGATGGGCAAGTCATTATGGTTGAACCTAATACTGATGATCAAAGGATTGGAAGAGGAGTCCTCGTTGGGAAAATGTTGCTGACAGCGAAGAAGGAAGTACCTGCCCGCCTGATGAACGTCAATTGTTTCTCCGTCAATATGAACAAAGGAACCATCTTGGGAAGCTGCACCATGGTGTCCTCCATCTCCCGCCAACTTGAATCAAACGTGCCAGAAGCGAAAGTTCCAATGAAGTTATGAGAAATGGTTATGTCAACAGCTCAGGAATTGACTCCAGACCAGATGACAAAAGCAAAGAATTGAAAATTGAATTGAAATTGATTCCAGACCAGAAGACAAGCAAAGAATCTGATCGGCCGTTATCAAGATGTATTCGATGTAGAAAATGGATCCAAGGGAAGAACTGTTGTCGTGAAACACAAAATAGAGACTGGAGAAGAAAGACCTATCCGTCAAGCTCCAAGGCGATTACCGTTGGCGAAGCCTGAGGAAGCGGAACGCATTATTCGCGAGATGGAAAAGGATAATGTGATAGAACCATCAAGCAGCCCGTGGGCGTCACCAGTAGTGCTTGTGAAGAAGGATGGGTCCACCAGGTTCTGTGTAGACCACCGGTTACTCAACAATGTCACCAAGAAGGACAGCTATCCCTTGCCACGGATTGATGATACCCTGGACACCCTGGCCGGCTCAAAGATCTTCTCAACTTTGGACTTAAAGAGTGGATATTGGCAAGTGGAGCTAGCGCCCGAAGATTGAGAAAAGACGGCGTTTTCCATTGGTATGGGTCTGTGGCAATTCACAGTGATGCCATTCGGGTTATGTAATGCCCCAGCGACATTCGAGCGGTTAATGGAGACGGTTCTGAAAGGTCTGTCCTGGACAACGTGCATGGTGTACCTTGACGACATAATTGTCGTGGGAAAAACGTTCGACGACCACCTGAGGAACCTGGAAGGAGTGTTCCAGCGGCTTCGCGGAGCTGGACTAAAGCTTAGCCTCAAGAAGTGCCACCTGTTCCAGAAGGAAGTGAATTACCTGGGGCACATTGTTAATGGAAATGGAATCGCCGTGGACCTTGTGAAGATTCAGGTGATGAAAGACTGGCCAACTCCCAGAAATAAACACCAAATAAGGAGTTTCCTTGGCCTGTGCACTTACTATCGGCGCTACGTTCCTGGATTTGCAGACATTACTAAGCCGTTGACAAAACTCACTGAAGAAGGTCGTCCATTTGAATGGGACCAACAGTGTCAAATTGGCTTTGAACAACTAAAGCAGTACTTGATTAGTGCTCCTGTTCTGAGTTATCCTCTCCCGGAAGGCAAATTCGTCGTGGACACAGATGCTAGCAACGTTGGGATTGGTGGCGTACTCTCCCAGATACAAGAGGGGCAAGAGAAGGTGATCGGCTACTTCAGTAAAGTCCTGTCAAAGCCGGAACGAAACTACTGCGTCACGAGAAGGGAATTGCTAGCTGTCGTAAAAACGATAGAACACTTCTACAAGTACTTGTATGGTAGACGCTTCCTGCTGAGGACCGACCATGCCGCTCTAAAATGGCTTCTCCGTTTCAAGAATCCAGAAGGGCAAGTTGCACGATGGATCGAATTACTTCAGGAGTACGATTTTGAAATTCAGCATCGGGCAGGAACTAGCCATGGAAATGCCGATGCTTTGTCGACAAGACCCTGTGCCGAAGACTCTAAGCACTGTAGTCGTTTGGACGAGAAAGTAGCCACGACTGCGAGGACAGCCATTGTTGACGACAAATGGCAAGGCGAAGAACTGCGAAGAGACCAGGAGAACGACCCGGATTTGAAATTAGTGCTAGAATGGAAAAGCAGGGACGCGAGGCCTACCTGGGAGAGGTAGCACCATGTGCACCGTCCGTAAAATCATACTGGGCGCAGTGGGACTCCATAGTGTTGGATCGTGGTCTTCTGAGACGAAGCATAGAGAATCAGGAAGGCATGGAACAGAAGACACAGTTACTAATCCCCAAGAATAGGGTGCCAGAAGTTCTGGGGGAACTTCGCGATGGAACTTCGGGAGGGCATCTGGGAGTTAAGAAGACTATGGAGAAGGTGCGCGAAAGATTTTACTGGGTGAACTGCAAGGAAGACGTGAAGGATTGGTGCAGAAAGTGTGCAGTCTGCGCAGCCAGCAACGGTCCCCATAGGCGGGGCAAGGCCGCCATGAGACAGTACAACGTTGGAAGTCCTTTTGAGAGAGTTGCCATCGATGTAGCCGGCCCGTTTCCAGAAACGAATGGTGGAAACAAGTACATCGTCGTGGTAATGGACTACTTTAGCAAGTGGGTTGAAGCTTACGCCCTACCTAACCAAGAGGCAGTCACTATTGCGGAAGTCCTTGTCAGGGAATGGATCAGTCGGTATGGTGCACCTATGGAACTGCATTCAGACCAAGGAAGGAACTTTGAATCGGCCTTGTTCAAGAACGTGTGTACTCTGCTCGGCATACGACAAACTAGAAGTGCACTACACCCACAGTCGGACGGAATGGTGGAAAGGTTCAATAGAACCATCAACCGACATTTGTCTAGGGTCGTTTCCGATCATCAGAGGGACTGGGACACGTACATTCCCCTGTTTCTAATGGCATACCGCTCATCTGTTCATGAGACAACAGGGGAGACTCCCGCGAAAGTGGTATTCGGGCGAGAGCCGAGACTGCCCTGCGACCTGAAGTTTGGTGTGAAGCCTGGCGAAGTCTCTGCCGACGAAGATTACGTGAGCAAATTACGCAGGAAAATGGATGATATCCACAACCAAGTGCGTCACAATATACAGACGGCCAGCGATCGGATGAAGGAGCACTATGACATCAACGCTCAACACGGAGGATACCAACCTGGAGCACTGGTCTGGCTTTATAATCCCCAAAGACGTCGAGGCCTCTCCCCAAAATTGCAGACCTCTTGGGAAGGTCCTTACAAAGTGATGAAACGGATCAACGACGTCGTTTACCGCATCAAGAAGGTCCCCCATGGCAAACCCAAAGTAATCCACTTCAACCGGATAGCCCCTTACCATGGAGAAGCAGATGAAGGGACAGTACAAAGGGCGCAAGTTTCCGAAGTGAACTTCGAAACCTTCATGTCTCATCACGCCGAAGGAAGCAAGGCACGGTTTGGAGTGACCACGGAGAAGCAACAAGATCTCTTTAAAGTGCCACTGGAGTACAGTCTGGCCCACTGCGTAGCAGAAGACCTGAAAATGTCCAAAGGAATCGCTCAGGTGTTTAGGAAGAAATTTGGCCAAATCGAGGAGCTACGAAGACAGCATCCCATGGTAGGCAAGAGCTTGCAGATCATTGATTCGACGGCAGATCGGAGGCGTCACGTGCATTATTTCGTCACTAAGAAGACATCAAGCGGTAAACCTGACTATCAAAGTATGTGGAGAGCCCTATATAGCCTGAGGAGACAGCTAATAGGGAACCACCAGATGAAGTTGGCCATCCCCAAATTGGGCTGCGGATTGGACGGACTAGACTGGAGAGTAATTCGAAGCATGCTGGAAGTCATCTTCCACAGAACGGGAATTGAAGTCCTAGTCTGCAGCCACCACCCACAGGCAACAGTCAGCAACAGCAAAACCGTAGACTGCTACTTCTTCCAGACGGGAAGTTGCAAGAATGGGCCAGCATGTAGATTCCGACACCCTCCTTCAAGACTATCACCAGGAACATTTTGAGACGAAACGTTTTTAAGAAGGGGGCAGTGTGGCACACCACTCAAGTGTTCTTTGTCGCTCCCCGTGATAATCTTGTCCTTCGTTTCAGCTCCTGACCATGTTGCCCATGTTTTCTATGGGATTCAGGTCAGGAGATTTCGCCGGTCATTGTAAACGACGTATAAGATTTTCATTTTCTATAAACCAGTTGTTTACACATCGGGCTTTGTGGATTGGACAGTTGGATAGACAAATTGAAGCGGGATTTGCTCCTAATAAGTCCCCCATGCAAGACGGCCATGCTTGCTGTCAGAGCATAATGAAAGTTTTTAGAAAAATTTTGTGCAAATCGTTTTTGATTGCAGTGAGAACCTCGAGCAGCCTCTAGACTGCTGTTTCAGCCCTGCTTGTTAGGAGCAAATCCCGCTTCAATTTGTCTATCCTACTGCAATGTCAGGTCAAGAAGCGATAGTAAGATGTCGCTATTTTATCTGTTCATCACTCTTACATCGCAATTGCGAATAAATTGGGCAAGTCGTTTTTGGTCTGCAGTGGGAATGTCGAGCTACGTCTCTGCTGAAGAAGCCCCAAGCAGGGCTGAAACAGCTGTCCAGAGGCTGCTCGAGGTTCTCCTATCTTGGTTTACTTTTTATTAAATCTTAAGTTACAAACTAAAATAGTAAACGAGACTGTGGTTTAAGAAATAATTGAAATTAACCTCCGCCCACAATAATTTTTGTAGCCGTAGATACCTATTTCGGCAGCTAAGCTGCCATCTTCAGTACGCTACCAACTTAAAATCACTAAAAAATGTCTAAAAAAACAACCTAATCACACTGACAAAATCAGTTTTTAATATTTTAATGATTTTGTCAGTGTGATTAGGTTGTCTTTTAGACATTTTTTAGTGCTTTTAAGTTGGCAGCGTACTGAAAATAGCAGCTTAGCTGCCGAAATACGTATATGCGGATATAAAAATTATTGTGGGCGGAGGTTAATTTCAATTAAATCTTAAGTTCACGCGGAGCATCGCACGCGTTGTCTAACCAAATGTCTAGTAAATCGATATCCTGGTATTCGTTTGCAAAATTTTTCACGTCAACTACCCAGGAATAGATATTTTGCTATAGATAGCGCGCGCGGTGGGCCGCGTAGATTTAAAATTTAATTAAAAACAAATTAAGAGGGGTTCCATCTCAATTTTTTTATATGTTGTTTAGAATTGTTAGTAAATCGTTATCCCGGTATTCATTTGCAAGATTTTTTACGTCAACTACCCAGCAATAGACATTTTGTTAGAGAGCGCGCGCGGTGGGCCGCGTGGATTTATAATTTAATTAAAAATAAACTAAGAGGGGTTCCATCGCAATTTTTTTATATGTTGTTTAGAATTGTTAGTAAATCGATAACCCGGTATTCATTTGCAAGATTTTTTACGTCAACTACCCAGCAATAGACATTTTGTTAGAGAGCGCGCGCGGTGGACCTCGTGGATTCAAGATTTAATAAAAAATAAACTAAGAGGGGTTCCATCGCAATTTTTTTATATGTTGTGTAGAATTGTTAGTAAATCGATATCCTGGTATTCATTTGCAAAATTTTTCACGTCAACTACCCAGCAATAGACATTTTGTTATAGAGAGCGCGCGCGGTGGGCCGCGTGGATTTAAGATTTAATAAAAAATAAACTAAGAGGATTCCATAGCAATTTTTTTATATGTTGTGAAGAATTGTTAGTAAATCGATATCCGGGTATTCATTTGCAAAATTTTTCACGTCAACTACCCAGCAATAGACATTTTGTTATAGAGAGCGCGCGCGGTGGGCCGCGTGGATTTAAGATTTAATAAAAAATAAACTAAGAGTGTTCCATAGCAATTTTTTTATATGTTGTGAAGAATTGTTAGTAAATCGATATCCGGGTATTCAGTTGCAAAATTTTTCACGTCAACTACCCAGCAATAGACATTTTGTTATAGAGAGCGCGCGCGGTGGGCCGCGTGGATTTAAGATTTAATAAAAAATAAACTAAGAGGGTTCCATCGCAATTTTTTTATATGTTGTGTAGAATTGTTAGTAAATCGATATCCTGGTATTCATTTGCAAAATTTTTCACGTCAACTACCCAGCAATATATGTCTTGCTATAGACAGCGCGCGCGGTGGGCCGCGTGGATTTAAAATTTAATTAAAAATAAATTAAGAGGGGTTCCATCTCAATTTCTTTATATGTTGTTTAGAATTGTTAGTAAATCGTTATCCCGGTATTCATTTGCAAAATTTTTCACGTCAACTACCCAGCAATAGACATTTTGTTATAGAGAGCGCGCGCGGTGGGCCGCGTGGATTTAAGATTTAATAAAAAATAAACTAAGAGGGTTCCATCGCAATTTTTTATATGTTCTTTAGAATTGTTAGTAAATCGATATCCTGGTATTCATTTGCAAAATTTTTCACTTCAACTACACAGCAATAGACATTTTGTTATAGAGAGCGCGTGCGGTGGGCCGCGTGGATGTAAGATTTAATAAAAAATACACTAAGAGGGGTTTCATCGCAATTTTTTTATATGTTGTGTAGAATTGTTAGTAAATCGATATCCGGGTATTCATTTGCAAAATTTTTCACGTCAACTACCCAGCAATAGACATTTTGTCAGACAGCGCGCGCGGTGGGCTGCGTGGATTTAAGATTTAATAAAAAATAAACTAAGAGGGTTCCATCGCAATTTTTTTATATGTTGTTTAGAATTGTTAGTAAATCGATATACTGTATTCATTTGCAAAATTTTTCACGTCAACTACCCAGCAATAGACATTTTGTTATAGAGAGCGCGCGCGGTGGGCCGCGTGGATTTAAGATTTAATAAAAAATAAACTAAGAGGATTCCATAGCAATTTTTTTATATGTTGTGAAGAATTGTTAGTAAATCGATATCCGGGTATTCATTTGCAAAATTTTTCACGTCAACTACCCAGCAATAGACATTTTGTTATAGAGAGCGCGCGCGGTGGGCCGCGTGGATTTAAGATTTAATAAAAAATAAACTAAGAGTGTTCCATAGCAATTTATTTATATGTTGTGAAGAATTGTTAGTAAATCGATATCCGGGTATTCATTTGCAAAATTTTTCACGTCAACTACCCAGCAATAGACATTTTGTTATAGAGAGCGCGCGCGGTGGGCCGCGTGGATTTAAGATTTAATAAAAAATAAACTAAGAGGGTTCCATCGCAATTTTTTTATATGTTGTGTAGAATTGTTAGTAAATCGATATCCTGGTATTCATTTGCAAAATTTTTCACGTCAACTACCCAGCAATATATATCTTGCTATAGACAGCGCGCGCGGTGGGCCGCGTGGATTTAAAATTTAATTAAAAATAAATTAAGAGGGGTTCCATCTCAATTTCTTTATATGTTGTTTAGAATTGTTAGTAAATCGTTATCCCGGTATTCATTTGCAAGATTTTTTACGTCAACTACCCAGCAATAGACATTTTGTTAGAGAGCGCGCGCGGTGGGCCGCGTGGATTTAAGATTTAATAAAAAATAAACTAAGAGGGTTCCATAGCAATTTTTTTATATGTTGTGAAGAATTGTTAGTAAATCGATATCCGGGTATTCATTTGCAAAATTTTTCACGTCAACTACCCAGCAATAGACATTTTGTTATAGAGAGCGCGCGCGGTGGGCCGCGTGGATTTAAGATTTAATAAAAAATAAACTAAGAGGGTTCCATCGCAATTTTTTTATATGTTGTGTAGAATTGTTAGTAAGTCGATATACTGTATTCATTTGCAAAATTTTTCACGTCAACTACCCAGCAATGGATATTTTGCTATAGACAGCGCGCGCGGTGGGCCGCGTGGATTTAAAATTTAATTAAAAATAAATTAAGAGGGGTTCCATCTCAATTTTTTATATGTTGTTTAGAATTGTTAGTAAATCGTTATCCCGGTATTCATTTGCAAGATTTTTTACGTCAACTACCCAGCAATAGACATTTTGTTAGAGAGCGCGCGCGGTGGGCCGCGTGGATTTAAAATTTAATTAAAAATAAACTAAGAGGGGTTCCATCGCAATTTTTTTATATGTTCTTTAGAATTGTTAGTAAATCGATAACCCGTTATTCATTTGCAAGATTTTTCACGTCAACTACCCAGCAATAGACATTTTGTTATAGAGAGCGCGCGCGGTGGGCCGCGTGGATTTAAGATTTAATAAAAAATAAACTAAGAGGGTTCCATCGCAATTTTTTTATATGTTGTTTAGAATTGTTAGTAAATCGATATCCTGGTATTCATTTGCAAAATTTTTCACTTCAACTACACAGCAATAGACATTTTGTTATAGAGAGCGCGTGCGGTGGGCCGCGTGGATGTAAGATTTAATAAAAAATAAACTAAGAGGGGTTTCATCGCAATTTTTTTATATGTTGTGTAGAGTTGTTAGTAAATCGATATCCGGGTATTCATTTGCAAAATTTTTCACGTCAACTACCCAGCAATAGACATTTTGTTATAGAGAGCGCGCGCGGTGGGCCGCGTGGATTTAAAATTTAATTAAAAATAAACTAAGAGGGGTTCCATCGCAATTTTTTTATATGTTGTTTAGAATTGTTAGTAAATCGATATCCTGGTATTCATTTGCAAAATTTTTCACGTCAACTACCCAGCAATAGACATTTTGTCAGACAGCGCGCGCGGTGGGCTGCGTGGATGTAAGATTTAATAAAAATAAACTAAGAGGGGTTTCATCGCAATTTTTTTATATGTTGTGTAGAATTGTTAGTAAATCGATATCCTGGTATTCATTTGCAAAATTTTTCACTTCAACTACACAGCAATAGACATTTTGTTATAGAGAGCGCGTGCGGTGGGCCGCGTGGATGTAAGATTTAATAAAAAATAAACTAAGAGGGGTTTCATCGAAATTTTTTTATATGTTGTGTAGAATTGTTAGTAAATCGATATCCGGTTATTCATTTGCAAAATTTTTCACGTCAACTACCCAGCAATAGACATTTTGTTATAGAGAGCGCGCGCGGTGGGCCGCGTGGATTTAAAATTTAATTAAAAATAAACTAAGAGGGGTTCCATCGCAATTTTTTTATATGTTGTTTAGAATTGTTAGTAAATCGATATCCTGGTATTCATTTGCAAAATTTTTCACGTCAACTACCCAGCAATAGACATTTTGTTATAGAGAGCGTACGCGCTGGGCCGCGTGGATTTAAGATTTAATAAAAATAAACTGATAGGGTTCCATCGCAATTTTTTTATAGGTTGTGTAGAATTGTTAGTAAATCGATATCCTGGTATTCATTTGCAAAATTTTTCACGTCAACTACCCAGCAATAGACATTTTGTTATAGAGAGCGTACGCGCTGGGCCGCGTGGATTTAAGATTTAATAAAAAATAAACTGATAGGGTTCCATCGCAATTTTGTTATATGTTGTGTAGAATTGTTAGTGAATCGATATCCCGGTATTCATTTGCAAGATTTTTCACGTCAACTACCCAGCAATAGACATTTTGTTATAGAGAGCGCGCGCGGTGGGGTGCCTGAATTCAAAGATTTAATAAAAAATAAACTAAGAGGGGTTCCATCGCAATTTTTTTATATGTTGCGTAGAAAAGTTAGTAAATTATTATTCTGATAGTTACTTTGCAGATTTTTCACGTCAGTCGTGTGCGTAAGGGTTGTTTTTTAAGGCGTAGTTACCGCTGTTTTCTGTAAGTATTTTTCTAAAAAAGAGGTATAAATTTTTTAAGCCGTGTTAATATTGATGAACGTCTACTGCAATTTGCGTATTAATATCAGTTTAACAGCTTAGTTAGTTCATAAAATTTTAGAATTCTATTGCTGGAAATCTATTGCTAACTTCACGCCGGTTTATAAGTTAGCGATAATGATCTATTAAAATATAAAATTTCCAACTTTGGGGCACTTCCCCTTGTACCGGAAGTTACTGTCAACTTTCTTATTTTAAATGGAATACTCCATTTTTATTGCGTTGCTGAAATCTTCATGAAACTCTAAAAATATTTTGTGTAACATGTCATACAAGAAAAATTAGCCGTTTTAGAAATATTTCCATTTTATAAAAAAAGTTCAAAGTTGCAGCACCTTGTTTATGATGCTGCCATCTTTGTGTAACAAAAGCCATAATTTCAATTTTTGGCCTGTAGTAGGCTATGCTCATAAGCTGTCAGGTCATACCTAATTTTACACAAAATCGTTTACGGGCTGGTTGAAAAATAACTTCTATTTGAACTGATTTCAACTGTCGAAAAGTCATGTTTTTTAAATAGAACCCAGTATTTTTTGTACCATTAAAATCAGAATTAAATGTTCTTTCGAACTGTATTAGTATTCCCTATACCCATCTCGTACCTTTCTCGTTCTATTCATGATTTTCTCTTTGACACATCAATTTTTTCACTTTTCAGTATTATTTCTGAATAGTGTGCTATGAAAATTAAACAAACTGAGTTTTTTTTAAATTAATTTCTATCATCTGAACTTTTTGTTTACATATGCCGCATGTATTAGAATTCTTGGTATGACTATTTACACATTTACAAGGAGAAATTTACACTTACAATACAGAATTTTATGAAAACTAATACATAAATCAGAAATATTAAAAATAATACACAAATTGTTAATTATAATATTGGCTCTAAGTTATCCTCGGCTATTATTTATTAGTAATAACTTTCTGCTGTATCTAAGTAATAACGCATTTTCCTCTATATAACAACTTTTTTTATTAACTTCTTGAATTGTCAATTTTTTTATCATCAAATACCTTTAATATGTCTGTGTTTCATTACTCATTTTTTGGTTCTTCGTAGTGATTAAATTGCTTTTTTTAATTCCTACTAGGCGGATGATTTCAAAAATTATAATTTCTTTAGTTTTCATAGCCCACTATTTAAAAATAATACCGAAAAATGGAAAAAAATTACGTGTTAAAAAGAAATCATCGATAACGAGTTACCTGTAGGGAATGCTAATACAGTACGAAGGAACATTTAATCCTGAGTCATATGGTATAAAAATATACTAGCCGTTCCATTTAAAAAAACATGACTTTTCGATAGTTGAAATTAGTTGGAATAGAAGTTACTTTTCAACCAGCATGTAAGCAATCAAGTGCAAAACTGGACATGATCTGAAAGAATGTTTCTGTAGCTTACTACAGGCCAAAAATGGGCATCATGGTTTTTGTTGCACAAAGATGGCAGTATCATAACCAAGGTTCTGCAAATCTGAATTATCTTTAAAAAATGAAAATATTTCGGAAACGGTTAATTTTTCTTGTATCACATGTTGCACAAAATATTTTTAGAATTTTATGAAGATTTCAAAAATGCATTAAAAATTGGGGTATTCCATTTAAAATAAGAAAGTTGACAGCAACTTCCGGTATAAGGGGAAGTGTCCGAAATTTGAAAATATTACATTTTGATAGATCCTTATCGTTAACTTATAACTGCAAAATATGAAACAGAAATTCAAAGGAGAACTCCGTAAACTTTTAATGAAAGTGTTGCCTTAATCTCCCTGTATAAAAGAAAGCTACAGTAAAAATTGCAACTTTGATATTTAACTATGGAAAAGTTATGAATTTTCAAAAAGTATAAAAAAATTAGCATGGAATTGTGTTCAAATTGCATGAAAGGCTTTTAATTACAGAGAACACAAATTTAATTTTCTATTTGAGGTTATGAATTTTAAAAAAGTATAAAAAAATTAACATATAGTTGTGTTCAAATTGCATTAAAATGAAAGGCTTTTAATAGCACAGAACACAAATTTGAATTTCTATTTCCAAAGCCATTTCATAGTTATGTTTTAAATAAAACAACTCAACACAATAGTTATTTGTTACACAAGGCGGTAAAATTATTTTTTTATCGATGAGTGAATTAATTTTTACGAGTCGATAATTAAATTCTACCGTTGTGTGTAACATCCTATATTTTTAAATAATTTCTCAGAAAAATTAAGAGAGCAATCACGTCTCAAAAACGCGTTGTATGATCTTAATTCCTGTTACTAGTGTGGGTTGCGGGTGTAAAAGAATCGCATAGTACAGCAGTGCTTAAAAAAATGTGACAAAAAGTAATAAAATCGTAAGAACCTGATCCTTATTTACACTAACCATACCGCCAGGTCGCTTGCGGGGAGTCGCTTTTCTTTTAAACACTACTGTATATAGACATCACAGCAAAACAACTGATAACTTATCTTAATTTTTCAATGCCGTGATGTTTTATGTTTATTTCTTTCCAACTAAAAATGCGTGTACGACTTACAAATACTGATATCTCTTTTTTTTTGTTTCACAGTAACCATTCCTATGACTATCTAAATTGCTTTCTTTAATTGCATTTTCCATTACAAAGTTTATAGGTATTCTCTCATAGATAACCTTTTCTTCTTGTTTCAGGGAATGCATGACATGTTCATCCAATCCCAACAGTTGGTCACAGGTAGCAGTGGGGCGGTTCAACCAAAAAAACGTAGAGCAGAGCATTATATCAGCAACAACAACAGCGACCATTTTTTACCACAAGAACATGCAACTTACGCAGTGAACACTTCAAGTCAGACCGAACTAAATCATGCTAGTCCTAGTACTCAACGAACTTTTGTCCGTGCTTCTACTATCAAATTACTAGACACATACCAACGCTGCGGCCAAAAGGTAAAACGTTATAATGTTTGATGATACAATTATTCGTACATGTTAGGAATTTGGAAAGTGAGTTCATGTAGTTTCACAAATTGCGTTTTTTTGAACCAAAAATGAACAGCATTTGGCATATCATTATGCATTTTCTTTCACTTACGTGAAGTAAGGCAGTATTTAGAATATACCCTCGACCCGGTGTAGCTCTATATCTGGAGTCGTTTTTGTATAAATTTGTACAGAAAAATATACAGGATGGGTCATTGGTATCGATTTCTTCAATGGTGCCTTAATTAACGATTACTAAAGGAAATGTTTTTTTTACAAAAATTATCGCCTTTAGTGAACTCTATATCAGCAAATTATTTTTACATATAGTCATGTTCCATAAGTGAGTTATCTACCAAACTTATATATATATAATATATAATTATTATATATATATATATATATGCTGTAGTATTCTTCCGGGTAGTCCTCCGCGTTGAGTTCTCTAAAGAACTATTTGTCTTCTGACAACGTTTCGGCAAGGTCTCACTTGCCATCTTCAGGTCTTCGCTGCTGCTTGCCTGCTTCTGCTCCTCGTCGTTACTCGAGTCACACTGGCTTCTGGTCGCGCTGGTGGTGGTTTAAGTACCGTGTTGCGGTCACGCGTCGTTACGCTTGGTGGTTTTTCCGCTTGACTTCTTGTTGTTGGTTGATTGGGTCGTGCCTGTTGACTGCTTTCTCCTAATCCTGATGGTCCGGGGTTCGCTGGTTTCTGGCTTCGGGTTACTGGTCCTCGACGGTCGGTGGATTTTCGGATCACTGGCCTCCAGGTGGGTGGTAGTCGTAAGGCATCATCTCTGGTGTTTAAGTTCATCTGATGTTTCTCGATTTCTATCGCTTCTCGGATGATGCGTTTGGTCTTGTGTTCTACGCTGGCAATTGTTCTGGTGTTGTCGAAATCTATTTTGTGTGAAGTCGCTTTTACGTGTTGTGCCAATGATGATGTTTTCTCGTCCTTCTCGACGGCCTTTCGATGTTCTTCTCTCCTGACGCTTATTTTTCTATTTGTTTGGCCTATGTAGACCTTGTCGCAATCTTGACAGGGAATTCCGTACACGCCTTGGCTTTCCAGTTGTATTTTAGTTTTGACTGTTGGCAGGATGTTTCCAATTTTCTTGTCGGTGTTGAATGATGTCCGGATATTGTGTTTCTTGAAGAGCAAGTATGGCATTACTACGAGAAGCAATCCACGACACCAGGAAGGAACTGAATGAAGTTAACGTAAAGCTTCTAGCAATACATCTGGAGCTGAGTCGCACACTACATCCGTTGTTATGGACAACACTGGACCAACTCTCAGCTTTTCGTGAAGAAACGGACACCGAACTGACAAGAAGAAAGCAGAAGAAGAAGTTCGAACACCTACAAAAAGAACAAAAGCCGAAGGAACATGTAACACCGCTCGTATTGGAGAAAGTTGTTCATAACGTATCAAGCTATCCACTCGACGAAGCCAGCAAAAGTGTACTGGCCAAGGGTTTCAACTACGCTGTAGCACCAGCCAGCATACCAATGGAGAACATAATATGCAGTGTGGAAGCATCCATCATCGGATTACCGGAGGACACAGCGGAGACAATACGACAAGATGTATCCCAAATCCTAAGACGAGCAAAACCACCAAAGAGGAACCTATCTCGAGAAGAACTACAAGCTCTACACACGCTGAAGAAAAATGAACAAATCGTCATACTTCCAGCCGACAAAGGAAACGCCACCGTTGTGATGGATCGTAACGACTACGAAACGAAGATGGAGGTCCTACTAAACGACCCAGCGTACAACACCATCGCCACAGATCCAACGACATACTTAGAGAAGACAACGAAAGCTAAAATCAAAGCCAGCTCAATCAGTCAAGAGCAGCAATTACAATTGATCCCGAGGGAAAAATCATCCAGATGCCCAAAGCTCTACGGATTACCAAAAATCCACAAGGAAGGGATACCACTGAGGCCAATCGTCAGTTCCATCGGATCACCGTTACAACCACTAGCAAAATTCTTGGCCAAACGACTGCAGCCATACGCCGAAGAAGCAGAATCCTACGTAAAGAACGCAGGCCACTTCATCGAGCGTATAAAGGACTTCACCGTAGAACCAGGAGATCTGCTAGTAAGTTTCGACGTGGTCTCACTATTCACCAACATACCAATAGACGAAGCAGTGGATATCATTCATCTAAAACACCACATCCCAGACGACACCACGGACCTGGTGAAGCACTGCTTGAAGAACACCTACTTCATCTTCAAGAACCAACGTTATAAACAAGTAGAAGGATCACCCATGGGATCAGCATTATCTCCTGTAATCGCCAACTTATTCATGGAGGATTTCGAAGTACGGGCCATCGATACCGCAAGTCACAAACCACACCTGTGGCTCAGATATATGGACGACACCTTCATAATATGGAAGCATGGAGAAGAACAACTACGAAGATTTCTGCAACACCTGAATGAAATCCATCCGAAGATCAAGTTCACGATGGAAATCGAAGAAAACAACGAACTTCCATTCCTCGATGTACTTATAAAGAAAAAACCAGATGGAAGCCTTGGACATTCCGTATACCGAAAACCAACCCACACGGAACGGTACCTGAACGCACAATCACATCACCATCCAGCACAATTGCAATCAGTGGTAAGGACCCTCGTCACCCGGTCCCAAAGATTGGCTGACTCAGAAAACAAGGTAGAAGAAATGAAGAAAATCCGCTCATCTTTAATAAAAAATGGATATCAGGACAAACAAATCAGGAAAGCCGAACACCAACGCAAACCCAAGACACAGGAAGAAGAAAAAGATATAGTAGGAACAGCATGCCTACCATTTGTTAAAGGGACAACAGAGAAGATCAGCAGAATACTCAAGAAACACAATATCCGGACATCATTCAACACCAACAAGAAAATTGGAAACATCCTGCCAACAGTCAAAACTAAAATACAACTGGAAAGCCAAGGCGTGTACGGAATTCCCTGTCAAGATTGCGACAAGGTCTACATAGGCCAAACAAATAGAAAAATAAGCGTCAGGAGAGAAGAACATCGAAAGGCCGTCGAGAAGGACGAGAAAACATCATCATTGGCACAACACGTAAAAGCGACTTCACACAAAATAGATTTCAACAACACCAGAACAATTGCCAGCGTAGAACACAAGACCAAACGCATCATCCGAGAAGCGATAGAAATCGAGAAACATCAGATGAACTTAAACACCAGAGATGATGCCTTACGACTACCACCCACCTGGAGGCCAGTGATCCGAAAATCCACCGACCGTCGAGGACCAGCAACCCGAAGCCAGAAACCAGCGAACCCCGGACCATCAGGATTAGGAGAAAGCAGTCAACAGGCACGACCCAATCAACCAACAACAAGAAGTCAAGCGGAAAAACCACCAAGCGTAACGACGCGTGACCGCAACACGGTACTTAAACCACCACCAGCGCGACCAGAAGCCACTGTGACTCGAGTAACGACGAGGAGCAGAAGCAGGCAAGCAGCAGCGAAGACCTGAAGATGGCAAGTGAGACCTTGCCGAAACGTTGTCAGAAGACAAATAGTTCTTTAGAGAACTCAACGCGGAGGACTACCCGGAAGAATACTACAGCATATATATATATATATATATATATTCAATTGAAATTTAAAAGTTTAAAGTTGTCAGAAAGTTCATATGGAAGGCCCTGTATGTTTTAACACTTTTAAATAGCTAATTAAATTCTATTTCTAACGTATGCAACATGTACTGGTCTAAAGCTTACCGTTTTCGTGATATCAGCACCTAAAATTACAATTTCTCACAAGAACCTTGTTTCAAGAAAATAAATGAAAGGAAATGGTACAATTACGTTTATCTATTAAATCTCCAGGAAATATTGACACTTATAAATAATCCGAGAACATAAGTTCACTACAAGAACTGCTTACAGCTGAAATTAACTAATTGCTAAAGTTCAAACAAAAAACTTCAAAATGTAATTTTCATCTAATGAAATGTCTCCCGATATTTTCAGGAGAAATAGAACATCAAAAAATAAAACCACCTTTTCATGTACTCCCTCTGTCCCAATTTAGTGTCACATTTCACCTTCAAATTTTGTCTCAATTTAGTTGTCAGATTTCCAAAAATTGGGAATAGAAATATCTAAAAAAAAAAACAAAAAACGACCAATTGATAATTGAAAAATAAAATAATGTAAATAAAATCAAACAAAACAAAAACAAAAGATGATAAATTGATAGTTAAAAAATAAAAACTAAACAAATGAAATCGATTGAATTAAGTCAAATAAGGAATTAAAAAAGACGATCGGCGATGAAGATGACTAAAATAAGAATTCTATAAAACTAACATTTCAACATTACGTCTTTCAAACTGATAAGACTAAAACTTAGTCTAATTTATACAGGGTGTTAATGGGAAGCCGCTACAATAGCTAACTTTCTTATTTATATTTTTACGAAGTAACTTATCATCGTATCGCGTTCAGGATGGCAGATTAGTTATGTTTCTAAAATATCATCTCCCAAAGTGTACTGTTTTATATACACGGTGAATCATAATGGGCGGAATAAACTTTACCAATATGTAGGAGAAACATTTTTAAGTAAAAAAGTTCATATGAACCTACATACAGGATGTTCATGGGAAGCCGCACCGATAAGAAGCTAGCAATAAAATTCCAGCAATAAAATTATGAAATTTCAAGACGCTGCAACCGCTAAAATAACGACCACAGATCAATAATATTTAATCTATTACAAAGACTATAATGTGTAAATTCCCCTAATACGAAGAAACTGAAAAAATATTTGATATTAAGTTAACTATGACTATTTTAACCAGCATAAGTCATTATTCATATACTGCACCAAAACAATTGCCATCACTGAAAATTTTCACGTAGTCATAAAGTAAACATCCATATCGATTTAATAGTAACTTTAGAAAGTTTTAGCCGGTTGATTTAAAGTAATTAGAAAATTAATTAAATATGGCATCCCAGCTATAAAATAATACTAACTTTGAACGTCCGTGTCTTGTCATCCAGTATTCGCATAAACATTCTGTTTGCAGAATATGAAAGTGCATGTCGAGAACTTCCGTCTAAAGCGCCCTCTGAGTTTTGGCCGGTTGATTTGAAATAATTAGAAATTAATTAAAAGTGACGCTCGGAGCAATTAAAGAGTAACAACTTTAAACGTTCATAACTTTCCATCCAGCACTTGCATAAACATTACGTTTGCAGAATATGAAAGTGCATATCAAGAACTTCCGTCTAAAGCACCCTCTGAGTTTTAGCCTGTAGATTTGAAGTAATTAGAAATTAATTAAAAGTGACGCTCCGAGCATTCTGTTTGCAGAATATGAAAGCACAGATCGAGATCTATCGTTTAAACCATCCTCTGAGTTTTGGTCGGTTGATTTGAAGTAATTAGAAACTAATTAAAAGTGACGCTCGGAGCAATAAAACAGTAACAACTTCAAACGTTCATAACTTTCCATCCAGAATCTGCATAAACATTCTGTTTCCAGAATATGAAAGTGCATATCGAGAACTTCCGTCTAAAGCACACTCTGAGTTTTAGCCGGTTGATTTCAAGTAATTAGATATTAATTAAAAATAACGCTCGGAGCAAGAAAACAGTACCAACTTCAAACGTTCATAACTTTCCATCTAAATCACCCTCTTTGTTTTAGCCGGTGGTTCGAAGTAATTACAAATTAATAAATTGTGACGTT
Source organism: Prosopocoilus inquinatus (assembly GCA_036172665.1). Classification (NCBI taxonomy): domain Eukaryota; kingdom Metazoa; phylum Arthropoda; class Insecta; order Coleoptera; family Lucanidae; genus Prosopocoilus; species Prosopocoilus inquinatus. The sequence continues at coordinate 30,693,742 of CM069869.1, forward strand.
TGCAACAATAAAACAACTCTTTACATTGCGTTTTGTAAATTATGGCCATGGTTTCTTTGCATTGAGTATACAGGTGTTTTTGTTATACGCACACAATAACTTCGTTATTATGGAAGGTACGAAGTCGTTCAAGTTGGCAAAAATATACTGCTTTTACTCAAGATTAGTAATTAAGCATTGTCCATGCGTAAGCTGACCGGATCAGTCAGATTACGGTGGAATTCTCGATATATTCCTCTTCTGATGAGGCCTCAATTAGGACCGAAATCGCTATGAGAACCTTGTTGCAATTTAGCTGAATTGTAGCAAATTTTTAATGTTTTTTTTTTTTAATGATGAGTACAAATATCGCAATAACTCCTTTATTATTCGTTCTGAGGTTAAATACTAAAAAGTACTTTATATTTAGAATTTACTATTCTTTCGTTTCACAACAAGCAATACGGAATATTTCATTAAAGAAAAGTTTACATATGAAGATATTACAAGAACGCGATGCGTAATTGTTTTTTTAGTATCGCCGCTGTAGTTGTGGGTCCATTATTGCTGATCATTTGAACGATTTCGTACCTTAATAATAATAAAGTTATTGTATGTATACAGTGTTTCCAAAAAGTAACGGATAAATTCTGTAGAATGTTTAAGAAAAATGCTTCACAAGAATGCACAGACAGGTCGATTTTTATTTTTAAATCATCATTTGAGGATGTAATTTTCAACCCCTCATCCCTTAACTCCTAGGCTGTAATAACCCCAACTTTAAAAATTCAAATAACAAAGTGCCCCTTGTGATACCTCGTTAAATAGTATTTTAAATGCCAAATCCAACAGATAAAACCTTTTCAAAATCGAATGATAAATAACTGAGATATTCAGAAAAATATATTGAAATAAAACGGCGAATTTTCGAGCGGGCATTGTTACGGCTCTAGCAATAAGTGATAAAAACAATTGCAAGTTGTTTTATATCAAATAGAATTTATTGACATTACATGGTGAAGTGTTTGTTACTTGTTTTAACGATTAGTTACCAGAAGTGAAGCCGCTATTTATTTATTTTTATCATCTCATTTTTGAAAAAAATTGTTTATTGTATTCAGCATAAAAAATGCTGTTAAATGAGGTATCATAAGGGGTACTTTGCTATTTGAATTTTTAAAGTTGGGGTTGTTATCGCTTAGGCGATGAGGGGTGGGGGGTTGAAAATTACACTTGCTTGCAATAAAATTACGTACACCTTCAAAATCAAGTAGCCGAGTTTTTACCTATTTTTTGCTTTGTAAATGGGTATTTTGAGAATTTTGTCATGTTTCCAAACATACAGGTTAGGAACTGATATTGAAATGAATACTATTTTACCAGGCGTGAGTCAGACAGTATGATTTGTTCAATAAATATTATGCTATTCTATATATTTAAGGGCCCATAAATGTAATTTAATCGAAATAAAATTGTCAATTGCTTATGTTCTGCTTTTAATATAATTTTTTTAACACTTAACAAGACTTTCCAAAGTTGAATTTGTAATTTTCGACGTGTTGGTGACAAGAGTGTTGGAAAATTTGTTAAAACTTTCAGAAGAATCGTGAATCGATATTTTTAGACATGTATCTCCAACCATCTTCTCTATTTAACAATTTTTTTTCTCCACATATTATTTGTGCATCATAGTATTTTTATTTAAGCTATAATCATTCGTGACTGCTGAGAATCAATATTCATTCAAAATTGACCTGTCTGAGCATTTTTATGAAACATTTTTCTTAATCATTTCATAGAATTTATCTGTTACTTTTGGGAAACACTGTGTAATAGAAACTTTGATCATCCTATACAGACTATTCAAAAATAAGTCGGCACTATTGCAAACTTTTTATTATTAAAGTTACAAATATGATTAAATTAGCAAACTAGTACTATCTTTCGCCCTGATTGCAACGGTGCATTCAAAATAACAATTGAACATCGCGTTTATGAAATAAAGGGAAAATAACACCTTTTTTAAATAGAGCACCCTGTATATTATTTGACCAATCGATAGAGAATAAAATTCTGAATTAAAATTGTTCTTTATCATTTTATCGGAAATTAATAAATAAACAAGATATGTTGATTTTCTACAAATTCATTAACATGGCTGTGTTTCAAGAACAGAACATTTGAACACAGTATATGTATGTGAAAACATTAATTTTTGTTTATTCGTTTATTATAAAAGATGTTTTTGTCTGAGTTTTGTAAAAATCTTTTAATAACAAGAATTTTTATAAGATTTTCTGGCCCAGAACATGCATCTTATGAAAATTCTGGGCTAGAACATGCATCTTATGAAAATTACTTTTATTAAAAGATTTTTACAAAACTCACTCAGAAACACCTTTTATAATAAACTAATCAAAATTAATGTTTTAACATACATACACGGTTTTCAAATATTTTGTTCTTGGAACACAGCCATCTTAATGAATTTGTAAAAAATCAAAATATCTTCTTTATTTATTAATTTCCGAAATGATAAAAAAACAATTTTAATTAGCTGTGTGAAGTTGGCCCCCGACTTATTAAAAAAAAAAAATTTTTTAGCTAAAACGACGCCAAATTGTTTGTAGAGTTATGTAGTGAAAGAATTTTCGTTTGTAGTAAAAAAATAAAAAAGTTATGGGAGGGAGAATAAATGGTCATCCCCCCAAAATGAGAGGATTGTAGTGAAGGAATTTTCGTTTGTAGTTATCCAGAAAAAAAGTTACAACCCCTTGAATGTTAAGGGTGGCACTATTTCCACCCCCACAGGGGGGATCACACTATATTCGGCAAACCGTCTCCAAATAATGTGTAGAGGATTGTAGTGAAGGAATTTTCGTTTGTAGTTATCCAGCAAAAAAGTTACAACCCCTTGAATGTTAAGGGTGACAATATTTCCACCCCCGCAGGGGGGATAACACTATATTCGGTAAGCCGTCTCCAAATAATACGTAGAGGATTGTAGTGAAGGAATTTTCGTTTGTAGTTATCCAGAAAAAAAGTTACAACCCCTTGAATGTTAAGGGTGGCACTATTTCCACCCCCGCAGGGGGGATCACACTATATTCGGCAAACCGTCTCCAAATAATGTGTAGAGGATTGTAGCGAAGGAATTTTCGTTTGTAGTTATCCAGCAAAAAAGTTACAACCCCTTGAATGTTAAGGGTGACAGTATTTCCACCCCCGCAGGGGGGGATAACACTATATTCGGTAAGCCGTCTCCAAATAATACGTAGAGGATTGTAGTGAAGGAATTTTCGTTTGTAGTTATCCAGAAAAAAAGTTACAACCCCTTGAATGTTAAGGGTGACAGTATTTCCACCCCCGCAGGGGGGATAACACTATATTCGGTAAGCCGTCTCCAAATAATACGTAGAGGATTGTAGTGAAGGAATTTTCGTTTGTAGTTATCCAGAAAAAAAGTTACAACCCCTTGAATGTTAAGGGTGGCACTATTTCCACCCCCGCAGGGGGGATCACACTATATTCGGCAAACCGTCTCCAAATAATGTGTAGAGGATTGTAGCGAAGGAATTTTCGTTTGTAGTTATCCTTGTAAGAAGTTATAACTTGTTAAATTTAAAGGCCTGTAACAAACAATCAAAAAGCTTTATAATTGATTGTTTCCATAGCAACCGTCTGTTAAATTTAACGTACTCGATACAGAAAAGGTCCTCTTGTCAGTTAAACCGACTACGAGATATGAGATCCAAAGTTACATAGTATATGAAAAGTGTTTCATCTGATTGAATTTACATGGGTAAAGCTGAAGGAATGTCTGGTCGCGCTGGTGGGGGTGTCCGTGCGGTCTCTGGTGACGTCGGACCATACTATGGCGATTTTAAGTGGTCACGATCCACGGCGCATGCACAGTCGGTGCCGTTACAATAACTCTCGCAACTATTATAAATGGAGCTTCAGCTTGGACGAGTGACGCATACCTGATACTCTTGCGACAAATATCGAATCCGTCCGTGTTCTCTTTACCGCAAAACTCACCTCATCTCAGATAAATGTCATTTCCGTTGGCATGAACAAGGAAGTCTGAACTGAAATTTCAACCTCCCACCTTGTCACTCAAGCACTCCCATTAGTTGCCAGGTTGAAAAATTCATTCAAACTTACTTGTTCGAGCGTACGGAAACGACGTTTATCAGAACTGAAGTTAGTTATATATTAACTTTGTGTGAGGTCTATGTGAAGTTAGTTCTGCTGTGAACAAATCAGTTTTGTGTCTTGTGGTGAGTAACAGTTAACAAATTATAATAAAGTTTGAAAACAGGAGTATCGTAGGACAAAAAAACATTCTTGTGTATACGTGTACAATAAAATATTTTTAATCAAAATGCCGCGTCTACCCAGAAAAACGGTAAATGAAATATACGATGCTCTTAAAGATTTTTGTTTTGTCAAAAACAATGCATATTTGCCGTACAACGATCTCATTTGGCAAAAAGCATCAGACGTGTTAAATAACGAATTAAGCGTTAATTATGTTTATGTGTACATTACGAAAAACAGAAACGGAATTTCTGATCGCTTGCATGGTAAAAATATTCCTTCTATTCAGAGTAAAGAAGATGATAGTTTTGATTGTGATAGAAGTGACTCAAATTGGACAAGGGATAATTCGAACACTTTGTTAAAATCGTTAAAATTTAACATGCAAATTAGCAATGAAGATTGGGACAAAATAAGTCCTACTATTATCTCGTACAATTCAAGATTGTACAATACGTTAAAATTTGGTTGGACAGATGTTATTTATGAAAATGTATGGAAAGTGATGAAGCTGCCATGTGCGTTTCAATTTAAACGAGCCAAGGTTCAAACTTCTCCAGATGAGACTTTTCTGAAAATTAATGGAAAATGTTTGGAGTGTGAAGCACAATTAGATATATACAGTCTTGGAGAACCTACGGAGAACGGTTTAGAATGTATGGTATCAACATATGATACGCGTGAAATACCGCATCAAAAGAAAAGACAACTTCACGGTCGTCTTCGAAAATTGGCAGCTAAAGAACTGCAAGCAAAGTCTGTTTATACATGGCGCCGCGACGAAGCGAACAGACTCATGCAATATGGAGACATTGAGCCTGCAAATTTATTTTCCGAAAATGTTTTGCGCAAGGTGAAACAAGAGTATCGGGATAAAGAGTTAGGTGTGGAGTCGACAGATAATCCGATGCTTTCAGTGCTGTCATTAAAATATAATCCAGAATTTGCTGGAAGCATTCACGAAATTGGGTACGATAAGATGTACATAATGTACTGGTTACCTGAGCAAATGCATTTATATAAGGAAGCATGCAAAACCGGAAAAATAAATAATATCAGTATTGATGCAACTGGTTCCCTGATAAGACCAATTGTGAAACCAGATGGTTCCAAAAACACAACGTTTTTATATCAAGCAGTTGCACCATATAAAAATAAAATATTACCTCTTTGTCAAATGGTATCTGAAAAACACGACGCGAATACGTTAACCTATTGGTTGCGTGAATGGATTCGAATGGGGGCCAAAATTCCAGCACAAACAGTATGTGATTTCTCTTTCGCAATTTTAAATGCAATTTGTCTTGCTTTCAATAATAGCAGTTTAGCGGAGTATATAGAGATGTGTCTTGATACTTCTATATCATGTACTTCTAATAAGATAAAATCTATTATCCGTCTTGACATAGCTCATTTTATAGAGCAAGTATGTCGATCATCCTGTTTTAAAAAGTCTCCGTCTTTTATTAAGGACTTTTATGTTAGATGCGTGGGACTCTTAACAAAATGTACAAGCATTGCACATTTTGGCGAATTATGTACAGACGTATTATCAGTTGCATTTTCTGAATTAGACGATGTGAACGACAATGAAAATCGAATTTATAAAGCACAAAAAAAAATTATAAATATGATAAAAAATGATACAACGATTATTTTCGACGAAGAAGAGTGTCAAAATGTCCCTGAAATGGAAGACGAGAATCTAATCAAACAAAATCAATCAAAAATTTCCGAATTTCTTCTGAAGATTGAGGAGAAAAGCAAGGAAGAGTCTAACGGTAATCGACCGAATCCTTATTTTTGCCCAGATTTCGGAATAAGATTGTTGAAATTATCAAAATATTTTACGTTGTGGACAGCGGTAATGATAAATGATAATAATCCTATTTCAAAAAACGTGCCTTTTGTTTCAACCTCTGCACATAGTGAAGAATATTTCAAGGAACTGAAATGCCAAGTGTTAAAAGGAGAAAGAACAATTAGAATTGACAAATTTATTATTATTCATTTACGATCGCTGGGTGGAACAATAAGACTATTACAAGCAGTGCGTCAATTTCCTATTAATGACACTACTACATCAGAAAATAAAAACGAAACAAACAGCTTAAATAAAAGTGCTAATGTAGTAAATGTTTCTAAGGACATCAACAATACTGACAGTTTAAAACTGTATACTGCAGCCGAAAACTCGGTTGCTGAAGAACAAATGTCTCCGAACGAAAAAACAATGAAATTAGAAAGTGATGATTACCTTAATACAATTGAAACCTGGAAAGGACTAAATAAAATTACCATCAAACGTGGTAAATATTTAACGCCTTGTGCAGATATTGAAAACATGCATAAGCGACCGCGCGTACAAGCAAAGTTACCTTTGTTCATTAATGGTAACAGTCTGCCACCTATTAAAACACGGGCAGGTATTTTAAAAATTAAGAATACGTGTCCGTTTGATGCTGTATTGCAGTGCATGATTACTGCATATAACGACTGGGCATCGTACAACAATTACCTAAATGGAACGTCAAATGCCGTGTTTGATTTAGTTAAAGATATGTGTCGATACAATGCAAACAATAGAATTTACACAGAACGAGCGAATATCTTACTACAATTTTTATCTCCAAATAATGGGCAACTAAATTCAGAAATGAATATTAGTGGTATGGTAGAGAAACTGTTGATACAGGTACCTTCTATGACATGGGAGACACACTGCCGTGAATGTAACCACAGAAAACATAGAATTGATTCCATAATAGCAATTGATTTGCATTTAATGTGGACCGAAGGTATTAAATCATTGCAAAAAACAATTGATCAACAATTTAATAATTTGGTCACAGATTGCAAAATTTGTAAGGGTACAAATAATGTAAATTACACATTTAAACCAGGAAATCATGTTTTCTTTGACATTGAAGCATTGGAGTATAATACCATTTGGCAAAAAAGTGGTTTCAATAAAACAAAAAGCAAGGAAATGTTGACACTTGCTCAAATACCAACTAATATTAATATAAAAAATGAACCGTACAGGCTCGTAGGTATAATAAATTATCTACCAAATCATTATCAATGCTATGCTCGAAGAATTAATGGCAAATGGGAGCTTCATGATGGCATCAGCACCACGAAGGAAACAATACGCATAACGGCACGAGCATTACTGGAGAAAAGGCGCATTCATATTCTTTATTATGTGAAAATTACAAATTAAATATTGCGCCTACCTTACAAATAAAAGTTTCTTCACTACATATTTATACAGAAAATTTTTTTGCCATACGAAAGACGGATCTTTGAAGATAGACTCTGTAATCGGTAAACGTCTCTAAATAATACGTAGATGTTTGTAGTAGTTTTGGTATAGGTCAGTTTGACCATATTAGTTATTTACGGTTGAAAACATTTGTCCATTTGTTGCTTTTGTTTGCCAATGAATAATTTTCGTTATTGCACCGTGTAGAAAAAAGATAATAAAGAAATAAAAGTGGGAAACGATGAATAATTGTGTAAAATATTTAAAACGTGTTTATATACAGGATGTCTCACTTAATATTAAAACATTTGTTAGTTGCTGCGGTTACAGAGCAAACAAACTGTTTGTTTATCTTACCCTAAGATTATTAATTATTACGCGACATTCAGAAAGTGAAAATTAATCGTTAAGAAGTTCTCTTACATACGAAGACGTGCTAGGTGGGGATTTTACTCTTGCCATGGATATCCAAGCTAATGAACCTTAAGAAAAAACAAATGAAGATACTGAGCAGGCCAACTAACAGTTGTCTCCACATGCATCTACTCACAGCAATAGAAGTTTCTTCTTAGGGTTTGTTAGCCTAGATATCTACGACAAGAGTAAAATCCCCACCTAGCACGTCTTCGTAAGTAAAAGAACTTCTTAAAGATACACAAAATCACATTAAAATTTAGTCCCGAACCCGAAAATGTAAAAACATATAGGGTGTTTCATTTAAAATAACGAAGTGGCCTAACGGTGAGGCTAGAACGAACACTCTGTATAGATTAAACTAATTTTAAAATATGCTCCATATGCAATGAAACTTTCAATTAAAACATTTTTTTTGTAAAATTAATAACTTGAGAGATATGAAAGTATTCCCCATAAATATGACACCCTGTAAGTAAACACGTTTTAAATATTTTATACGATTATCCATCATTTCCCAATTTTACTTGTTTATTAACTTTCTTCTACACAGTGTGATAACGAAAATTGTTCACTGGCAAACAAAAGCAACAAATCGACAAATGTTTTCAACCGTAAATAAATAAATAATGTGGTCAAACTAACCCATGTAGACTACTACAAAAATCTACGTACTGTACTAATAGTGCTACTGCTACTGCTACTGCTACTGCTACTGCTACTGCTACTGCTACTGCTACTGCTACTCCTACTGCTACTGCTACTACTACTACTGCTACTACTGCTTCTACTGCTTCTACTGCTACTACTGCTACCACTACTACTACTGCTACTACTGCTACTACTGCTACTACTGCTACTACTGCTCCTACTGCTCCTACTGCTCCTACTGCTACTACTGCTACTACTGCTACTACTACTACTACTGCTACTACTACTACTACTACTACTACTACTACTACTACTACTATACTGTATGTACTAAGACAGTTTACAGGACAACTACAAACGAACATCTTGTACTATAAACTTCTATGTATTATTAAGACATGGTTTACCGATCACAGAGTCATCCCCCCGTGGGAGTGGAAATAGTGCCATCCTTAACATTCAAGGGGTTGTAACTTTTTTTCTGGATAACTACTACTAGCTTTACCCATGTAAATTCAATCAGATGAAACACTTTTCATATACTACGTAACTTTGGATCTCATGTCTCATAGTCGGTTTAACTGACAAGAGGACCTTTTCTGTATCGAGTACGTTAAATTTAACAGACGGTTGCTATGGAAACAATCAATTATAAAGCTTTTTGATTGCTTGTTACAGGCCTTTAAATTTAACAAGTTATAACTTCTTACAAGGACAACTACAAACGAAAATTCCTTCACTACAATCCTCTACGCATTATTTGGAGACGGTTTGCCGAATATAGGGTCATCCCCCCTGCGGGGGTGGAAATAGTACCACCCTTAACATTCAAGGGGTTGTAACTTTTTTTCTGGATAACTACAAACGAAAATTCCTTCACTACAATCCTCTACGCATTATTTGGAGACGGTTTGCCGAATATAGGGTCATCCCCCCTGCGGGGGTGGAAATAGTACCACCCTTAACATTCAAGGGGTTGTAACTTTTTTTCTGGATAACTACAAACGAAAATTCCTTCACTACAATCCTCTACGCATTATTTGGAGACGGTTTGCCGAATATAGGGTCATCCCCCCTGCGGGGGTGGAAATAGTACTACCCTTAACATTCAAGGGGTTGTAACTTTTTTTCTGGATAACTACAAACGAAAATTCCTTCACTACAATCCTCTACGTATTATTTGGAGACGGCTTACCGAATATAGTGTTATCCCCCCTGCGGGGGTGGAAATACTGTCACCCTTAACATTCAAGGGGTTGTAACTTTTTTGCTGGATAACTACAAACGAAAATTCCTTCGCTACAATCCTCTACACATTATTTGGAGACGGTTTGCCGAATATAGTGTGATCCCCCCTGCGGGGGTGGAAATAGTGCCACCCTTAACATTCAAGGGGTTGTAACTTTTTTTCTGGATAACTACAAACGAAAATTCCTTCACTACAATCCTCTACGTATTATTTGGAGACGGCTTACCGAATATAGTGTTATCCCCCCTGCGGGGGTGGAAATACTGTCACCCTTAACATTCAAGGGGTTGTAACTTTTTTGCTGGATAACTACAAACGAAAATTCCTTCGCTACAATCCTCTACACATTATTTGGAGACGGTTTGCCCAATATAGTGTGATCCCCCCTGCGGGGGTGGAAATAGTGCCACCCTTAACATTCAAGGGGTTGTAACTTTTTTTCTGGATAACTACAAACGAAAATTCCTTCACTACAATCCTCTACGTATTATTTGGAGACGGCTTACCGAATATAGTGTTATCCCCCCTGCGGGGGTGGAAATACTGTCACCCTTAACATTCAAGGGGTTGTAACTTTTTTGCTGGATAACTACAAACGAAAATTCCTTCACTACAATCCTCTACACATTATTTGGAGACGGTTTGCCGAATATAGTGTGATCCCCCCTGCGGGGGTGGAAATAGTGCCACCCTTAACATTCAAGGGGTTGTAACTTTTTTTCTGGATAACTACAAACGAAAATTCCTTCACTACAATCCTCTACGTATTATTTGGAGACGGCTTACCGAATATAGTGTTATCCCCCCTGCGGGGGTGGAAATACTGTCACCCTTAACATTCAAGGGGTTGTAACTTTTTTTCTGGATAACTACAAACGAAAATTCCTTCACTACAAACAACTACAAACAATTTGGCATTGATTAGTACCGGTTAGAAGTCATCCCCCCATTTTGGGGGGATGACCATTTATTCTCCCTCCCATAACTTTTTTATTTTTTTACTACAAACGAAAATTCTTTCACTACATAACTCTACAAACAATTTGGCGTCGTTTTAGCTAAAAAAAATTTTTTTTTGAATAAGTCGGGGGCCAACTTCACACAGCTATTTTAATTCAGAATTTTATTGTCTATCGATTCGTCAAATAATATACAGCGTGTTCCATTTAAAAGAAAGTGTTCTGTTCTCTTTATTTCGTAAACGCGTTGTTCATTTTTTTGTTTGTATGCATCGTTACAATCAGCGCAAAAAATACTACTAGTTTGCTAATTCTGTAATCTGTAACTTTAATAATAAAAAAGTTATATCATATTCTACAAACAGAATATTTATGCAGATGCTGGATGGAAAGTTATGAACGTTTGAAGTTGTTACTGTTTTATTGCTCCGAGCGTCACTTTAATTAATTTCTAATCAGTTCAAATCAACCGGCAAATATTGAAAGTGCGATATGTTAAAATATCTAATACAATTATTTACTGAATAATTTATAAAATGGTATACTTAGGAGGGAAGTATTATAGAGACGTACTTAACATTTCTGAACACGATACGGTGATAAAAAGTTGCATTTAAGAAAGTTGAAAACAATATAAATCTCGAAAACCTGAGAGTCATTTGTTTCTCCCAACATACCATAAAATCGAGCAGGAAAAATCCTAAAACTTTTCTAATTTAAGCTACCTCGTGAAATGTCAAATAAAAAAGTTAGCTATTGTAGCCATTTTCCGTGAAAACCAATATTTTGTTACTAAATAACTTATAAAATTGTAGGCTTTGGAAGACGATATTTTAGAGACACATTTAATTTCACATTCTGAATACGATGCGATAATGAAATAAGTAAGGTTCCATTAAAAAAAATTGTAAACTATTTAAAATCATTTGCGTTTTAGAAAGCAACATAAAATCGAGAAAAAAGGTCCTTGAACTTTTCTATTTTGTTACTTCGTAAAAATACAAATAAGAATGTTAGCTGTTGTAGCGGCTTCTCTTGAACATCCTGTATGTAGGTTTATATGAACTTCTTTACTTAAAAAAAATCTCCTACATACTGGTAAAATTTGTTCCGCCCATTATGACTCATCCTGTATATAATATCTGTTTTTTTTATTTATTTACCATCGAAGTATGTGAAAGTTTAGGGAAAAAGTGGTACTTATGCAAGTTACTAAACTTTGACAATGAAAGTCATTTTGATTTTGAGTTTAAGGTTACTGCGAATGAAGCAATGTTGCAATATTTGTGTATTTTTCATTTTTCAAATTATATTGCCAAATTAATAGTTGCAAATCTTTTCTAAACGTGTAATTTAAAAATTTGTCCGTAGCAGTACGTTTGCTAGAAGAAGAAGTTTTCAATTCGTCTCGTTTTTTCGTCAATATATCCCTTATACATTTTGGCGACATCTGCAGTAAATATTTCTAAATGAAAAGTACGCTTACAAATTTGAAATATTGTACTCAGTGCAAAAATTTCCGCTAATCTTTTAGTTAATTTCCATTTTCCCTAAATCTGGCCTCTCGGTTTGGTACCTTATAAATGCTTTTTGTATAGCAGTCTTACAACCCTCTATTGAGTAATTCTCATCAAGAGCAACAAAAAGTCTAAGTATAGGTCCGCAAATATTTTTTTCAAGGATAGAATTGATTTTCCATTGAAGTTAAAAAATCTATTATTGTAAAGAAACAAACAGTAATGATAAACGTGTGATTATCCAGACATAAAAATAATTACAGTAAATGTCCACCTCTCTCGCTTCGTAGAAAAGAAGCTATCATTCTTTCGAATAATCCTTGATTTTGTCGAATGGTTTAGCAGTTATGTTCTATTCGCTGTTGCAGCTCATTTATGTTATTAACGGGTCTTGAGTACACCACAGATTTTAAATATCCCCAAATGCAGATGTCTAATGAGATTAAATTAGGAGATCTAGGTGGCCACGGTTCTGGGCCTATAAAATAAACAAATGTAAGTCGTTGTTATGTTCTGCATATGTTTCTTTATTATTTGTCATTAGTCTTGTGGTGTTTTTGGTATTCGATTGTGCAAAAATAATGGCATTTTATACAAATACAGAGATGACTGATATGCACTTTATGTACGGCATGGCTAATGACAACGCTTATGAGGCACGGCGATTATACGCCGAAGCATTTCCTAATGGCAGAATTCCATCAGATAAATTATTTTGTAATCGACGATTATGTGAACGTGGTTCACTCAATATTATTAAACTTGATGCCGGACGACCAAGAACAGTAACTACTCCTCAAACTGAAGTTGAAATTTAAGAAGAGTATACGAAAATCTGAATGTCAGCACCAGAACAATAGCAACAGAACTAAATATGAATGCTTCTTTAGTTTGGAGGATTTTGCGAGAACAGCAACTTTATCCTTATCACATTCAACAGGTGCAAGCTCTTCTAGTCCCCGATTTGGATTCCAAATTAACTTTTTGTATTAAAAATTTTTGTTGCAAGTCGTTTTTGATTGCAGTGAAAACCTCGAGCGGCCTCTGTACAGCTGTTTCAGCCCTGTTTGAGGCTTCATCAGCAGAGACGTAGCTCGAAATTCCCACTGCAAACCAAAAACGACTTGACCAGTTTATTCGCAATTGCGATGTAATAGTGGTGAGTAGATAAAACAGCGACATCCTACGATCGCTTTTTGACCTGACATTGCAGTAGGATAACAAATTGAAGCGGATTTGCTACATAATAAGCTACCCCATGCAAGGCGGCCATGCTTGCTGTCAAAGCATAATGAAAGTTTTAAGAAAATTATTGCAAATCGTTTTTGATTGCAGTGGAAACCTCGACCAGCCTCTGTACAGTTGTTTCAGCCCTGATGAAGCCCCAAACAAGACAAAAACAGCTGTACAGATACTGCTTGAGGTTTTGAGACCGCTTGATAGGACCAGTGTTTTACAAATCGTTTAAGTGACGAAGTTTATCTTGACTTTTTAAATAATACTTTACCTCCATTATTAGAAGACATTGTTCTGATTGCTACAGTTAATCTTTGGTTTTTACATGATGGGGCTCCTCCACATTTCGCTGTCGTAAGAAATTTGTTAAATGCAACGTACAACAATAACTGGATAGGAAGGGGAGGCCCAATACTGTGGCCACCTAGATTTCCTGATTTAAACCCACTTGATTTTTGCATTTAGGGATATTTAAAAACTCTGGTGTATTCAAGACCCCTTAATAACTCTTTGGAGTGCTATCAGAACTCCTATAAAAAATCACTTTTTAGAAAAATGAGGTGCCAACTTCACAGAGGCCAAATGTATCAGGTTTTCAAAATTTCCTATTGTTTTCAATCTTTTTAAATTGAACATTACATTACAACATTTATAACCGTATCGTGTTTTAAATAAAGTGAGTGTAAAACTGTAATGCTCTGTTTTAAATGACTTTGAAAGAAAATATGACGTATTTGGTATCAGCGTACTCAGAAAAAAATGTTCTGTTAAACTAATCTAAGAAACACGTGAAGTTCTATTTAAAAAAAATGAGTTACGTCCTAATAAAAAGAAATTAAATGCTGTGAGAATGTTATAAATCAAAATACAATCAAGGGAGTGATTTTCTCGAAATATTTGATCGCATTAGACCGAAGGCATACGATTCATGGCTTTCTAAATTGAAAAATAAAAAAGTTTTTTTTTTGTTGTCTAGGAAACCAAAATTACGCAATGATACGTGATCGGACTGGTAAAGATTCGTAGATTTCAAATATATAAAAATATGTAGTTTAAATATAAAATTTAAAATAAGAAAGTTGATATCACTTTAGGCGATACCGGAAGTCTTAAGACGAGTAGCAGTGTGTCGGAACATTCCATTTTTTATTTAATTTACTGCTTCCAAATTTCATGTAAATAGATAAAGATAAAGACACTAAAATCTGAACACATAGCGTGGGACACCCGGTATATTTTATAGTATATAGTATTTTATAGTAACGTTCATCGGACATGATAATGCTTCAATCACAAATAATTCGTTCTAAGTAGCAAAGTAATTATTTTAATTCACGTTATTTTTAATGATTCTCTGTTAAGTCGTACCCTTTTTTTTAATCGTGTCACCCTTCGTCTTTGAAATATGCACATACGTATGTACACGTTTTGAAAATTACAAATTCTTGATGACAATGCGTCATCTATTGGAAAATCGTTAAAAAAAATTAAAAACTATTTTATGAGAGAATGATTTTGTAACCGATCACAATATTTGAAATCAATTTATTTATATACAGTGACCGCTAAGAAGTTCGCATCATACTCGGTGTCTCGCGCCATGAGGTCACCCTTCCAGAATCTTTATTTATTAATCGATTAACCTGAATTTTGGAGACAATAAATTAAACAAGAAATGGAATATTTCGACAGAGTACTAGTCGTCATAGGACTTCCGGTTTCGCCGGAAGTGATATCGACTTTCTTATTTGAAATGGAACACCCTATACATTTTTACATATTTGAAATTTACAGATCATTATGAGTCCGAATACGTATCAATTGTTAATTTTGGTTTCCATGACAACGAAGAAAAAAACTTTTTTATTTTTCAAACTAGAAAACTATGAATCGCATTTTTTCGATCTAATGCGATCAAATGTTTCGCTCCTTTGGTTATTGAATTTTGCTTTTTAACATTTTTACAGCATTTGAAATTTTCGTTACGTCATAACTCATTTTTTTAATAGAAACTCATGTGTTTTTTAGCTTAGTTCAACAGATCATTTTTTTCTGAGTATGTTGATAACAAATACCTCAATTTTCTCTGAAAGTCGTTTGAAATAAATGGAATGTAAAATATCAATAAAACATACTCTATTTTAACTATTTTCAAAGGAAATATGACGTATTTGGTATCAGCGCGCGCAGAAAAAAATGTTCTGTTGAACTAAGTTAAGAAACATATGAGGTTCTAGCAAGAAAATGAGTTACGACCAAATGAAAATTTCAAATTCTGTAAAAATGTTAAAAATCAAAATATCATCAAAGGACTGATGTTGTCTAAACACTTGATCGCTTTACATCGAAAAAATGCGATTCATAGCTTTCTAGAATGAAAAATAAAAAAGCTTTTTTTCGTTGTCATGGAAACCAAAATTAACAATTGATACGTATTCGTAATGATCGGTAGATTTGAAATATGTAAAAATATATAGGGTGTTCCATTTAAAATAAGAAAGTTAATATCACTTCCTGCGAAACCGGAAGTCCTATGACGATTAGCAGTATGTCGAAAGATACCATTTTTTGTTTAATTTATTGTCTCCAAAATTCAGATTAATCGATTAATAAATAAAGATTCTAGAAGGGTGAGCACATGGCGCGAGACACCCGGTATATATTTTTGATTTTTTTTTTAAAGACGTTTTGCATCAATAGCTTGAACATATTCGATAACCAAATATAAGCAGGATAGAGCCGGTTACCGACTTTTAGTGTGGCTAAAAATAGCGCTTACTTAAGATACGAAAATTAAAATATTGTTGTAATTTGGAATTGTTGGACATATTAGATAAAATTTTAATAGGATTCAATAAGTATCCACAAAATGTGTCTCTTGGTTGCTGGACAAAATTTTCTTCGGTCTAATATTTTGATAGAAAAAAAGATTTGCGATATTCTCAGTTGTGCTCAAGATGTGGAGCAGTGAATAAGCATTTGACGTTTAACTTTTACAAGTGGTTAGGTTATTCATTTATATTCATAAAATAATATTTAATAGAATAAAATTTGCTCCTGAATGCCGAACTGTTGCATACACAAGAAAATTTGAAACTATTTTTCACGTTTCTGATGCCAGGCCTTTTCTACATAAGATTTCGTGTTATTGTTTTTGATTTCTCCATAATACATTTCTTATAACTACAATTCAGTCTAAGCAGACTAAAAACTGAAAGAATTACATCTACTTGTTGGTTTGGACCCGTTTATTATCCGTACTTAATGTGTGAGCCACAGAATTTTTTTTCAAAGTTGGCTGTGAGAAAAATCACGTATGTCGTAGTTATGCTGAAACTTCTTTAACCTGTTTCATTTGAACTTTCTTTTAATAGCATTTTTTACATTATAAACCCAATTTTTTTACTTGACAGCTCATAAAACACAAAAGTCATTATTTGTTTATAAAGAAGCAAAAATAAAGAATCACAATGACAGGCACTAACACTGACATTCTTTCTTTTACAACTGGAGTGCGTTCAGATACCGTACCCAACAAATAAGAGTTACATTTCTTGGGTAATACGCCGTGGGAGAAAATCTAAGCGAAGTTTCTGAACGATAACGGTGGAGTTAAATAAGTACTAATGTCAAATCATAATTTAATTTTGCATTTTGAATATGCATTTTGTCCGTTATCTGTAATTATGAATTAAATGTACGTTATTATCGATTACACAATAATATTTCTCCGTTTTATTAAAATATATTACGTCTTCAACTTATTAACGAAATAAAACAACCATCAATAACCATAAACAAGGTTAAAATATATTAATTTACTCAAGAGGTACAGAAAGGTACACGAGAAAAATGAATAATAAGCGTGACGAATGCTCCCAGGCATCTTGGGTAACTTTCAACCATCGTTTGAGATGGGGAAGTTAGGGTCACCTGCGGGTGAATCTGTGGGGCTTTCTGATAGCGTTTTCCACTGGCTGCACTAGCATGCACTGAATGTATCTCCATCTCGGTTCAGCTTTATGTAATAAAACGAGATGGAGATACACTCAGAGCACACTGGTGCCATCAGCGGAAAACACTATGAACGATTAAAGTGTAACACTGCAGGTGACACAGTTTGTGAACGACCAAGGGCACCTTTCTTTACCTAGGTGCTGATCCTGAACGCACTCCTGCTGTCAGCCCAACCATGTAAAATTAATATCAGACTTGACTGCTACGTGTATCTCTCTCATTCATAGCCAAGTCTGAAAAAAATTCTGTGGCTCCCACATTATAAAATCTATATTTTTCGTGATAGCCATGAAATACTTACTGTTTGTACTAATATCGATTTTCTAAGTACGTAGATTTAAACGGATATAAAATAAAAATTGCATGCAACGCTTGCAAATTTCCGTCTGTTCAGGCTTAGGGTTACCAGATTTATGTTATTAAGAAATCAAAATTTTATCTAAAAGATAGCCTTGCACCAGTCCCGTGTAAAATTGTGTTAATTTTTTTTTGTATGGAACAGTTAAGAACCCAAGAGTAAATTTGATTTTTTTAAATACTGCTTGTGTATATAAATGAGCTAATGATTTGTAAGAGCTAAGTATCAATTGTCTAGTTACTGCTTCATATGTTGAGCAAATCTTAGAAATTCAAAATTCTTCCTTTTTTCGAAATATTATACCGCAGATAATTTTGTGAGTGTTTCAAGCGGTACATTAATTTTAAAAAGATTCACTGGATTTGATCTGCTTATATTTGGTTATCGAATATGCACAAACTATTGGCGTAAGAACTTTTCAAAAAGAGTCATTAATAAAAAATTTTGCCATATAATGCGAACTTTTTGGTGGTCATAGTGTGTACTGGCACAACCGTCCTGATGTTTTGGATGCTATAATGTCATAAGTATTGTGAGATATAGTAATACCGTTTCACAATAAGCACCAATAAGCTGGTTCAAGTTCCCACAAGGACAATCTAAAATTGACTGAAGTATACAAAGAAACATTATTTATTTATTTTTTTTTGTGCGTGCACCTGACAATTTTCTATACACTCAGAGAATAAAATGCATTGGATCAACCAAACCATTGCTCTTGACTGTATTTAAAAAAGAACATTTGTTAAATTTTGCTTTATTTGATTGATTCAAGAAAGAAAATGCATCGGATCAACCAAAAAAATCAAATTTAACAAATATTTTTTATTAAATACAGTCAACAGCAATGGTGTGGTTGATCCAATGCATTTTCTTTTCTGAGTATAGAACTCCTCGCGAGAACCCGAACGAGCCCTAATATGATATGATTATTTTGATCAAGGTAAGTAAGTAGATATTACAGAGATGTAATAATCAAATATATTTATTTTTCTTATTCTGAGTGTTCATTAAACGTAAATAAAATGATATAAATATTATAAGTTATTATAATGCAGATGTAGTAAATTAATACTAGTCTTTAATTTTTGAGAATAAAATGGCCAAAAAAAGCGTAGCATGGGATTTCTTTAAAAAAGATGAGCAGGGTGCCAGGTGCAATTATTGTAGTCCATTACTTAAAAGTAGTGGCAACACATCAAACTTAATTTTACATTTAAAAAATAGCCATCCGAGATATTACAGTGAATATTTAAACACTAATGCTGCAATTCTGAGTCCGATCGTAAGCCTGTAACGTGTTACAGAGCCATTTACATGCATAGATCGGAAATATGTTACGATGGTTACGATAATGCTCAGAATTGCAGCATAAATTTCGAAAAGACCAGGTGGAAGAGAATTTGACTGAAAGATAGTAAGTATTTTAACAATATGGTTGTTTATTTTCACACACAATGGTTGTTTATTTTCACACGCAATTGTGTAACTTTAAGAATTATACACAGGAAAAAATATATATTGCTAATACAGAGCTTGTATGTACACAGCCGAGCCGGAATGATCAGGTCAGGATCGGTCCACAAGTAACCCACACATCTGGCTTTTATTACTCGAAAATCCTAAACCTTTTGCACGTTTTATTGCATTACCTGCCGGACATCACGGCCCTCCTTATTTTGTAAATATCCGAATTTAAACTAGAGGATAATTGCCAACCAAGCAAGGGAGTTTTTCCTGCATTATTACTCGGTGATTTTTTTAATTTTCTTTTTTACTTTAGCTGAAGAATTAAATACTGTTCGTCTTGAGGTTATTTTACAATAAAGCTAAGACATGCGGTCTGAATTTCTTGGTAAGAGTAAAAAATTAAAAAATCACCTGGTGTTAAAATTAATTTTCCCGAGTTAATATAATTATTCCTTTTAAATAATAATTTAATTTTTGATTAAATAATTTATTGTTTCATAAATATCAATAAAGAATTTGTTTACATACCATAATAAAATGAATAATTTATCATTTCCCAGCAAGCAAAAGTAACTATACTATTAGACCCGGTATTATGAACGCACGTTAATTTTACTCTAGA
Organism: Prosopocoilus inquinatus; assembly: GCA_036172665.1. Lineage (NCBI taxonomy): Eukaryota > Metazoa > Arthropoda > Insecta > Coleoptera > Lucanidae > Prosopocoilus > Prosopocoilus inquinatus. Next base: position 30,713,805 of record CM069869.1, read on the forward strand.
GTTTAATTCGTTAGTAACCACTGTATTTACAATTGTTACTAAAACAGTAAACTGTATAGTAAATTTATTTTACGTTTATAATACCGGACCTTAGCAGTCTATTATCTTACAAATTTCGGAGTTCATTTTAAGAATTGAAATAAATAATAACAATGTTATACTGGGTGTTTCATAACCTTGGGAGGAGATTCAAAGGATAGCTAGGGGAGTTCAAATTAAAGATTTTTTTTAATAATTTTTTGGTAAAAAAGCAATAACTAAAAAGTTACAAGAGTTTAAACTGAAATTAATTAACAAGCAAAAGTTACTCCCTGTAGTGATATTTTACGTTTTAAATTCAAATTTGAGGCATTTATGAGTTAATTGAACACGGCTTTACAATAAACAACTATTTTCAAAAATATAGTCACGTTAAAGTAACGGCTATTTCATTTTTTCTTTTAATGCCCTAAAACGGGTTTTCATTTCATTGTGCACCGCCTACTAATTAAAAACAAAACTAGGAAACAGATTAACATAGACATTTTATAAATGGTGGTTTTGATAAATTTAGAGTTTATTTAATAATAAAGTTGCATTTTGTGAAATAATTTTGATTAATTAAGAAGCTATAATACAAATTAAGGAAGAAATTAAGAAAGTTAAGCTGCTGTAACTTTCTTATTATTGGGTTTAGGTCAAAAGCGAATTAAGAAAGAAGCTTTATTTTGATGTCCTACAGCTGCCCTTTCAATCTCCTCCGTACGTTGTGAGACACCCAGTATAATTAAATTATTCTTACTGCTCTGTTCGTCAGATAGATACAGATATTTATTTCATTTCAGAACAACTGAAAGTAATATTTCAGACATTACTGAATTGATTGACCTAGAAGCAGAAACATTTGTCACGGAGAAGTCGAAACCATTAGGTGACCATCCATTAACTGAGGTATCTACTGATCGTCGAACGACATCATATTTACCTTCAACTTCTCAACAATTGTTATCATCCTTAGCTTTCCAAACATTACAAGTAGTATCCTCTCAATGTTCGTCGCTGCATTCTACATCACAACAATCAAAACAAATACAGTTGAAATCCCTGATAAGCGGACACGAACCGTCACCAATTATCTGTCCGTTTGTAAGAGGTGTCCGCTTATTAGAGAGAATTTTATTAAAAGATTCTATAGAACCGTTCCACAAAGTTGTTCGGTTACGAGAGGTGTCCGTTTATCAGAGGTGTCCGTAATGAGAGAGTTCACTGTATGTATACCTTCATCATTTTACACTTTCAAAGCAAACTAAAGAAAAAATAACCAAGTCATTGACATATCTCATTGCAGTGGATAAGCAACCATACAATATAGTTGAAAATGAAGGATTTTAACTTTTGCTAAATGTTTGCAATCCCAGATATACGTTACCAAGTCGAAAAAGAGTATCTGAACCAAGGTTGGAAAGTTTAAAACAAACTGTTTAAAACATAGTGTTTAAAACACCGAATTAAAAACATACCATCTGTTTTAACTTTTTTTTTTGCTAATATTTTAAATTCATTTTTTGTAATTTTAAGCTAAAAAAGAACACTTTTGATATACCGGGTGTCCCGCGTCATATGCTCTACAGTGACCGCCAAAAAGTTCGCACCATACTCGGTGTTTCGCGCCATGAGGTCACCCTTCCAGAATCTTTATTAATTAATCGATTAACCTGAATTTTGAAGACAATAAATTGAATAAAAAAATGGGTTTTTTCGACATACTGCTGGTCGTCATTAGGACTTCCGGTTTCGCCGCCATTTTAAATGTAACACCCTATATATTTTTACATATTTGAAATTTACGGATCATTCTGAGTCCGAATACGTATCAATTGTTAATTTTGGTTTCCATGACAACGAAAAAATTAACAGATAAAATAGCGACATCTTACTATCGCTTTTTGACCTGACATTGCAGTAAGATAGACAAATTGAAGCGGGATTTGCTCCTAATAAGTCCCCCATGCAAGGCGGCCATGCTTGCTGTCAAAGCATAATGAAAATTTTAGAAAAATTTTTGTGCAAATCGTTTTTGATTGCAGTGAAAACCTCGAGCAGCCTCTGGACAGCTGTTTCAGCCCTGCTTGGGGCTTCTTCAGCAGAGACGTAGCTCGACATTCCCACTGCAATCAAAAACGATTTGCACAAAAATTTTTCTAAAACTTTCATTATGCTTTGACAGCAAGCATGGCCGCCTTGCATGGGGGACTTATTAGGAGCAAATCCCGCTTCAATTTGTCTATCCTACTGAAATGTCAGGTCAAAAAGCGATAGTAAGATGTCGCTATTTTATCTGTTCATCATTCTTACATCGCAATTGCGAATAAATTGGGCAAGTCGTTTTTGGTCTGCAGTGGGAATGTCGAGCTACGTCTCTGCTGAAGAAGCCCCAAGCAGGGCTGAAACAGCTGTCCAGAGGCTGCTCGAGGTTTTCACTGCAATCAAAAACGATTTGCACAAAAATTTTGCTAAAATTTTCATTATGCTTTGACAGCAAGCATGGCCGCCTTGCATGGGGGACTTATTAGGAGCAAATCCCGCTTCAATTTGTCTATCCTACTGCAATGTCAGGTCAAAAAGCGATAGTAAGATGTCGCTATTTTATCTGTTCATCATTCTTACATCGCAATTGCGAATAAATTGGGCAAGTCGTTTTTGGTCTGCAGTGGGAATGTCGAGCTACGTCTCTGCTGAAGAAGCCCCAAGCAGGGCTGAAACAGCTGTCCAGAGGCTGCTCGAGGTTTTCACTGCAATCAAAAACGATTTGCACAAAAATTTTGCTAAAATTTTCATTATGCTTTGACAGCAAGCATGGCCGCCTTGCATGGGGGACTTATTAGGAGCAAATCCCGCTTCAATTTGTCTATCCTACTGCAATGTCAGGTCAAAATGCGATAGTAAGATGTCGCTATTTTATCTGTTCATCATTCTTACATCGCAATTGCGAATAAATTGGGCAAGTCGTTTTTGGTCTGCAGTGGGAATGTCGAGCTACGTCTCTGCTGAAGAAGCCCCAAGCAGGGCTGAAACAGCTGTCCAGAGGCTGCTCGAGGTTCTCACTGCAATCAAAAACGATTTGCACAAAAATTTTTCTAAAAAAATTAACATTTTAACAGCATTTGAAATTTTCATTAGGTCATAACACATTTTTTTTTAAATAGAAACTCATGTGTTTCTTAGCTTAGTTCAACAGAACATTTCTTTCTGAGTACGTTGATACCAAATATATCATATTTTCTTTGAAAGTCATTTCAAATTTTTTGTTCAATTTATTGTCTCCAAAATTCAGGTTAATCGATTAATAAATAAAGATTCTAGAAGGCTGAGTACATGGCGCGGGACACCCGATATGTACTTTATTTTTATGTTTCTTTTTTTATTAATGTTTTAAATTCATTTTTTTAGTTTTAAGCTAAGAAAGAACAGTTTTGCTATAAGTGTTTTATTTTTGCAACGTAATACTGTGTAACCAAAAGCAAATTGTTTAGGGTCGGTAGTTCACTCATAGATTAACTTTAATCTTTAGTTTATTCTCATATCAATTGTTTTAATAATTGTAGACAATGCGTGGCTGAGCTGATGACATGATGACTACGCTGTAGCTCTGATTTGAACTACTTTGAATTGCATTAGATTGATTATAATCAATTCATTAATTATTACTGATTAAAAGAAATTACTTATACTGTAAAATTTTAAAATACCTTTTCAAAATTTAACCTTTTATTATTTCATTAAATTTTGAAACATACTGGGTCCTCCGCTTCCCTGTTCATACTACGGACTACGGGTTTAAACTGTTTATAACGTTATCGTTTCATTTGTCTTCATTGAATTTCTACCGTGTCCCAAGGCCATATACAGGCTGGGCCAATAGTGCGCGTTCAGTAGATAGCGCCTATATTAATGCAGATTTTGAATCTGTTTTCGCTATTACTTATATAGATACATAATTTAAAATTAGTTACAATTATACAGAGTGTGCCAGACCAAAGTTATGGTTTATTTCGATTCGTCTTTAAGAGTAGATAAATTTATTGTAAAGATATTATGTACCCAAACCTAATAGTTTTTGAAATATTGACACTTAAATGTAAAAAAATGGTATTATTTGATGTTTTACAGATTAGATATTTATTAAAATTCGGCATTTAAATTTGACAGTAACATTACATAACTTCTACGCAACAGAGAACAATTTCCATCTCTCCTATTATTTTACACATAATGATTCATCACTCCGATGTTTATTTTACTCGGTTAGTTTAAATGGAACACTCTGTATTTTAGGACTGAATTTAATAGGTCTTTGATTAAGCTTTACAATGATACACGTGTTACACAAGAAGCCTACACACAGTAAGATGTCAAATTTGTAAATTCATAAAACAGCATTATTCCATCTTCTAATGGAATATTTATCTATAATATCGTTGATTTTATTTACAAAATCTGTATTGAGTCTGTTTCTAGTTTCTAGCCTGTTAGAAATAACACTCATTTGATTTATGACAACACAGACAATATGCATACTTAATTTTTATTTTACCAACATTGCCTGATTATTTTAAGTAAGATTAAGTAACGCTAAAGAATGCAACAAACGATAGTAACAATGCCATTGAAAAAAACTGTAAAATTATAACCATAATAATAATAATAACTGATTTAATATTAATAACAACATAAAAAATTTTCAAAATGATAACCGTGGTGCTCTTCACATCGTTTTCTATGACAAAGAGATTGATTCACATTTAAATCAACTGTTATAGTTAATTATATTATTACTGTTATTTTTATTTCTATCTTTATTGGTACCTTTATTGGTATTGTTATTAAAAAAAAATTGTTGCAAATCGTTTTTGATTGCAGTGAAAACCTTGAGCAGCCTCTGTACAGGTGTTTCAGCTCTGTTTGGGGCTTCGTCAGCAGAGACGTAGCTCAACATTCCCACTGCAAACCAAAAACAACTGTCCAATTTATTCGCGTTATTCGGTATTTGCGAATAAATTGGACAAGTCCTATCAAAAACGATTTGCAACAAATTTTTTTTTTAAACTTTCATTATGGTTTAACAGCAAGCATGGCCGCCTTGCATGGGGAACTTATTAGGAGCAAATCCGCTTCAATTTGTCTGTCCTACTGCAATGTTAGGTCAAAAAGCGATCGTAGGATGTCGCTGTTTTATCTGTTCATCGGTATTGTTATTGTTGTTGGGTGTTATCTTATTTAAAATAATCAGATAGTGTCGATAAAATAAAATTTTAGGAGTTAAGCATTAGTTTCATACGCAACGGAACTGACACCTGGAGGGGGGGGGGGGCATCTTCAGCCGTGGATTCGATCCCCACTGCCAGTGCATGTTCTATGTGAAAGATGGAATTTTCATCTGTCGGTTATCGTTCCGTTGAATTTGCTTCGAACTGGTGTTTCTGTACTTCCCTGGTTTGTAAGGCAAAGAAGGTAAATATGTAGTAAATCGGTCGCAGTCATAGTTAAAGATCATAATTACCAACTATTACAACTCTGCGACAAACCAGAAGCTTGGAGATAGGGTGGTATTAAATAAAAGTATGTATACGGTTTTTTATGTTACAGATCAAATAAACGTAAATTCTTAAAATCCACAAACAGTCTCCATGTCAGTCTTATGTAATGTTTCTGTAAAATTTAAATGCCTAATTTTAATAAACATCTAATCTGTAAAACAACAAATAATACCGTTTCTTTCCATTGAAATGTCAATCTCTCAAAAACTATTAGGATTAGGTACAAAATGTCTTTATAATAAATTTATCTACTTTTAGAGACGAATCGAAATAAACCATAATATTGTTACGATTTCGGGGTTCGCAAATAATACTCGTCGACTATTCTTAAGCACTTTATTAAAACGCAACCGTTTTAATAAACAGAATACACTAAAAATACTCTATAACACTAAGTTATAAATAAATAACAAATCGCACTTCTATTACGTCGCCACTTATGGCTTCGTGATACCTCGCCTTCTTCGCTTACTTGATAAGAACTACCCTCGCTTGACAATCCTCTTATTATACCTGTGTCCACATTTCGATGCTCACCATTGGCATCTCGGTTATTAGAAGACATAGAGCAACGGTTAAATGGGGAATGTTTTGCAGAATTCCATGCTCGCAACAAATCTCATTTTAAATTCACCATAACTTTTTTAAATTTTAAGATAATTTAAGAAAACCAAAATTTGACGATTTCATTATTCCTCAATAACTCGATAACACCTGATGTGACCTCTAACCTTTACATTGTTCACACTAACACTTTTTTAAGACAAAGTTTTTGATGCAAACAGAAACCTCCGATTGTCATTTGTTTTCAAGTTATTAACTTTTGTTTTTCATATGGCACCCATATTAGGTTTTCGATTAGTTAGATAGTCTTTAAAAAGAACTTTTCAACGATGTATAAAATACCCGAAAAATTTTAATTTTTAAGGGAGATATTAACAAAAACATAAATTAATCTCCTATGAAATTAGTAGGCTATGGAATTGAACACCAATGAGAAAACTTAAAGATATGCTAAGTATGCTGTAAAATAACGAAATGATAATAAAAGTCATAAAAGAAAAAAAGTAAAGAAAGCGTACTAAAAGTTCAGGTTGACTTAAAGAAACTGTTCAATATGACGACCATTCTGTTCCACACACTTTTGACACCTGATTCTAACAGAGTTTCAGACACTACAAAGTGTGTTTTCGTTTATTGATCTTAGAACATCCAGAATTCTTTGTTCTAAAATTCCCCAAGCTTTTGGCGGTGCAAAATTAACAACTTCGTTTTTAGTGGTACCCCATAAATGACACTCAAGGGGCGTAAGGTCGGGTGATCTTGCAAACCATTGTACTGGTCCATTATTTGAAAGCATTTTAATTAAAGTTTTCTCTCAAAAAATGTACGTCACGAGTGTATGGGCCAGGTAACCATCCTCCTGGAACCTGATGTTTCGGGGCATGTCGTCAGGATTAATAATTTGTCTCGAAGCAGGTTTTTTTCGTTTGTTAGTAGTTCCAAATATCTGTTACGTCAATATCGTTTCGTTATTTTACAGTATTGAGTGTTTAATTTCATAGCCTACTAATTTCAAAACGGATTAATTTATGTTTTTGTTAATATCTCCCCTAAAAATAAAAATTTTTCGGGTATCTTATACATCATTGAAAAGCTCCTTTTAAAGACTATCTAACTAACTAAAAACCTAATATGGGTGCCATATGAAAAACAAAAGTTAGCGTTAATAACTTGAAAACAAATGACAATCGGAGGCTTCTGTTTGCATCAAAAACTTTGTCTTAAAAAAGTGTCTGAACAATGTAAAAGTTTAAAAGAGGTCACATCAGGTGTTATCGAGTTATTGAGGAATATTGAAATCGTCAAATTTTGGTTTTCTTAAATTATCTTAAAATTTAAAAAAGTTATGGTGAATTTGAAATAAGATTTGTTGCGAGCATGGAATTCTGCAAAACGTTCCCCATTTAACCATTGCTCTAAATCTTCTAATAACCGAGATGCCAATGGTGAGCATTGAAATGTGGATACAGTGTATAGGCAAGCCCACATCCTCCAGAAAACGTATCGAAGCATTTAGGTACCTGCCAGAGAATTCTAGGCCTTTCCGGACCTTCTAGGATTAATCGGACGGAGGCACGCTGTCTGACACCCCCCCCCCCCCCGAGCTCAAGACGTAACATTGCCCCCCCGCCTTAGTTCTGTTCGTCCCGAACAGAGTATGGAGCCAAACGGTCGATGTGGACCACTTTCATTTTTCCACGGGGTAGTTGTATCCGGTACACCACATCGTTGATCTTAATTATTTTATAGGGTCCTTTCCAAAACGTCTGTAGTTTTGGAGAGAGTCCGCGAGTCCTCCTAGGATTGTAGAGCCACACCTGATTCACTTCTTGAAATCCTGTTTCATTGGCTCGTCGATCGTAGCGAGTCTTCATTTTGTTGGTCGCGAAGTTGATATTACGTCGCACGTAGTCGTGAGTGTGAGTTAAACGGCGTTCCAGGTCTTGCGAGTACTCACTTAATTGCAGTCGAGTCTCTGGTAGCCCAAATTTTAGGTCACAAGGCAAACGCATTTCCCTTCCAGACAAAACACTGTACGGTGTTCGTTTAGTTGTGTCGTGCTCTGCAGAACGGTAAGCCATCAATAAAAGAGGAAGATGTTCATCCCAATCTCTTTGGTTTTTCGAAACAACTTTGGCCAGATGTCTTTCCAGAGTCCGTTTTACCATTCCATCTGATTGCGGATGCAAAGGAGTAGTTCGCGTTTTGAAAATGCCCAGTAACCGAGTCAATTCTTGGAAAATATGTCCCTCAGAGTTCCTGCCTTGATCGGAATGGATCTCCATGGGTACTCCAAACCTTGTTATCCAGTTCTCTACCAAGGCATTCGCAACCGTTATCGACTCTTGATTTGGCAAAGCGTAACCTTCTGGCCATTTGGAAAAATAATCTGTTACTACCATGATGTATTTGTGTCCACGGTTGGTTTCTGGAAATGGCCCGGCTATATCAATGGCAATCCGCTCGAATGGGGCACCAAAGTTGTAAGGCTGTAATCTGCCGCGAGTCTTTTTCGCAGGTCCGGATACTGCAGCGCAAGTTGTGCATCTGGCACACCAGTTTTCTACATCAGTTCTACATTTCGCCCAGTAGAACCTTTCTCGCACTTTCGACAATGTCTTATTGATGCCCAAATGTCCACCGGTTGGCCCACCATGAATTTCTTCTAGGACCTCAGCGACTCTTACCCTTGGAAGTACTAATTGGTCTTTCACCTCACTCCCATCAGGTGATTCCCATTTTCTGATTAACAAACCATCCTTCAAGTCCAGAGAATCCCATTGTGCCCAATATGTTTTGAACACTGGATTCTTTTCTGATATTTCTGCCCAGGTTGGTCGTCGATCCCTCTCCTTCCATTCGATTATGGCCCTTATTTCAGGATCTTCTCCTTGCTCCTTCTTGATAGTCTCCGGTTGCCATCTGTCTACTACAATACCGGTCCTTCTGATGGGAATTATCCCTTCCTTGTCTTCTGCCTTTGAGCAGTGCCGACAATCCTCAGGACAAGGTCTTCTAGAAAGCGCGTCTGCGTTGTTATGGACATGATCTGGACGATGCTCAATTGTAAAGTCGTACTCCTGTAATCTCTCTATCCATCTGGCGAGCTGGCGTTCTATGTTTTTAAACTGAAGCAACCATTTCAATGCTGCATGGTCTGTGCGAAGATGGAACTGTCGACCATAAAGATACTTGTGAAAATGCTCAGTCGTTTTTACTACAGCAAGAAGCTCCTTCCTGGTTACGCAGTAGTTCCTCTCGGCTTTCGACAAAACTTTACTGAAGTAACCAATAACACGCTCTTGTCCATCTTGTACTTGCGACAGTACGCCCTCAATTCCGTAGTTGCTAGCATCGCTATCGATGATGAATTTGCCCTCAGATTTTGGATAAGACAATATCGGAGCGGTCACTAAAAGTTCCTTTAGGTTGACAAAAGCTTCTTGACAGTTTTCACTCCAGACAAATGTGGTCTTTTCTTCGGTCAGTGCATGTAGGGGTTTCGCTGCCTTTGCAAAGTCCTTAACAAATCGTCTGTAATATGTGCAAAGTCCCAAGAAACTTCGTAATTGATGCACATTTCTCGGTGGTGACCAGTTCTTAACGGCTGAGATCTTGTCTGGGTCTGTCGCGACTCCAGCTTCAGAAATGACATGTCCGAGGTATTTTACTTCCTTCTGAAAGAACTTGCATTTGGCCGGAATCAATTTCAGCTTCGGCTCTTCAATCCGTTCGAAGACGTTCTTCAAATTCGCAAGGTGTTCTTTGAAAGTCCTCCCAACGACAATTACGTCATCTAAGTAAACGAGGCAAGTCTTCCAGCTAAGTCCACGCAATACCAATTTCATGAGTTACTCAAAAGTGGCTGGGCCGTTGCATAACCCAAAAGGCATTACTTTAAACTGCCATAGGCTATTACCCGCAGTGAAAGCCGTCTTTTCCTTATCCTCGGGATGCATTCCAACTTGCCAATAGCCACTCTTCAAGTCCAGAGTTGAGAACCATTTTGCACCGGATAAGGTGTAAATTGTGTCGTCTATCCGGGGCAAGGGATAGCTGTCCTTTTTCGTCACGTCATTCAATCGCCTGTAGTCCACACAGAAACGTGGGCTGCCATCCTTCTTAGTCACAAGTACAACAGGAATGTGGTTTATAGAAGCAATGGCTTCACATTTACTCACCACTGTTCCGCTGGGTATGGTAACTGCGTAGCTGTTGATATTTGCAAGACGAATAGGAATTGTTTCTCGAATCTTCACCAGTGTCCCAGCCAGTAAAATTCCTTTCTTGGCGCTGCTGAACTCGGTTGGCTCTATGATTCCGGCAGGATAGCCACCAAGATTGCCCTCCAACTTAGCCAAAATTAGCTTATCGGTTAAGGCGGGAATGTTTACACTTTCCTCCAGTTTAACTTTTAACACTGTTGGTAAATTTCCAGGAACGTGAAGAGGTATTTCTTCAGACCCAATTCGTAGCACTTTATCTTTCAAATTTACAACTAAACAGTCTTTCTTCATGAAGTCAATTCCAAGTATGAAATCATCAACAATGTCTGCCACTAACACCCTGTCTAATACTTTCAATTTTAATGTCAATTTCAGCTTCACCACAAACTGGAGTAACCTCACCAGTAGCTGTTTGGATGTGGTATACTTTTCCATTATTCATTAGCTTCCATTTTGGTAAAAGATCGGTTGTTATAATGGACACATTCGCTCCCGTATCAATCCTGAATTGGAAAGATCTTTTCCCAATCTGTCCATCTGCTGTCAAACTGTTTTCATTGTTTCTTATCCTGGAAATGGAGACAATCCTGGGGCTATCGAGAGAATCAGTCAGCTTGCGCCCCTTCTTGCTGACTGGTTTTAGTTTAAAGACTCACTGTCGTCGTCTTGGCGCGCTCGTTTGCGCCGGCAGTTGGAACTCAAATGACCTGCTTTACCACAGTTCCAACAGGTTGTAAACCGTCTGCTATTGTTCGTGGATTTTCTCTCTTCAAGGTGTTTCAGCCTTTCCAGGATTTTTGTTAAGGTATACTCATCAGCAGCTTTCACCTCTCGTACGCGTACCAAAGTTCTGGAGGCTTGCTTGGCTGCCTCGAATTCTCATGCACGGGCCAGTACATCAGTGCATTTAGAGAAGTTACCCAAACGCAATACTTGCTGCGTTTCTTGGTCTTTAACGCCGTCGATGAATGCTTGGATAGCCAAGCGATGAAAAACTGGTTCGGGCAAGAAATCTCCCTACGCCATGCGTACCAGTCTTTCAATGTCAAGTTCAAAATCTTGAAGTGACTCACCATTTTTCTGGGTACCTGTTTTTAATTGAATGGTATAGAGTTGCTTCAGGTGTGCATCACCAAAACGCATTTCCAAATTCTCCACCAGTTGATCAAAATTGTTTTGGACTTCCTCAGGAATGGACTGTAAGGCATTCAATGCTGGACCTCGCAGAGTCAAATTGAGTGCTGCAGCTTTGTCACAGTCATTCCAGCTATTAACATCAGCAGCAATTTTGAACTGCCGAATGAAAGTAGACCACGGTAAGTCGCCTTCAAATTTCGGCGGTTTCAATTTCTGACTTGACGACCCGGCTATTGGTGCAATGGTACGACCAATCTCCATTTTATGCAGTTGTTTAGCTAAGACTTCTAGTTTATCCTGGAACTGAATTTTTATTCTACTTAATTTCTCGTCAAGTTTATCGTCAAACTCAAATTTTATGTCCTTAATTGCACTATCAAATTTATCTTGTACACGTTCAATTTTCTCGTCACATTCGGTTTTAAGATCTTCGATTTTTTCATCGATTTACATCTTAATGTTTTCTATATTCAGATCCGTTTTTAAACTGTAAGTTTCCATTTTTATTTCCAAACTTTCCATTCGCTTTCTCACTTCTTGCGTTTGCTCTTTTATATTTTCTTTCATTTCTTGCATTTCGAAGTACATAGTTTCATTACCTTTTTCTATCTTTTCATCTACTTTTTCCATTTTTTCATCTACTTTTTCCATTTTTTCATCCACCTTTTTCCAGTTTTTCCTTCATTTTTATCAGCAGGGCTGCCGTATCTTCAATTTTGAATTCAAACGTTTCCGGGTCCTTTCCTTCATCTGCAAGAGCTTGTTTCAGACGTTCTTGTAAGTCGGTTTTCTTACCAGAATTTTCTAGACCCCTTTCGTCTAATTCCTCACGCAGCTCTCTGACCTTCTTTTTTTTAATCGCCGCTTCTGACACCAATTGTTACGATTTCGGGGTTCGCAAATAATACTCGTCGACTATTCTTAAACATTTTATTATATCGCAAGCGTTTTAATAAACAGAATACACTAAAAATACTCTATAACACTAAGTTATAAATAAATAACAAATCGCACTTCTATTACGTCGCCACTTATGGCTTCATGATACCTCGCCTTCTTCGCTTACTAGATAAGAACTACCCTCGCTCGACAATCCTCCTATTATATAGGCAAGCCCACATACTCCAGAAAACGTATCGAAGCATTTAGGTACCTGCCAGAGAATTCTAGGCCTTTCCCGACCTTCTAGGATTAATCGGACGGAGGCACGCTGTCTGACCCCCCCGGGCTCACGGCGTAACAATATACAGTATGTTCCATTTAAAAAAAAAAACATAACGTTGGTCTGACACAGCCACACGGAACACTCTGTATAATTGTAACTAATTTTAAATCATGCATCTGTACCATAGGTAAGTAATAGCGAAAACAGATTTTAAAAATCTGCATTAATATAGGCGCTGTCTACCGAATACGGACTATTGGCCCAGCCTGTATTTGCCCTTCTAGAATTTTAAGGTTTGTTTAAAATTTGAAAACGATAAATTAAACAAAAATTTAATTTGAATTTTCAGACATACCCTACTGAACTTTTGGTTTCGGCGGAAGTAATATCAACTTTGTTATTTTAAATGGAGTCCCTACATGTTTTACATATTTCAAATTTTTGTTTTCCAGTATTGAAAGCCGCGAGTCATGTATTTTAGTTCTAATGCGATCAAGTAATTTAAAAAAATACTTCTTTGAATTGTATTTGTTTTTAGTTTTTATTGGGAATATTTTTCTCAGAATGTTGATAACAAATACTTCATACTTTCTTTGAAAATCGTTTAAAACACCGCGACCGTAGATCCTAAATAAAACAAGCTCTGCCTTAAATGATTTAAATTATTTTCAAAGTACATACATTATTTTTAAAAGGATAATCTAACATTACAAACTTTTCATCTTTCTTTTAATTAGAGATCGAATTTGAATAAATTCTTCTTTTTAACAAATATCAAATAATAATAATAATAATATATATCTTTTTATGTAAGCTGTAAGGGTAATTTTAACATTTAAAAGTTGTTCTAACCAGCAGTTATATTGACAATATTCAGCAACACTGTGAAGAAAAGATAACGGATGAAAGCGGGATACAAAAAGATATAACAAATTATTTAAATATGCCAACAATAGACGTAGAAGAAGATCCCTTGATGGAAAATCCAGAACGTTTCACTGAAATTCTTAAGTGTTTTGGCAAAAAATATTTTCCCATGCAAGCGACGAGCATATCGTTAGAGTTTTCAGCGAAGGTGGAAACATTGTTACAGACATGAAAAGTACTTTAACTTCTGAACATGCAGAACAACTAATATTTTTATCTCTAAATAAAAACATATTCGAAAATAAATGTGTATTACCCTGTTAATATTAAATATTATTGGTACGTGAGTTTTTTTTTTTCAACTCTAAACCTAACACTAATGGAAAAATTCCCGTATTCAGTTAAAAAAAAAAAACATGTCAATGCATTGTAGAATATACAAATACACTTCAATAAAATAAATGTGCTGTTACTGTCAGTTGTGAAATATCATGAACTACGTCAGAAAAATATATAAAAAATACAATGAAAGCACTTGATAATCGTTCGGCATCACAATTCAAAAAGTGAAAATAAATATTAATACGTTTTGATTGAAATTCATTTTGTTTCAACATAGGCAGCGTACAATGCATGGACCTGATTTTACCGATATATCGACTTATGTCGATATTTTTATATTATAGTAACCAATATTGAGAACTTGATATCGCGTACCCCAACAAAAATTTTAAATTGCTGTACAATTCATTGTTTTCATCAATCATAACAATCAAAAAGGATTTGCACAAAAAAATTTTTCATAACAATAAAAATTAAAAGTAAGCAATTGTTAGCAAAAAAGACGTCCTCCCGCTAAAATGTGTGAAAATGGACGCATACGAATAAGTGTCGAATACATAAGTTTAAAACAAAAACTTTCTCTAGTTTCATTTTTATAATTATAAATTTTGACTAGACCAAAAATTAATAAAATGTTTTAAAATTTTCTTTACGTCGTGATCATGTCCCATATACTAATAAAATAGATATTACAATAAAATGTATATTCAAATAGGTTTAGTGCGAATCGAACGAATTAATTTGAATGCTACAGGCTCCAATACTGACGATACCCAACATAATTAGTAATATACTTAATAAACAACTCTTCAAAAATTAATAATTTTGCACGTGTACGAATTGTTCAAAAATGGTTTCAGTATAAAAATTATATCATCGATATTTCAGATATCGATATATCGATATCTGAAATTAAAATATCGTTTTTCGATAATTATCGATAATATCGATATATCGATATCTGAAAGGAAAATATCGTTATTCGATAATTATCGATATTATTGATAATATCGATACATCGATAAATTTTTGCAGCCCTACTTGACGCTTATATGGCCGTTCCAATTTACAAAAAAAAAACTGTTTCTGTAAAGTAGGCCTTGGAAGGTACATCTTGTGGCGCCCTCGTTATGTTAAATTGACGTATAAATTAAAGCGGCAAATTCTTGCTCGACTTATGCTTGTCACTTGTCATTTAAGTGGTGAATATGGGTAGAACTTGTTTAGTATGGGGAAACAGAATTAAACCATTTTTTTCACATTCCAAACTATTTTCCGAGGAGGCAAAAATGATTGGAATTGCTCGCCAAATTTTGTGGTAAGTATTGTGCTATTAAAAAAAGTGGCTTTAGTAAACAGAACCCTACCTCAGAAAAGGGGAAAGAGAAAATCTTCATGACCTAACAACGAACACTCGCCACCATTAGTGCGTTAACTCGCAATTGTCCATGTCATGCCAAAATCGATTTTTCGGTTTTTATCTACTTATGTCTTCATTTATAAACAAAATCTAATAAGCCAGGGCGCGCACATCCTATAAACAAATAAAAACAAACTGATGAAATAAATCTTAGGACATTCTTTTAACCTGCGAATAATGTTTTGATACATCTAGTTATACAACAATCATTAATAGATGGCGCCATATGATATACCAAGCTTCAAAAGTCAGAGCAATGGTCAAAAGAACAAAAGTTTGCATTGAAAATCGAAAATTGGAACGGCCTTATAAGCGTCAAGCTTATTGATAAAGTTGGGCATGGTTACATTCACAAAGATGTACGATTTTATTCGTTTTCTGAAAAATTTCATTTTTGGCACGTAGCAGCTTTAGCAATTCTAGTCTTCAGTTGCTCTCATGGCAACAATAGTTACTTTCATGACAGTAACTATCACAGAAACTCTTATCGTGGAAACGAAACTTTTGACTCAAAAAGACTGCGAGTGATATTTATTTCTTGTCTCTCAATTCGACCCTTACTTTCACGAGAGCAATTATCTTAGCTCTCACCGTGGAAACGAGGCTTTAAAACGACTTGAAATATCTAATGAATGAAAAAGTTACCGAGAAGAAAAAAATTGATCCACTTCATTAACATGTGATCATTTTGACCTTGCAGCGGAAAGCTTGGTCGCAAGAAGGTAATGGTGAGAGTAGTGAGACCCTTACCAACACAGAGAACCACAACGCAATCACCACGACGGCCCATAGCAAAGTCACGGTGGCCCCTGGGGCCAACACCCAGGCCCAAGGTGAGTCGAACTCGTTGTGTGAATGATAATATCATATTAAGTACCTATACATTGATATTGCTCAATTATTAGGAGTTCATTGCAAGTCATTTTGTAAATACAAATTTATTCACAACGTTTGTCTAGGTTATAGTAAACAGAAATTCATCTAAGTTTTATCTACACATTTGTAGTGATATAGGGACTCTAGTTCTAGTAATGAAGCACTGATGACTCTTGAAAGTTTAATGTAAAGTAAATAAAAATAAATCGTTAATATGTCTAGGATTTGTTGACTAGTGGCAGTAATAAAGGTATGGACACAAGAAAAAACGATTTTAAATATTCACTAATTTTTTTCATTTTGATAACCATTTTTATTACATCCGTTGTGTTTTAAGAGTAAATGACTTATTTACTATTTATATTATTTTTATCATAAATCTTTTAATTGTAATAGTACATTGTTGAACGAGTGACGAAAGTAACATTTTTTTTTAAGCGAGAGAACAGTTTACCAGAAGAGGCGAAGTCGAGTTTGGTTATGTTTACGAGCTTATAGTACGAGATCCCACTGCAACTTTTCTACGCTCATCTGTTATTTTATCGAAACATGATTTTAATGGAAGATTACATATGTATAGAGTCACACAATGCGACCGGGTTGCCTTGCAAAATCCTACCGCATATACCTTGTAGTAGTAGTAGTAGTAGTAGTAGTAGTAGTAGTAGTAGTAGTAGTAGTAGTAGTAGTAGTAGTAGTAGTAGTAGTAGTAGTAGTAGTAGTAGTAGTAGTAGTAGTAGTAGTAGTAGTAGTAGTAGTAGTAGTAGTAATAAGTAATAATAATAATAATAATATCGATTTTTTTCGTATTTTTTTTCTTTAGGCCTCACAGAAGAAATACGCATCGTTGGGTCGGCCTGTACATATACCCTGTTTATGATGTATGAAAATAAAGACATTCAGAGAAATTAATATTATTATTATTACTACTACAAGGTACATACGGCAGGATTTTGCAAGGCAACCCGGTCGCATTATGTGACTCTAGACATATGTAATCTTCCATTAAAATCATGTTTCGTTAAAATAACAGATGAGCGTAGAAAAGTTGCAGTGGGATCTCGTACTATAAGTTCGTAAACATAACCAAACTCGACTTCGTCTCGTTTGGTAAACTGTTCTCTCGCTTAAAAAAAATGTTACTTTCGTCACTCGTTGATTATTATTGATTTTTTTCTATAGGCCTCACAGAAGAAATACGCATCGTTGGGCCACCCTGTACAATTATTCGCACTTAACATACATCTCTTTTACTATAATTATTCAATTCAATTAGTTTGAAATTTTAAATTATATTTAGTGGCCTATGGCTTGTATAAAAATCACTGCATGACGGTTTAATCCATAGGTCTCTAAATATGTATAATTAAAAATTTGAAACTGATATAATTGAGTAATTACAGGCATTTCTCTGAAGGTTTCTATTTACACACATCATAAACAGCGTACATGTACAATCGCCCGCACCTAAAATGCATCTCTTACATGCAAGCCTCACACTTGTGCTCCAAAGGTTCAGAGAAACGTCAAGTTGTTAAAACTTACGTTTTTCGATTCTAAACTAAATTCTAATGAGACTACATGTATAATAAAACTAATAATGTCGAAGGTGTCTATAAAATAATTCCTGCTTAATTTTTTTGATTTTAGAGAAAGAAAGATAAAAGAATTTATAGAATTTATTTCAGTACTGCTACAGATGTTCACAAAAAACAATTGAACGTCGGATACCCAAAAAAATAAACATAGTTTTAGTTTTAAATAAAATAACATTAAATAAAATTTTACCATTAACATATTAAGGCCCAATTTTTCCATCTCAGTTTACCTTTAAGCTTCACTTTATTCCCATGGTAACAACTGTTACAACAATTGTTTCCATAGGAATAAAACGGAGTTTAAAGTTAAACCCCAATTGAAAAACTGGCCCTAAATCGGTTTAGATGTTTTCTAAAAAGTAGTCACTCTGTACAGTAGAAAGCAAAAATAGTAAAAATAGTTTCCTTTAATTAATATTTCTCAAAATGCTAGGGGTGTGCCCTTTCTTTCTTTCTTTCAAAATTCCTCTCCAAGTGTGTGTCCCAAAACAGAGATGTTATCTACCAAATAAACTCTAGTTCGACCCAAAAACAAATTCTTTATTAAGGTAAACACTTAGTTCAGTGTGAGATCAAACACCCTAATGGGGGTGGTCGACCGTAATTTTAATTAGCGAAATAATGGCTATAAAGCCGACAACGAGGACAAAAAGTGCTTCTACATGAGTACTCCCGTGTCGGCGCACAATAATCCAAAAAAAAAATATTATCCTAACTGAAGGAGCCAGTAGATAACACAATCCACGCTGAACCAGTGGCGGCTCGTGATGATTTACTGCGGGTGTGCAGCAATTGCAAAAAGAGGAGATGTGTGCATTTTCCAAGTAAATTTATTTCGCGGGGCTGTCCCGATATGGAACCGGAACATGCAGATTTAAATATCGGAACAGTTCCGTCGCAGAGTTCAATGCAACTTCAATAGTTGCACAGCCCGACAAGCCGCCACAATGCGGAACAAGGTATAAATAAGAATGGCAAAAGCAAAAACAAAATTATTAGGCACAATCGGGTAAATACAACTCAAAATAAAAAATGACAAAAAAATAAGCCTTCTTTGGCCATGAACTCTGTTCAATTCGCGCGCCCTTTTACGCTGGAACGTCGACATAAATCCCCGCGACCCAACTCGATACGACGCCACTGACACGGCTTAAGTACGATTCTGTAGCGCAGATAACAGTGGAAAAAGAAAAGTACAGAACGTTCTTACGTGGGAAATTTCCGCGTAGGCCGGTGATGCGTGTCGGTGATGGTTTCAGGTCGGGGTGACAACAGTTTCCTCAAATGGTTCAACTCAGAAGCGAAGGCACGAAAGAGGGGGTTGAAGCGCTTCAATAGCTCGAATGTGGCCGCTTTGGATGCGACTTAGGGCCTCCCAACGACGCTAGAATATTGCGGCAAACCCGCCTATTTGTCCACACGTGCTTAAAAAGGAGGAAAAACGAAATAAGATTATAGACCGTGAAAAGTAGACGACAAAGTCGAGCATAAAATGGAGGACAGCAATCTTTACCTTGCTTTGAGAAGCAAACACCAGACCGAAGAAAAATCTCCATATTATTCAAAATCCACGAACTCCGCAATCAACAGGAAATACTTCTATCGATGCGACAACATCCATAAAAGCCAGACTCAGACGACTGATGTACTTGGCCAATAGCGTATACTTGCCATGCCGTGTGAGTGGATTACTTGTACAATTATTTGTCATTTGGGGTCACAATTAATAATCGACTTGACAAGTTCATACTTGTGGTTGCGCTCACACGAGTTGTTAATATAACTGTGTATGGTTTTGCAACTACCATTCGTTCTGTATTGATAAGCGGATAGAAAAGGTAGTGTTCATTAATAATTATAAAAAAATTAAATAGAGTGGTCCTAACATTTGGAACATAAAAACCGAAAAACCTGCACAAGCGACAACATTTTCAGAATGACTACTATCTATGATGACCAGCACTATTCTATCTATACCGCCAATAATGTATAAATTCGCCGGCATATTAAAAAAAAAATTGTACACGGCGCGATCGTGTGAGCGCCTTTGCATAAAATGATCTTTATGAGCTGGTACATTTGCCAGGTATACCAATTTTGGTATATTGGCCAAGTACACCGGTGCTTAAAAGTTTCGAAACGAAAAGCAATAAAACTGTTCGGATATGACCCTTATTGAAACAGGTCTAATTTATTTTGAACCTTAAGAAAGGAAGGTACTTTCTCCGCACCCCTATAAGAAGGTCGTTAATCCTCTTAAACTGCCGCGGCCGGTAGATGTTTATGATGCGTTGAATTTCGTTGGAACGCAAGTATTTAGTTTCTTTTATCATTTATCAAAAATGTAACCACAATTTTATTTTACCTAAATTAGAATATTTTATTTTCTTACATAACAGATCTTTATATATCTAAAGAAATACATGAATTTTAAATTAGTTTAAAGGGTCGATGATGTAAATTAATCGGAAAACTTATAATTATACGCAATGTCTGATTTGTTCTTTAGTTTTTTTATTTCACAAAAGTTTTATTTCTTTATAGAAATTTCTATTCTAAAATTTTAATTACGAGAAAATAGTAAAGAGATTTTTGGTAAATATGAAACATACAAAAATGAGCTGAGCGAGATGTATAGGGTTATTTTTATATGTTCCAATGTTTTATTTTAGGAGCTGAGAAAAAGCTTATATAAAAAAATTCTAGGTTTTTTGACATTTTATCTTCTAGAGTTACCGCACTGCAAAATATATTTAAAAAACCTATACAATTTTATATAAAAAATATGCGTAATACCAAAATTACTATGGCAAGAAATAAATTAATGTTGATCATTGGAAACAATTAAAATAAATGTATGGAGAATCATTATTGAGGATGAGGTTATCAGAGAAACTATTGTTTACCTAAAGCATGCGATTATGATTAGGGCATTCGAAGTAATTTACGAATTCTGAAAATTCATAATATGCATGCTCTTTATTACTTTAGCCTTCTTGGAATTGAAATAAAAACAGTTTTCGCAAGTTTGCATTAATTGTGAAGTTAAAAGTAAATTATTCAAGCTTATAACCTTTAATTTGTCAAAATATGCGAATGATGGTACATTTATTCTTGATCATTTAATTTAATTCAGAAAAAATATTATACAAAATCAATTAATACTATTTAATTTCTTTTGTATTCTAATAATATAAAATGCGCTTTCCGTATAATAAGTTAAATAATAAGGTCTAGTCAACAAAGCTATTAATTAGTAAGCAAATAATATGTATATCGCATTGAACTATAAAATCTATTTATTTACGAAAATAATAGATTTTCATTTACTTATTTAATAATAATACCAATAAAAAGGTCTTTATTGATAATAATGATATGCACGCATAGTTACATTTCATTTCTCTATATTTATCAAAGATTCAGAAATTTTAATTTCACATTGTTTTCCTTATTTATTTTACCTACACGTTATAATATTTAGGAAACAAATTTTGTTAAATTTACTAACTAAATAATGAATGCGTTTCTACCACTATAAGTAATTAATCAAGTTGGTTGAATACGTTCGTGTCTATTTTAAATCCCTGTGTTTGCGACGGCTGGTTTTATTATCCGGACAGCAGGTACGCTTGTAAAAGCTGTAAGGTTCATAATTGCAAAGCACAAAATTTACTACTGTCAGTGATCTGGTTAGTACTCCGAAAACTTTTAAGCACCAGTGTACACCAATCGTCTGAGCCCGGCTTAAAACGAAAGGTTGATCAATCCAAGCACAATAAACTGCCAATACTCTTATCGGTCGAAAGCGCGTGTAAGATTCCATGAAGGCCGCATCTAACACTGATCTTTCGGTTCGAACTAACTCAGCCAGTCGGAGACCGCCACGTCCCCTAACAACGGTCAGCCATATTTTAACCAACAATACGGGTAGAAACCTACTCCATAATATTATCAGCAATAAAAATTCACGTAGCATACTTTATTGCAGCCTTTTGCTACGCTGCTAATACGTTTCTGCATGTGTGACTGACACAACTGTTTTTCACGTAGCAAGAAACAAAAAGAAATGGTCATAAAAATGTTTAATTTTTTAAAGAAATTTAAGTTGTAACCATGACTGAAATATTTACGTAATTAATGAAATGGCGTCTTGTGTATGAACTTTTTTTAAGTAAACTTGATCGGGTTTAGAATGAAAAGAAAACAATTTTATCATTCAGCTGACAGTTTCGACTTTATTCAAAACCTTCTTCAGAGCCTCTGCTTAGAATTTTTATAGCTACAACCCATAGTGGTCTGTGTTAAAAAAAAGATCAAATCGCAACTTTTTGGAGTGCAATTTTCCAAGTAGTGGATATATAAAAATGAAATGAACAACTAACGATTGAAAGTGTGATATTTAATTAAATTATGATAAATAATACTTAAATTTTGTGAATCAGTTTTTAAGTGTATAGAATTTTTGACATTCTTAATGTAAATTTCAGAAATTAATCTTTTTGTGAAGATAGGTATCTAAAATCTTAACATTGTCTAAATCAAACGTATGTCCTGTGGAAAAATGATGTGTGGATAAAGCAGTTTTTTCAGTTTTTAATTGTTGGGATGGTTTACAATCATGTTTGTGATTTCTGATCCTGTTACATAATTTCAGTGAGTATATAGGTACTAAAGAGGGATCACGGCGCACAGTGCGTCGAATGATAGGCGTAAATGGACAAAAATCATAATTCTTCTTTCTCTTACTTTTTGGTCCTGGAAATATACATATTATAAACAGTTGCAGTAATTGAAAATATAATAGTATCACTAGGATATACAGGGTGTGTTATTAGTATTGATTTCTTCAACAGCATCTTAACTATTAATTATAAAAGAAAATGTCTTATACAAAAGTTATTGTCTGTAATTAGCTCTATATCAGAAAATTATTTTCACATGTACAACATGTTCCATAAGTGAGTCATCTACCAAACATACTTTTTTAAATGGAATATACCAATTTCGATAAAGTTCTTACAAACTTACAACTGTAGCCCTAAATCGAAATCTACAGCTCTTTCATTGAATTAAAGAGCTAAAATGTAGAAGTATTTTATTCATAATCAGCGGCGAATATTTACCTAACTAATTATAAATATCGTGTAGAATATTCCCTATGAGTAAACGTAACATTTTTGATGTACAGTCATGCGCAACTAAAATGCACCAACTGTACTCAAACTTCACCCTAAGACCTTATGCTACAGGGCTCACAGAAATGTCAAATTGTGGCGCTTAAGGTGCGCACGGCTGTATTTTTGCATAGAAACAATTGAAATTTAAAAGTTTAAATTTTACAAGAAAATTAAATGTAATGCCCTATATATTTTGACAGAATTAAATAGCTGTAGTATAATCTAACTTCTGAAAAAGAAAAAAAATGAAGAAAAAAGAAAGGGCATAACTAGATTTATTTAATTTCATTAAAGTATTGGCATTTATAATTAATCCGAGAACGTAAGTTCGCTACAAGAAGTTCTTACAACTGAAATTTATTAATTGCTAAAGTTCAAGCAAAAAATTTCCAATTATTATTTTTATCTAATGAAAATTTAACTCCACCAATCCTTCAATTTATTTTCAACATTTAATCGATATCTTGGGAACTGTTAAATATCGGCTAATGATTTTTAGCTGATTTTTTGCAAACACGTGCCTTACGTTTTTTAATATTCAATCGTATTTTGTCGAATTAAAAAAATAAGTAACACTAGAGGCTAAAACATTTTCATTAACAAATCATTAGCGTTGGATATCTACTAGATGTTGAAGATAAATTAAGGATTAATAAAGTTAAATTTTCATTAGATAAAAATTATATTTTGAAGTTTTTTTTTTAAATAGTAATTATGTATACTTATAGATCATTTCAGCTGTAAGCAGTTTTAGTAGCGAACTTATGTTCTCGGATCACTCATAAATTACAATATTTCCTCGAGATTTAATAGAGAAGTGTAATTGTGCCCTTTCCTTCTTGTTTATTTTCTTGAAAGATGGTTCTTCGCCTCCACTCGATGTAGGAAGCTCCGTAGGTCTTTCTTCACCAAACTAAACATACTTTATGCTAAATTAAATTGCCTTTCTAAGAAAATATGGGAACGCATTGGGAATAAAATTCGATTTCGAGAACATTGCATCCAAAATCTACTACACTTCACGTAAAAATAAGAACAAGCTTCAATTAATTCTCTGTTTACACTATCCAGACATTTTGATATATTTAAATGTTTTAAAATGTGTCTTTTACGTTTGATTGTATCGATTTTGACGTTTCCTTGATAGGAAATTCACTTGTCAAAAATTTCTCTATTAGTGATATGGGAAATGTTGCTAAAACAAATTGTTCGTTGAATTACCAGCATATTAACAGGTAGTAGCAGGAGAATTTCTTGTTTTCGTAAAACGCGTGGATGAAGGAATCAGATTTTAAGAAAATATTCGATACGTTTCTTTACGTATTTTTGTAATATTCGATTAAACTGCTTTTAATTCTTGAAATAAGATAATATTCATTTGCAGTTTTAATGTTAAAATATCCTCACAAATTAATTGGAAATTATTCATATATGTACTAGAAGACTCCATTGTTAGGATTAATAGTCAAAATTATTTAAATTTATCATAAATAGTTATAAAAAAGAGAGAAGTCAAAGAAATAGGGATTTTATTTACTTTGTAGATATTAATTGGTGAGTACTGAAATATTTTTGTCCCTTAGAAAAATATTGCATTTTCGATGTTTGTCCATAGCTCGACGCACTGTGCGGTGCACAGTGGGGCCAAATACCCGATTTATGGAAAAAAACCTCTCATTCCCAGAATTTTTTTCTGATTGAAGTGAAACTCAGGAAATTTCAAGAAGGTACTAAAATAACAATTTCTGCCTTTCTCAAAGTTTCAAAAAAGAATTTTTTTTATAAGGTATAATCATTTTAATTTTACTCCAAGTGCAGAACGTTTTTATGTATCTATTACAAACCAACAGTGAGGAGCTCTGTTAGCTTCCTTGATTCAACAAATCATGTTTATACGGCCCGCTGGTGCTATTTTTCGCATCTCTTTTCAACTTCGTATTCTATATACAGGCTGTTTCAAATTCGACTCTCACTGGGGATCTCGCTTATTTGAAGAGATAGACGGTAGGTTTACATTTGAAAAAGTTGCTAAATTTCATGAACATTAGTAATCCGCAAAGAAAAAGTTTCTATATTAACTCTTATTCGAAATAATTCTAAAAAAAGAATAATGATCATTTTCTTGTTTTATCTCTATCTTCTTTATTTAAAGAGATATCAAAAAAATAAAAGTACTTCTTTAAGAAACTTCTCAATTCTCTACACAGTGGTAAGCACTATTTTTCTATAACACGTTTCGTTAAATTGATAACATCATCAAGTTCATTTTTTCTTATGGCGCCTATATTGAAATTTAGTGGCAAGAGAACCTACTCATTATGCCGATTACGGCAACATAGCACGTGTTGTAAAAATTCTTTAAAACAAGGCCAGAATAAAAATGTTTAATGTGAGAAGATAGAGGCAAAATAAGAAAATATTTTTTTTTTTTTAGAATTACGTCGAATAAGAATTAACATTTTTTCTCTCCGGATATTATTGCTCATGAAATTTAACAACTTTTCCGAAATTTAAACCTATCAACTATCTCTTCAAATAAGTGAGATCCCCATGGTGAGAGTCAAAATTTGAAACAGTCTGTATATCGCATGCGGTTGATTGCGGCCGTGAAACTTTTAGGGTAGTTAGATAAATACTATAGCTTTTAGAAAAACAATATTACAGACCGTAGGAAAGTGAAGCTTTTTTGTATGCTTACTAAAAATTCGCATTACGCCCAGAAATCTAATTTCGGCTTAATTATCACGTCTAAGTTTCTTTAAAGAGTAACTTATTTTTTTACAAAAAGCTGTTAGCATGTACTAACCAAATATATAATGAAGTAACTTTTAAAAATAATCCACGAAGCTGACGGAATTATACAAAATTACTCTTTTTAAGGCTTTATGGTTTACTGAATGAGATTTATGCCCTTATATTAGATGAAAGCTAATTTTTACCGCAAAACGATTATCACAACCAGATTCTACGACTAAAGTAATGTAAGAAAAGTCAATTAGATCAACGAATTAATCCTCTTGTGAAATAGTTTTTTTTCCACCTCGGCCCCACTGTGCGGCGGGTTAAAAATGCGTATACATCAAAGTGAGCTGCTGGATAGATGGCATTACGGTCTGTCATGAGTCGAGGGATAGATGGCGCGCAACGAAGAAAATCGGGATGATTACAGGTGCCTACATGTGGAAGCAGAAATAATGCACAATAATAGCCGTTTGGGGCATTTAACGGAAATGATCCTGTTACTGTATTTTTCTCATTCTTACATGCACCGAAGCGTAGTTCTTCTCTCTCACATTTCTACCCGCGATTGTGTACCGCTTCAATTATCCTGAACGCGTAATGTGAATTTATAAGAAGAGAATTTATAAGTTATAATATGATAGTTTGAATAATTTATAAGTTTGGGTCATAGAAAATTATTTTTAATAAAATTTCCCAAATAACTTAAAATTTTGCATGCAATTGAAATTTCTCTAAATTAAATTAGAACTGCTATAAAAGTTTTTTTTTTTTAATTTTCAGTTAAATTTATTTATTTACCCAGAAGCAGATACAATATACAAAACAAAAGAACAAAATTTAACTAAAACTAGTTAACAAAAAATCCAGAAAACGAACTAAAGCAAAAGAAAAAGAGCAAATAAAAAACTTAAAAGAAAGCAAAATTAACTTAGAAGTAATAATAATAATAATAATAATAATAATAATAATAATAATAACTTGCCTTTATTTTACTTGGCGGAGTTCAGCAATGCTGCTCTACCACTCAACCAAGTCCATCATCTAACTTACATATTACATATAAAATTGATACACATACTCACGCCATGGAACACACAGTCAGTTTTGCATGGACAGAAGATAATCACGATATCTTTTCTTAAAACTAGTAAGCGGCAGAGACCTAATCTGATGTGATATAGAATTGTAGATCTTTACAGCATTATATGAAAATGATCTTTCGAAAAGCGAAGTGGTGTGGGGAGTTATGTGCAATGTACTATTACGTCGCAAATTTTTGTCATGATATAAGTACCTCGGATGCGGAATTTATTTTTCTAAGCTTTGTGTAAATGAAACCTTCAAATTTTATCCGCAAATATCAACTACAGCTTTGCCGATTTTCATTCATAGAAAGTTGAACAATGACATTAAATACGCATATCTCGACAACTACGCATTTGTTGTAAACATAAATTAGTCAATTTCCCACTAGAATTTAATTTATAAATATTTCAGTCTATATCTTAGTTACAGGATGTTTACTCTGTAAACATCAGCAAAAACTTTGAATTAGTCTGTACAAGTTTTGTAATTAACTTTTCTTTCGAAATTCTAAAATAAAAGAGTTAAAAGAGGCGGGAAGTCTTGCATAGTCATCCTGTACGTAGATACCTACCTGTAAAATTCTAATTAAACTTTTCTGGAATTTGAACGGTATTTTCAACAAGCTCTTGCAAATTTTGTGTAATAATTTTTTTTTTGTAATCCGTTCCAAAGTAGCCCGCAGCTTGTGCCCGCCCTTCTACACCTTTTCAATTTCAAATTGGGACTAAACAGTTTCAAATTGGGATTAAACAATTTCAAACTAAACAATTTTGAATTGGCTCTAAACAATTTTAAATTGAGACTAAACAAATTCAAATTGCTCCGTGCCACTTTTCAATTGAGGATGTTTTGAGAGAGGGAAAATTTGCCAATAATCATTTGCTGAGATTT
Source organism: Prosopocoilus inquinatus (assembly GCA_036172665.1). Taxonomy (NCBI): domain Eukaryota; kingdom Metazoa; phylum Arthropoda; class Insecta; order Coleoptera; family Lucanidae; genus Prosopocoilus; species Prosopocoilus inquinatus. The sequence continues at coordinate 30,741,475 of CM069869.1, forward strand.
TTCCCGTAAAGTTCAATGTTGAACTGAATTCGCGTGGTTCTGTCTAAATGCTGTTGTTAAAGAGACTTAGCAATCCAAATGCCACACATTTTAGTAGGTGAAGCCAATCATTGCGTAGATGGAATTCGTTTAAAAAATTAGAAAATATAGTGCGACAAAATATTACTAATAAAATTACCGTACCTAGCTGTACATATAAGAGTTGCAAACATCTAAAAATTCATACCTGATGCGTTAAATATGGTTAATGTAAAATTTTGATTTAGGCATATAATTATTAGTTAGGTACTTACATTTCCTTTTGTTATTATTACCTACCAGTTTGTATTATTTTTGAATTAAAATATTTTTTCCAATTTGAATTTGTTTATACCCAGTTTGAATTTGTTTATTCCCAATTTGAATTTGTTTAGTTCCAATTTGAATTCGTTTATTCTCAATTCGAAATTGTTTAGTCCCAATTTGAATTTGTTTATTACCAATTTGAATTTGTTTAGTCCCAATTTGAAATTGAAAAGATATAGAATCTTTATTTATTAATCGATTTACCTGAATTTTGGAGACAAAGACAAAGACGGTTTCACCAAAAGTGATATCAACTTTCTTATTTTAATTGGAACATCCTATACATTTTTACATATTTGTAATTTACGGATCATCATGAGTCCGAATACATATCAATTGTTAATTTTGGTTTCCATGACAAAGAAAAAAAAAAGACTTTTTTCAATTTAGAAAGCTATGAATCGCATTTTTTCGATCTATTCGATCAAGTGTTTCGAGAAAATCACTCCTTTGATGATAGTATTTTGATTATTAACATTTTTACAGTATTTGAAATTTTCATTAGGTCTTATCTCATTTTTTTCGACAGAACCTCATATGTTTCTTAGCTTAGTTCAACAGAGCTGAGCACGCTGCTACCAAATACGTCATATTTTCTTTTAAAAATAATTTAAAATAGAGCATGTCTTATTCAAATTTTACACTCCCTTAATTTCAAATGACTTTCAAAGAAAATATGATGTATTTGGTATCAACGTATTCAGAAAGTAATGTTCTGTTGAACTAAGCTAAGAAACATATGAGTTTCTATTAAAAAGAAAGAGTTTCGACCTAATGAAAATTTCAAATGCAATGATAATGTAAAAATGTTAAAAAGCAAAATACAATCAAAGGAGCGATTTTGTCGAAACACTTGATCGCATTAAATCGAAAAATGAAATTCATAGATTTCTAGAGAAAAAAAGAAAAAATTTTTTTCGTTGTCATGGAACCAAAATTATCAATTCATACGTATTCGGACTCGTAATAATCCGTAGATTTTAAATTTGTAAAAATTCATAGGGTGTTCCATTTAAAATAAAAAGATTTATATCACTGCCGGCGAAACCGGAAGTCCTATGACGACTAGCGGTATATCGAAAAATTCCATTTTTTATTTAATTTATTGTCTCCAAAATTCAGGTAAATCGATTAATAAATAAAGATTCTAGAAGTGTGAACACATGGCGCGGGACACCCGGTATTATTAATCATTTTATTTTGCAAATTTTATCCTAATTGTGCAACACGGCGTTGAAAGGAATAATAAAACCTGATTAATAATTTTACTGATAGCTTTAAAAGCGCATCTATTTTTAAATTACTAATTCTACCATTATAATAGCAATCGCACAAGTAATCTACAATTATTTAGTGCCCACACTGATAAATCTTTTTTAGCAGTTTGAAAAATTTAAATAAATGCCGAGTGTACCACGGCATATGGATCACCCTTCTAGAATTTTTATTTTTCAGTCGATTTACATGAAATTTGAAAAGATAAATTACACATTAAATACGGATTTTTCGACATTCATTGAGTACCGTACGACTTCCAGTTTCGCCAGAAGTGATATCATCTACTTTCTTAATTTATATGAAACACCCTTTATATTTTTACATATTTGGTAATAATTTTGGTTTCCGTTCCTCTACCCCAGAGGCGGACATGGTCAAAATTTTTTTGCACCCTTGTACAAAACATACCGCTTGTCCTAAACTTTATAGTACATAGCGATTAACATGGAGGAATAGAAATCGCTCATTTGCCTGAATAAATTTATATGAATACATAGGATATAGTCAAAAAGACCATAAAATTTAAAACATTTTAATGCCAAATTTGTTGGATTTTAGCTGTTAATTTTTGTAAATTAAGAAAATAGTAATTAATTTTTTTTATTTGGCCTTAGCAATGTGTTTTAATGAAAGTTGTAATTGATTCTCGTGGTCAAGTGGGTAGTGTTGAGTTTGTTCGAATTACGTAACTGTCAGGTTGGGTATTAAATCGAGACCACGAATTTTTTCATATTTTTTTAAGCTTGCATTAGTTTTTAAAAATGCATCAGAACAATTTTTTTTTTCGATTACTTTATTTAATTAGAAAAACATCGCAGTAAAAAATGTTAAAAATAAATGTTGTCGACTTCGGATCTGAAAGTGTACAATGTGACTACGCCAGAATTCCTACCCCCTTTAACTCTTTTATTTTTGATTTTAGGAAAAAATGCTTAATACAAAACTTAAAGGGACTAATTCAAAGTTTCTCTGTGTGGTCACAGAAAAACAATTGATGGTCGAATAAGCGAGGTATAAACTAAACTTAAGTTTTTTTTAATGGCACACCCTGTATTTTATTACGCTTTTCGATGAGAAATAAAATTCTAATGGGACTACATGTATAATAAAACTAATAATGTAGAAGATGTCTATAAAATAATTCCTGTTTAATTTTTTAATTTTTTTATTTTAGAATGAAAAAAGGATAAAAGAAGTTGTAGATTTATTTTAGTACTTCAACAGATACTCACAACAGACAATTGAGCGGCAGATACCCAAAGAAATAAACGAAGTCTTGATTTTAAATAAAATAATATTAAATAAAATTTTACCATTAACATATTAAATGGATTTACATGTTTTCTAAAAATTAACTTTTTAACTAGAAATGAAAAATATTTCGGAAAAATTGAATTTTAAAAAATAACTAAAAATTTAACGTAAAACATATTCAAAGCATCTTCAAATTTTTTTTATGCAAAGTGTAAATCTTTTTAAAATGTTTTGATTCACATCTCTTAGTATAAGATAATCTTTATTCCGGTTTTCTATTTTAATAATAATAATAATAATAATGTTTATTTGCAATTGGATTCATACAGAATATTGCTTCGTCAAAATGGAAAAAGAAGCCGTCAACGATACATTTAAACAACACAATAACCAGAAACTGCAACTAAACATCCTCATAGCCAATTTTAGTACTAACCGGATTACTTTAGCAGTGATGTACCTAGAGGATTCTAGCCATTTAGGAATTCTTCGAGAGAGTAGTAAGGAGTACTGAGAAATAGATGTCTAATATTTCGCTTGAATGAATTTCTATTTAAATTAGATCGGATTTCTAGCGGTAATTTATTAAAAATTTGAATTCCCATATAGCCAGTGCCCCTTGCCAAAAAGGATGTTCGATGAACAGGTACGCACAAATTGTCACTGTTTCGAGTGCTGTAAGATACATTTATTTCCTTATTCGCCTGAAATCTTTCTAAGTTGTCATAGATGAATAATGATAAGTTGTATAAATAAAGCGAAAAGATTGTCATTACATTGAATTGTAAGAAAAGAGGTCTACAATGTTCTCTCCAAGTTGCATTAGCAATTAATCTTATTATTTTTTTCTGTAATAGGAATAGTTTATTTACATGACTGGAATTACCCCATATGATTATGCCATACTCCAGATGAGAGCAGACATGCGCGTTATAGTACAATAAAAGAACATTAACAGACACCACTTTTCGCAGGTTAAGGAGGGCAAAACATGAACTGCTCAATTTACTCGCTACACTGTCAATGTGGGACTCCCAGTTTTAGTTACAATCAACCCAAAATCAACCAAAAATTTGATGGATTGTTGCACAGGTATGGATTTATGGCCGCATTTTACTAGCATACTTTCGTGCAAGGAAACAGAATTTTTAATTGAAAACTGAACCATTGCCGACTTGTTAGGGTTAAGCATTAAATTATTAGTTGCACACCAGTTATTCATTATTTTAGCCATTTCATTACACTTTTTTGTTAAATCCGATCGATTTTTCGTGCTAATAATCGTCGTTGTATCATCCGCGTATTGACATAATTTTATCAGTCCTTCACCGTATAATTGGTGTTGTTTTAACAAATCATTACTGTATAACAGAAACAGAAGTGGCGAGAGGATTCCACCCTGTGGCACACCAGAATTAGTAGTGATAGAGTTCGATCTGTAGACCGCATCCTTTACTCTTTCTGTATCCTGTTTCACTTCGACAAATTGCCTGCGATCATGAAGGTAGGAGACGAACCAATTTACTACCGGACTATTTATACCGTGCTGACTTCGTTTCCATTGTAGCAGCTTGTGATCCAAGAAGGCTCTCGTGAGATCGTAAAATATGCCTACCGTAGGGCATTTATTGTCCAGACTATTAATAATATGATCTATGACTGTAAAAAGAGCACTGGTGGTGTTTCTTCCTTCCCGGAAGCCATGGTGACTTTCCGCTAAAATTCAAATATAAATTAAATAGAAATTATTTTATAGACACCTTCTACATTATTGATGTTATTATATACGTAATCTCGGTAGAATTTAATTTAGAATCGAAAATCGTAATAATATACAGGGTGTTCCATTTAAAGAAACTTAAGTTTAGTTTATATCTCGTTTATCTGATCATCAATTGTTTTTCTGTAAGCACACGGAGACACTTTGAATTAGACCCTATAAGTTTTGTATTAAACATTCTTTCCTGAAAACAAAAATAAAGGTGTTAAAGGGGGTAGGAATTCTCGCGAAGTCACCCTGTACATTATTTCCTCTTTCCGATTGTAACCTTCAAAGGGTATTTTGGCGCTCTTTCACGAACAATTGAAAATAAGTAGTAATTCTGCTGAAACAAAATTACAAACTGCTATTAAATAATTATTTTTGCGAGGTTTTAATCCAAAGCAACTGATTTTTAGTTATATCTAATAATTACAAATAATTTGGCGCCCTTCTATAACCAAATGCTCTTGTGCCTTGCACAATCTGCACAACAGGCAGCGGCAGGCTTGTCCGTGAGAGCGAAAAAGAACCTTTTTTGTTTTTGAATCTAGTAAGCTATAAGTCGTGCACTTTCGATCTATTGCGTTATGAAAATTTCAAATGCTGTAAAATGTTAAAAATCAAGGGTTTGAGTGATTTTCTCGAAACACTTGATTGCATTAGATCGAAAAAATGCAATTCATAGCTTTCCAGATTGAAAAATAAAAAAAGTTTTTTTTGCATTGTCATAGAAACCAAAATTACCAATTTATACGTATTCGAACTCGTAATGATCCGCAGATTTCAAATATCATGATTTTTTTTATTAGTATACATAGCAACGCTGTATACGTTACAACCAATACACTCACTCAATGGGTTCACAATTTTTTTTATAAAAGTATACACCGTTGCTACCTATACAAAAAAAACGCATGGTTTGTAAAAATATATAGGTGTTCCATTTAAAATAAGAAAGATATCACTTCCGGTGAAACCGGAAGTCCTATGACGGCTAGCAGTGTGTCGAGAAATTCCATTTTTTGTTTAATTTATTTTCTCCAAATTTCATGTAAATCGATTAATAAATAAAGATTCTGGAAGAGTGAACACATAGCCTGGGATACACGGTTTTAGGTCAATTCGCCATCGCCGATTTGTCGTCGCCAATTCACCGTCGCCGATTGGTCGTAGGTACAATTCATCACCGGAAAACTCGCCGTCGGTAAATTCGCCGTCAGCGATTAAAGTTTTAAGTCCAGGTACATATCCAAATAATAATATAGCGATAATTATATGTAAATAAAATAAAAAAGTTAACAGATAAAATAACGACATCTTACTATCGCTTTTTGACCTGACATTGCAGTAGAAAAATAAGTCCCCCATGCAAGGCAGCCATGCTTGCTGTCAAAGCATAATGAAAGTTTTAGAAAAATTTTGTGCAAATCGTTCTTGATTGCAGTGAAAACCTCGAGCAGCCTCTGGACAGCTGTTTCAGCCCTGCTTGGGGCTTCTTCAGCAGAGACGTAGCTCGACATTCCCACTGCAGACCAAAAACGACTTGCCCAATTTATTCGCAATTGCGATGTAAGAATGATGAACAGATAAAATAGCGACATCTTACTATCGCTTTTTGACCTGACATTGCAGTAAGATAGACAAATTGAAGCGGGATTGGCTCTTAATAAGTCCCCCATGCAAGGCGGCCATGCTTGCTGTCGAAGCATAATGAAAGTTTTAGAAAAATTTTGTGCAAATCGTTCTTGATTGCAGTGAAAACCTCGAGCAGCCTCTGGACAGCTGTTTCAGCCCTGCTTGGGGCTTCTTCAGCAGAGACGTAGCTCGACATTCCCACTGCAGACCAAAAACGACTTGCCCAATTTATTCGCAATTGCGATGTAAGAATGATGAACAGATGAAATAGCGACATCTTACTATCGCTTTTTGACCTGATATTGCAGTAGGATAGACAAATTGAAGCGGGATTTGCTCCTAATAAGTCCCCCATGCAAGGCGGCCATGCTTGCTGTCAGAACGATTTGCACAAAATTTTTCTAAAACTTTCATTATGCTTTGACAGCAAGCATGGCCGCCTTGCATGGGGGACTTATTAGAAGCAAATCCCGCTTCAATTTGTCTATCCTACTGCAATGTCAGGTCAAAAAGCGGTAGTAAGATGTCGCTATTTTATCTGTTCATCATTCTTACATCGCAATTGTGAATAAATTGGGCAAGTCGTTTTTGGTCTGCGGGGGAATGTCAAGCTACGTCTCTGCTGAAGAAGCCCCAAGCAGGGCTGAAACAGCTGTCCAGAGGCTGCTCGAGGTTTTCACTGCAATCAAGAACGATTTGCACAAAATTTTTCCAAAAAAGTTAACATAATTAATGGAAAATAAAATAATTTGTTATTAATTAAATGTGATACATAGATAAAGAAACGGATAAAAAAATTTGGTCTTCCGGGAAGTATTTCTTATTCTTCAGGGTGTTCGTAAAATCCCTCCAATTCTTCTTTTTTATATTTTCAGATTCTGCTCAAAATCATATTGATTTTCATATCAATCAAAATCGCTACACATCAAAAGTCGACTGCTTTCAAAATATTGATTCATGAAAGCTCGTCATTTAAAATTATAAATTGAAAAAGGGGTTCCATTAAAAAAAAAAAAATAGAATTATGATTATGTGTACGTACAGCACCAATTTGTTCATAATTTTGTGTCTTACGGGGGTCGCACTGTATTTAGGAATTTATTTTAACTTGAAATAGAAAAACAATAGTAAAGTCCATTTTAATTTACTTGAAACGTTCTGAAATTATAGTTATTTTCTTCAATTCGTAGGTATAACTTGGATATTATCTAAAATGGTCAGAAAGTGTTTTAAAGCTTATCAAGCTAAATAAAGCAGTAACATGGGACGGCGAATTGGGCGGACGGTAAATTGGATCGACGACAAATTGGTTCTACGACGAATTGGCGACGGTGAACCGGCGACGGCGAGTTGGCGACGGCGAATCGTCCCATCCCCGGGATACCCAGTATACGGTGTTCTATTTAAATGAAGAAGGTTGACATCATTGCCGCCGAAACCGGAAGTCCAACGGCGGCTAGTAGTATGTCGCGAAATTCCATTTGAGCTTCATTTGTCGTTCACAAATTTCATATAAATGGAATTTATGGTGTGGGACACCCGGTATACCTTACAATGGCTGATGTTTCCATTGAAATATTTTTTAAATAGGGAGAGTGTCTGAACTGAACAATAAGGCTCAATTCTCACACGGCAGCGCGTCGCGACGCGTCTTTTTGCTGCCTCTAAAAGTTGCCATGGTTTTAAATGAAGCAATTCTCACTCGGCAGCATTTTATGTCAAAAAGTTACATGTAAAAATATGACGCGACGCGCTGCGACACGCTGCTCGTGTGAGAATTGAGCCTAACTCATACATTTTTTTAGTAGAATTACTTCATTTTTCGTCACCGTCAACCTATCTTTATAAAAGAAATATATTGGGTTGAAATGATTTAAATATTTTTTTGATTGCTTCGTCATTTTTTAATTAGGTAAGATTAGTTAGATTTCTTTGATTTGTTTTGTTGGTTTGTCTTATTAAAAATTGCACATTTTTGAGCATTTAACTTTCCAGCAAAATTGTACGTTGAGAATCACACCAAAATAAATCTTAGTAATATAAAAGAATTAAAATATTAAGTTTCTAACAATATGTGCAATTAGTTGGTACACAGCCCAAATTATATAATAAATATTTGCACACAGCCATCACTCAATTAAGGTCTGATTGCGTCGTTTGAATGTATGCAATTAATAAAGAACCAAACCAACACATAGTAGTTCCAAATTCGCCGACGGAGGCAGCACATACTCCTCTTCGCGCTACTTTCCTGCCACCCTCATTCTTCTGTGTACGGTAAAGCCTATGTCATCATCCCTCTTATTAGTAACCTATATACTCACTGCCGCCGTGATCCCTCTTATTAGTACCTATGTATATAGTTAAATACGCAAGATAAAGAATTAACTTTTTTTAAAATGTTTATTTTAAAAGTAATTACAACTTTGTGCATATAACGAATCGAATGAGCTCTCTAACACGATGGCAAAATAAGAACTTAGAAAGATTTCCTAATAGTCGAATATAAAGCTTAACATAAGTAAACATAAACAACGATAAACACTGATAATTTGGTTAAGGCTGTATGCTCGCTTAGAGCTGAACTCGATTTCAAATGGGCGTATCACTATTTTTCGCATATATTTAGAAGAAACATACGTTTAACATGTGTTCCTGCATGGTGGGGAAAAGTCCAGGCAAATATACCAAAGTATACAGTCTGCCCGGATACGTTACGGACAGCATGGGTAACTTCTGTTTTTGAAGAGATAGAGAGATGATTAAATTAGCAAAAAGGTGCAGGTTCGAGAGCTCATTAAGAATCCATTTCAAATATTACTTGTCATTGCTAACTTGGTTAAAATTTTACAAAAACCAAAATCTCCTAATTTCTTTTATTTGCCGTAACTTTTTTGTTACTTAAGATATTCAGATACGTCAAAGTTGCATAGGAGACGTTTTCACCGAAAATGCAGAGCACGACTATTGTCCACTGTTGGGCAAGGCAGAAAAGAAAACAGGCTGCCGAAGCTGAGGGTGACTACGGACTAGTAGAAGAGGTGATCCCTCTTGAAAACTTAGAGGAAAAGAAATCATCTTTAATGAACTACTTGAGCAGGACCCAGGTAGAGTTAGAATCGTTAGAGAGAAACACTGTTGGCCAAAACACCAAAGTAAAATGGCATAAAGAGCGAAGACTAACAGTATCGAATTTTAGTATTGTCTGTAAAAGACGTCAAACAACTGATGCCAAAAAATTGGCGTAAAGATTAATTTCTTCTAATTTTTCGGGAAGTATAGTTACAATTTGGTGCCATGACCATGAAGAAATTGCGAGAAAACAATGTTCACAGGAATTTGGACATAAAGTTGATACCTGCGGATTATTTATATCTAAAGAAATGCCGTATCTTGCAGCTAGTCCTGATGGACTAGTTGGCGAGGATGCTATAATTGAGATCAAGTGTCCCTATAAGTTAGCGAAAATAAAAATAATTCCTCAGGAAGCAGCAAAGATGAAAGTTATGCCCTATTTCTTTTTGGATGGCAATACTGTGAAACTGAAGAAAACACATAACTACTACTATCAGATTCAAGGGCAGTTGGCTCTAACGAATAGAAGACTCTGACATTTTAGTTGGCAGTAACGTTACTTGTTAAAATAAATTTATTTTAGGTTACAATTGATGAGATCTGAATCCTCGTATTCATCAAATATATATATTTTATTCAATTAGTTGTGCAGAAACAAAAATTATTTGACGCAGTTCCATTTCACTATTTGGGTGAACTTGATATTCAAAATGTTAAATCACCGACCCATTTTATTTATTGTTTATTCCTGTATTATCACTAAGGCCTCGAATCTGAGGGTCCAAACTCAGAGGCGTTGTATTCCGCGCGCGGCGGGGCTCGATTTCTCGCTGCATTTCCGATAGGCACGGGGATTCTACGATCGAATTCTGCGTCTCATTAATTTTGATTTTGACGATTTGACATTTATTTGATTGCTTAGTCTCTCCGTAAATATTGAAGAGTCCAAAATTTACCTACAGAAAGCGTCTCTCACAACCTGTTATATTGAGAGATCATTTTCTCGCTTTAAAAGACAAGACATTCTCACGGCAGATCGAAACGAACGAACGAACGAACGAAAATTTGGAACGTTATTTAATAATTTATTTTAAATGACAATTAATAGCTGAGAAATTTTAGTATTTTCTTCCCTATTAGAATTTCGAATACCTGAGAATACTCAACAAGCGCGTCTCTGTTAAACCGGGCAATCGAACGATTCAGATCTGCGCTACACCGGGGGCGTTACGATGCGTAACCGGCATCTGGACGGGCTATTTTCTTCGATGCTGTAATTATCACATAATATTAATTACATGCATTAACAAAGATTTTTAATGATGTCAAGGTAAGTGTGTACTCTACTCAAATAAATAACAAAATAACACAAATTTGTTGAGTATTTACTTTTTAAAACTAATTAAGTGCATGATTACCAGATTTGCAGAAGTTTATTATGACAAAAATGTTTCTTTCAATGTACCGTAAAAAATTTACCAAAAAGCACGATTCTGAAAAGAGAAATCTTTGTAGAATTATTTTCTGGCAGCGCTCGGTAGCGTTCGTGTGTTTACGGTGCGTGTATTCTGTGTTTCACTCATACACGCACTGAAATGCATTTGCTCTCACTCACACCCTTCATCTGTCACTAAATCGGGAGAATGTGCGAATTCGCCCCTCTTGCACTAGGCCCGAAGGCGGAGCTAGCGTGTATCACATATTCACGTTTGATTTCAGCGATTTCATTCCGAAAATTTCAAATTTGTTTCCCATTTCCTGTCCTTATTTTTAAAAATAAAAAAAAACTAAACGGTTTATTATTATTGAATACTGCGAAATTTCGGCTAAAGGCTTACATTTTCGATTTTTTTAATTTCAATTTTTTTTAAATCCTTTTTGGCAATTCTCGAAAAACGAGCCTTTAGCCGCCTAACAGAATCTATTAAAAAATTTTCGCCAAAAATTGGTACGATTTTAATGAAAAATAAGCCCAAGAAATGGGAAAAACGATTTTGGAGCCGAGCAAACAGCCTTAAGGGTGGCTTTACGCAGGTGTACATAACTCCTTCCCTCTTAAGATAAGGCGTCCTCGCCTTTTGCAGTTGTTGAAATAATATTGAAGCGTTCCTGAAGCGGAATATCGAGTCCTGCCTGTTTGTAAAGCTTACCTTTTCCAAAATTTTTGATAATCCTATTTCTAAATACATAAAGCAGTGTACATAGTGAGCAGGAAATTGCTGTAAACAAGGAAGTTATAGATAAATGTAATAGGTTTACAATTGGGTGCAATTCTATTTCACACTTCTTTTGTTTCCTGTTTCAAACTTGTAAAATCGTCAAGATGTTTTTGTGTTAGAATACTGTGTTTTGTAATTTTGAAGTCTTTTCTATAAATTTTAGGTGTCTCGTATGGGAAATTACTGTATGTATTTTCAAATGTAAGATCGTTAATCATTACTTTACAATTAGTTTCTGAGGATATCAATACATTCTTTACAACGTATTCATGAATCAACTTATTGTTACACTCTTCAGCAACTTTAATTGGGTCCTTAGTGGAGACTAAAGGTGCGTTTAGATTTGAGCACGAACGAGCTGAGCATACGCGCACGGCATTCGTTCGCGCTCACCAGCATTTATTTTCTGGCGCATGGGCTGATCCAGTTGTTCGCGCACACAACGGACGACAAAATAACAGCGGCTGTATAATTGTGATTCATATTTTAATAAAAAAAATAAATTCGAACGAGACATCGACTTTCGTGGCAAACGCCTAATTTTTATGAGACAAAATAAATTACTACTTATTATTTAGTGTCAGAGAGTTGTCATAAGTAATTCAAAAATTTTACTACAATAAACTACAATAAACATTTTATCTTTTTTCGTGCTTCCGCACTGTCTAAATTTTCAATATTTAATTTGTTCACAAGCTCCTGGTAGGTCATTTTTTAAAAATAATATTTTGCGTGCTTCACATTCCATAAAATAGGCAGTTTTTCATAATCTTGCAAAGCAACGAAGCTGTTTCATTGGTCCATTCCATGGCTAACTGAAAATTCAGAAACCTTTTCTGCGAGGACTGTGTCGCGTGGCTTTCAATATGCGACTTTTTTCTCGTTCAAACTACGCATTCATGCGTGAACCAATTAATTCCTTTGAGCACGTACCCGAGACCGACATCAAGCGGCTCGCTCTGCCAGCCATTCGCGCATGATGTGCGTGCGCGCATAGCCGTTTACACTTGAGCATTCGCGGTGGATCAGTGCGTGCGTGCTCGTCTAAATGCACCAAAGGCAATCATATTTACGGCTATTCGAGCTCGCGGCTGTTCGCACACAGGAAAACAGAACGTGAGCGTGCGCGCATAGCCGTTTACACTTGAGCGTTCGCGGAGGATCAGTGCGTGCGTGCTCAAATCTAAACGCGCCTTAAAACTTTGTTATAGCTTAATTGTCTTACGAGTTTGTAATCATTGATTACGACACTAAAATCGCACAGGAAGTTTTTATTTAGCGAACATTTATTTTCGCTAGCTCTGTCCACGCACAACGCTTGTTCATCGATTTTCGAGCATTTTTTTTCCGTCCATAATTCTTCATTTACACCTAGGAGTCGGTACTTCATTGGTGGCAATAAGATTTTCTTCTGTTCGTCAGGGATAGGATAAACTCTTTGATAGGTATACGGATGTGGGTTTAAAATTGAGACGTGTAGAATACATATTATGGTATCGTTAATTGAGACAATTTTGAAAAATCTAGTATTTTAATTAAATGTGATCTGTCTATCTTGAGGAGCTCTTACTTTTTGTAAATAAGTTTTAAATGATGTATTTATCTCGGCTAATTCTGTTGTGGAAATTATTTCTAAATTTGTGATTCCGTTAAAAGCTAAGGTAATAGTTCTTTGAATATTGTGTAGTATTCCTAATAATTGCGAAAGGTAGATGTTATGTTGAATTAATATTTGACTATTTATATCGTTCTCTAACTTGTTCAAAGAGGTGAAAGATATATTAATGTTTTGTTGCAAAATTTCTAGGTCTTTTGAATAGCGTTCCGTTATGTGATTAGCGAAAGAATTGTACCTATCTATCTGCTTTTTTATTTTGTTTGGATTCTCAAAGAGGCTGTTTAGGTTTTTGTTCATATCATTTAAATCGTTATTGTCTAGGTTACCTGATATGGACTTAATGATTCTTCCAAGTGTAGGAAGATTGTCAGAATGACCACACTATTCTTGTATATTCTTTTTATATTGACCCAGCATGACCTACATGTATTGACAGTTTTTTTTTTAAATATCATATTATTTACATTCTCTGCGCCACCTGCGGGCAAAATCAGTGGTCAGGCCAGTACACTTATCAACTGTTTTAATTTTACATACTACAGTTCGGCCAACCTGACACCTAGCTTGCCCTCAAGCTTACAAACAAATAATAGGAAGAAAGAATTATCACAAAGATAATTTTGAACCCACTAGATAAACAAATTTATCAAATAAATGACTTAAGGATACAGTTCAAATGACAATATCTAATGACTTAATTGTCAACAAATGACGCAACTAAATGAACATATATGTGAATGTATGTTTCAAATCAGACGAGAAACTTTTACAAATTCACATTGTCAACAAATGACAAGCAATTCATTTCAAATTAAAATAATTCACATATCTCAAATCATACGAGAGACTATAAATGAATTATCATAGTAAAGATTGCAAAAATAATGACAAAGTTTGTTTACAAATTGAGAGAAAATATTAAACATTAAAAAATAATCGTAGTCAATACTGTAGGTGTCTGTCTGGTCTAGTATTCATTCATTCTTCCATTTTCTCATGTTCTCAGGTGAGCATATACCTTGATATGGTATTTGGATAAGTTGATGTCCTCCTGGATCTGCGATTACATACCTACCTGAATTAAGAACTTTCTTTATTTCATATAAAATAGCGACATCTTACTATCGCTTTTTGACCTAACATTGCAGTAGGATAGACAAATTGAAGCGGGATTTGCTCCTAATGAGTCCCCCATGCAAGGAGGCCATGCTTGCTGTCAAAGCATAATGAAAGATTTTAGAAAAAATTTATTGACCAATTTATTTGCGAATAAATTGGTCAAGTCGTTTTTGGTCTGCAGTGGGAATGTCGAGCTACGTTTCTGCTGAAGAAGCCCCAAGCAGGGCTGAAACAGCTGTCCAGAGGCTGCTCGAGGTTCTCACTGCAATCAAAAACGATTTGCACAAAATTTTTCTAATTTCTTTACCTCTGAATTTAGGTAGTAATTTTTTTATTAATACCTGCTGGAAGGTTGAGGGCGCGTTCTTCAAGCCGAATGGCATCCTCGTGTACTCATAGGGACCGTTAATCACCGTGAAGGCCGTTTTCTCGATGCTGTCAGGTAACATCTCTATTTGATGGAACCCTTGTGCCAGATCTAATGTCGTAAAGTACATGCATTTACTCAAGTTATCTAGAATTTCTTCAATGCGGGGTAAAAGGTACTTATCTTCTACGGTTTTCTCATTGAGTTTGCGATAATCGATGATTAAATGCCATTTCTTTTTTCCGGACGCCTCCAGTTTCTTAGGTACGATCCACACGGGGCTACTGTATGGGGAAGTCGAGGGTCTGATGATATCGTCATCTAGGAGCTTCTGAATTTGTGATTGGATCTCGTTTTTTAGGTGATAGGGGTAACGATATGTTTTGCAATATATTGGGTCGTCATCCGTAGTACGAATACTATGTTTCACGGCGTTTGTAAATAATAGCTCGCAATTTTCATCATAAAAAATGCCTTTAAATTGCTGACACACTGCGACGATCTCGGCTTGTTCTTCTGGATTTAGATGGGTGGTGCGGATAATTTTCCTGATATCGATTGGCAAAATTCGACTTTGGTTTCTCTACATTGTTATATTCGTGACCGGTTCTACATCGATTTGTTGGTGGTAATTAACTTCTACTTCTCTTTCCTCTTCGAAAGGTATCGTGCAGAATCCGTCGATCGCGTAGGCAAGAGATTCGGGGATGTACAAGTCCTTTGTGTTTATTTCCGGTATGATTATTTGTCATCGATATTCACAGGGATTTTAATTGATTTGTTCGCTGTTTGTTTGAGAGGTCTAAAGTTTTTCGGATTGAGTTCGATAAAAAACGGGATTTTTGTATTATTTCTTTCTAGAATCTGATTTTTATAATCGATTTTAGCGCACCTAGTCTTTGAAAATCGTGGCTCCCTGTAAGGACGTGGAATCGATCAGGCCAAGGTAGCACGTGAAATTTGATATTTTCGCGAATACCGAATTCCTTAAGCATACGATAAGATATATTTTTATTGTCGCTAATGGTTTGGTTCAAGCATTTGACACAGAATTGTTGAGAAAAGAAGTGGTGCGAAAGTAATTATAGACAGGACTGCGATTGATTATACTATTAGATGCTCCGGAATCTATTAGAATTTTTAGGTTTAGGCTAGGTATTGAAATGAATGGTAATTTTGGTCTGTTGCTAATTGAGTTTAAATCGACTCTAATGATTCCGAGGCCTGTATGTGAAAATTTGCGTCCGGTTCGTCAAAATCGTTGGTTGGGTATTGTTGTTGGTCAAAGTTGGTCATGTTGTGAGAGTAGTTTTCATAGTCGAATTCGTTTTCGTTTTGTTGTCCTTCGTTGTCAGGGACTTGTTGGGGATAAGAGTTCGTTTGTGATTGAGGGTCGGGGTTTTCGACGTTGAAAAGTTCCTCGAAAACGAATTTTGGTTTTCGTGCTTGAACGGCGGGGTTTTGCGGTTTGAAGCAGGTGTTTCTAGTTGATACTGACACAGGTGTCGGTTTGAAATCGGGCTTTTTACCGAAAACTTGACTATTTGTAAAGAATTTCTGGGGAGGGGCAGGGGTTGTATATTTATCGGTCCTCTTGGAAAACTCGGTTGCGGGTTGCTTTTGAAAACGGAGCAACAGGTCTCTGAAAAATGGGTTGCTGAGGAAATTTATTAAAATTTGTCATAGGTGTCTGGAAATTCGGGCGGAAGACGGGTGTCGCTTGGTGGACTGGTTGCGGTTTGGGGAATGGGTTATGACCGATTGGTTTGGATCTATTTCGCATGAAGTTCATAAAACTTATCTGCGATTTTTCGTTATCATACTTTCTACACTCGTACAGAGCTTGTTCTAGACTTAAAATATTTTGGTTCATTAAGTGTGAAAACAATTTCCATCTCGAACATATTCCTATTATTTTACACAGGGTGATTCATAACTGCGATGTTTATTTTACTCGGTTAGTTTAAATGGAACACCCTATATTTTATTACTGAATTTAATAGGTCTTTGATTAAGCTTTACAATGATATAGGACTCAGTATGTGTTACACAACAAACTTACACTAAGATGTCAAATTTGTAAACTCATAAAACAGCATTATTCCGTCTTCCAATGGAATATTTTATATACAATATCGTTGATTTTATATAGAAAATCTGTATTGAGTATGTTTCTAGTTTCTAGTCTGTTAAAAATGACACTATTTGCCTGATTATTTTACGTAAGATTAAGTAACGCTAAGGAACGCAACAAACGACAATAAGAATACCAATGAAAATAGCTGTAAAATTTCAACCATAATAATAATAACACTTGATTTAACATTAATAACAATAGAGAAAATTTTCAAAATGATAACCATAGTGCTTTTCACAAAATTGTTTTCTATGACAAGAAGATTGATTCACATTTAAATCAACTGTTATAGTTATTTGTATTATTATTGTTATCTTTATTGATATCTTTATTGGTATTGTTATTGTTGTTGGGTGTTGTATTATTTGAAATAATCAGTGTTGATAAAATTAAAATTAAAATTAAAATTTTAGGAGTTAAGCATTAGTTTCGCAGGCAACGGAACTGACATTTGAGAGGGGGCGGAGGAGTATCCACAGCCATGGATTCGATCCCCACTGCCCCTGCATGTTTTATGTGAGAGATAGAATTTTTGTCGGTTATAATTTGGTGGAATTTGCTTCGAACTGGTGTTTCTGCATTTCCCTGGTTTGTAAGGCAAAGAAGGTAAATATGTAGTAAGACGGTCGCAGTCACAGTTAACGATCATAATTACCAACTATTATAACTCTGCGACAAACCAAAGAGCTTGGAGCTAGGATGGTATTAAATAAAAGTATGCATACGGTTTTTTATGTTACAGATGAAATAGATACAAATTTTTAATAGACTAAAATTACAAACAGTCTCAGTGCAGATTTTTTAATTAAAATCAACTAAATTATAGACAAAATATTCCATTGGAAGATGGAAAAATGCTGTTTTATGAATTTACAAATTTGATATCTTACTGTGTGTAGGTTTGGTGTGTAACACATACTGAATCCTATATCATTGTACAGCTTAATCAAAGACCTATTCAATTCAGTAATAAAATATAGGGTGTTCCATTTAAACTAATCGAGTAAAATAAACATTGGTGTCATGAATCATCCTGTGTAAAATAATAGGAAGATGTTATAAACATCTAATCTGTAAAACATCAAATAATAGCATTTTTTTACATTGAAATGTCAGTATCTCAAAAACTATTAGGTTTAGGTACATAATATCCTTATAATAAATTTATATACTCTAAAGAAGAATCGAAATAACCTTAATATACAGTATGTTCCATTAAGAAAATATAACTTTGGTGTGGGTGCGCCACATGGAACAGCCTGTATAATTGTAACTAAGTTTAAATCATGCATCTATACCATAGATATGTAATAGCGAAAACAGATTTTAAAAATCAGCATTAATATAGGCGCTATCTACCGAATACGCACTATTGGCCCATCTGTATACCGGGTGTTCCGCGCCATATGCTCCCTCTTCTAAAATATTTATTTATTAATCGATTAACCTGAATTTTGGAGACAATAAATCAAACAAAAAATGGAATTTTTCGGTATACTGCTAGTCGTCATAGGACTTCCGGTTTCGCCGGAAGTGATATCAACTTTCTTATTTTAAATGGAACACCCTATATATTTTTACATATTTGAAATTTACGGATCATTATGAGACCCAATACGTAACAATTATTAATTTTGGTTTCCATGACAACGAAAAAAAAACTTATTTTTCAATCTAGAAAGCTAATGCCCGGTTTCACAGAGCTTCGTTAACTATTTAAATTCCGATTAACTCTGTGACGAATGTTTAAACAGGAAAACAACTGCACTTAACGATGATTACTAAACGGCTCGCTATGTAATCGGTCATAAAATAGTCTTAATGCTCCGTTAAGTGTTTCACAAAGCTCGATTAAGAGATAACGCTTCGTTTACTTCTGTCTAGTCAGGCGTTAGATTAATCGATAAAATTCCAGCGATTAAGAAGTAAAGAGTGAATTTTCCCTAGTTGTTATAAAACTTTTTTGACATAAAAATTCCACACATATATCTAAAAAATAATTATAATTTTATTTAAAAATGTAACATAATTGAAGTTTGTTCTTGTCCGATGAAAATAGTAAGTAGAAAGTTTTTTTAAACTCAAACCGGACAGAAAAATGAAGGGAAACACACTCAACGTTTCGCTATAGATTTATAGCTTCGTCAGGAGTGAAAAAAAGTAAATAAACAAGTTGTCAAGAGAAACAAGTCGTCAAGAGAAACGAAAAGGTAACATGATTTTTAAACTAAACTACGAGTTGTTCGGAATAAAGGTAACTAGAACTAATTAAAGCTACTTTTTTTTTTTTTTTTTTTTTTTTAAATATATATATAATTAATTAATTGACAGATCTATATCTTGTTTAAAGAGTCCAGAAAACTACAAAATATGTCATTTAAATTTTCAAAGTCCGTACGTTTATTAATAGAATTTCCAGACATTTTAATTTTACACATTTCTATGAAACGTCTTTTAAAAATATTAGATTCACTGCACAAAATATCAGTATTATCAAAATCAAAATTATGATTATTTACTAATGAATGCTCTACAAGCATTGAATGATTTTGATTATTTTTTTGAATATGATATTTATGTTGGTCTAAACGTTTTTTTAAATTTTGGCTCGTTTCACCTATATAAACAGAATTACAATTTGAACATTTGATTTCATAAACCACGTTAGGTTGTTTTAATTTCGGTGTTTTGGTTTTTAAATTCGAAAAAATTAAATTTAAATTATTCACAGATTTACTGGCTAAAATTAAATTATGTTTTTTGAAAATGTGTTTAAATGTATTGTGTAATGGTTCAATATAAGGCAAGGATATGTATTTATGATTCGAAGTTTGTCTAATGTTTTTAGAGACATTTGAATTTTGTAAGTATTTAATACGATTTTTAATTACTGATTCAATAAGATTTATTGGATAAGAATTTTGAATAAGAGTTTTCTTTATTAAATTTAAGTTATCATAAATGAAAACTTTATCAGAAAGTAAAATAGCTCGATCAGTTAATGAAATAATAGTTGCAATTTTATAATTTTTAGGTGTGTACGAGTGAAAATTTATGTACCTACCTGACCAGGTAGGTTTATGAAACCAATTAGTAATTAATTTATCATTCTGTCTGATAATATTTACATCAAGAAAACTCAATGAATTATTATTTTCTTTTTCTACTGTAAATTGTAATCTATTATGAAAAGAATTAAATTTATTTAAAACAAAATCTACCTTATCAGAAGGCAAAATCAATAAAATGTCATCTACATAACGAAAATATAACGTTAAATCGAATGATAAAGAGTTAATAACAGATTTTTCTAGTTCTTGCATAACAATTTCAGCTAAAGCCGGAGATAAAGGAGAACCCATTGCTGTACCAAAAATCTGTTTATAAAATTTATCATTGAAAGCAAAATAAGATGTTTCAAAACATAAATCAACTATTTCTAAAAAGTTACCTTTGGAAATATCAGTAAAATCTTTAATCTCTAACCACCTATCATTTATACTTTTTAAAGCTAAATCTTTAGGAATGTTAGTAAATAAAGAAATAACATCTAAAGAAATTATAATGCAATTATTTGGTACAGTTATTTGTTTTAATTTTTCTACGAGTTCAAAAGAATTTTTTATAAAATATTCTGATTTACTAGTAACCTGAGTAATGATTTTTGAAATAAATTTAGATAAGAAATATGGAGAAGAACCAATAGTGGAAACTATAGGACGAAGAGGTGTATTAGGTTTATGAATTTTTGGAATGCAGTATAATTTAGGAAAAATGGGATGTTGTACTTTAAGAGATTTAGCAACAATATTACTAATTTCAACAGATTTCTCTATCTTATTAATAATACTGAAAGTTTTACGTTGATAAGATTCGGTGGGATCGTTAGCTAATTCTACATATGTATTATTATCAGACAGCATAGTTTGAACTTTTGAAAAATAATCAGTTTTATCAATTAAAACAGTTACATTGCTTTTATCAGCTGTAGTAACAATAATATTAGGATTATCTTTAAGAAATTTTTTACAAGACAAAACATCTCTAATAAGAATCTTATACTTTGATTTTTCAAAAGTTTTATCAATATTTCTAATATAATTTAAAAAATTAGAACAAAATTTATTTCTTATTTGTATTTTTGAAGGTGAATCTAAAGATTTAATACAAAACTCTAAGCTACTTAATACTTTTAAGAAATCTACTTGTTGTTTATGAAAATAAGGTAATGAAAATTTTTTGCCTAAAGCGAATATATATTTTAAATTAGACGGAATCTCAGTGTTTGTATAATTTACAAGCCACTTATTTATTATATTTTGATCAAATTTAATGTAAAAATTTTTATCTCTAATAGAAATAAGATTATCTAACTTTTTAATCTGTGTTAATCGAATTTTATTAAAATACCTTTCATTTTTTTGATTTTCAAAATTTAGAAAATTAGTCAAAGTGATATTATCAAGAAAATTACTTAACTGACCTAAGGTATAATCTAATTTCCAAGTTAATTTGGCAAGAACTTTGAAAGTTACCTCTATTTCATATGAAAGAATTTTATTAGCAAAATCTGATACGTATCTGTCAATTTTGTGACATGACATATCGTACGCTCTTTTTAAAGGTTCAATTATATGACGAGGGAAAACTCCCTCTTTCCTACATTTAAGTAAAAAGAGCTTACGATTTTTCATTCTAGTAATTTTAATTAAAGTATTAGAATAAATTTTGCACAGTACCTTATTTTGGTGCCCGTAGTGAAACTCAACAAAACCGTAAAACCCTATGTTTCTGATATCCATAATTGAAGTTTGTTCTTGTCCGATGAAAATAGTAAGTAGAAAGTTTTTTTAAACTCAAACCGGACAGAAAAATGAAGGGAAACACACTCAACGTTTCGCTATAGATTTATAGCTTCGTCAGGAGTGAAAAAAAGTAAATAAACAAGTTGTCAAGAGAAACAAGTCGTCAAGAGAAACGAAAAGGTAACATGATTTTTAAACTAAACTACGAGTTGTTCGGAATAAAGGTAACTAGAACTAATTAAAGCTACTTTTTTTTTTTTTTTTTTTTTTTTTTAAATATATATATAATTAATTAATTGACAGATCTATATCTTGTTTAAAGAGTCCAGAAAACTACAAAATATGTCATTTAAATTTTCAAAGTCCGTACGTTTATTAATAGAATTTCCAGACATTTTAATTTTACACATTTCTATGAAACGTCTTTTAAAAATATTAGATTCACTGCACAAAATATCAGTATTATCAAAATCAAAATTATGATTATTTACTAATGAATGCTCTACAAGCATTGAATGATTTTGATTATTTTTTTGAATATGATATTTATGTTGGTCTAAACGTTTTTTTAAATTTTGGCTCGTTTCACCTATATAAACAGAATTACAATTTGAACATTTGATTTCATAAACCACGTTAGGTTGTTTTAATTTCGGTGTTTTGGTTTTTAAATTCGAAAAAATTAAATTTAAATTATTCACAGATTTACTGGCTAAAATTAAATTATGTTTTTTGAAAATGTGTTTAAATGTATTGTGTAATGGTTCAATATAAGGCAAGGATATGTATTTATGATTCGTACACACCTAAAAATTATAAAATTGCAACTATTATTTCATTAACTGATCGAGCTATTTTACTTTCTGATAAAGTTTTCATTTATGATAACTTAAATTTAATAAAGAAAACTCTTATTCAAAATTCTTATCCAATAAATCTTATTGAATCAGTAATTAAAAATCGTATTAAATACTTACAAAATTCAAATGTCTCTAAAAACATTAGACAAACTTCGAATCATAAATACATATCCTTGCCTTATATTGAACCATTACACAATACATTTAAACACATTTTCAAAAAACATAATTTAATTTTAGCCAGTAAATCTGTGAATAATTTAAATTTAATTTTTTCGAATTTAAAAACCAAAACACCGAAATTAAAACAACCTAACGTGGTTTATGAAATCAAATGTTCAAATTGTAATTCTGTTTATATAGGTGAAACGAGCCAAAATTTAAAAAAACGTTTAGACCAACATAAATATCATATTCAAAAAAATAATCAAAATCATTCAATGCTTGTAGAGCATTCATTAGTAAATAATCATAATTTTGATTTTGATAATACTGATATTTTGTGCAGTGAATCTAATATTTTTAAAAGACGTTTCATAGAAATGTGTAAAATTAAAATGTCTGGAAATTCTATTAATAAACGTACGGACTTTGAAAATTTAAATGACATATTTTGTAGTTTTCTGGACTCTTTAAACAAGATATAGATCTGTCAATTAATTAATTATATATATATTTAAAAAAAAAAAAAAAAAAAAAAAAAAAAAGTAGCTTTAATTAGTTCTAGTTACCTTTATTCCGAACAACTCGTAGTTTAGTTTAAAAATCATGTTACCTTTTCGTTTCTCTTGACGACTTGTTTCTCTTGACAACTTGTTTATTTACTTTTTTTCACTCCTGACGAAGCTATAAATCTATAGCGAAACGTTGAGTGTGTTTCCCTTCATTTTTCTGTCCGGTTTGAGTTTAAAAAAACTTTCTACTTACTATTTTCATCGGACAAGAACAAACTTCAATTATGGATATCAGAAACATAGGGTTTTACGGTTTTGTTGAGTTTCACTACGGGCACCAAAATAAGGTACTGTGCAAAATTTATTCTAATACTTTAATTAAAATTACTAGAATGAAAAATCGTAAGCTCTTTTTACTTAAATGTAGGAAAGAGGGAGTTTTCCCTCGTCATATAATTGAACCTTTAAAAAGAGCGTACGATATGTCATGTCACAAAATTGACAGATACGTATCAGATTTTGCTAATAAAATTCTTTCATATGAAATAGAGGTAACTTTCAAAGTTCTTGCCAAATTAACTTGGAAATTAGATTATACCTTAGGTCAGTTAAGTAATTTTCTTGATAATATCACTTTGACTAATTTTCTAAATTTTGAAAATCAAAAAAATGAAAGGTATTTTAATAAAATTCGATTAACACAGATTAAAAAGTTAGATAATCTTATTTCTATTAGAGATAAAAATTTTTACATTAAATTTGATCAAAATATAATAAATAAGTGGCTTGTAAATTATACAAACACTGAGATTCCGTCTAATTTAAAATATATATTCGCTTTAGGCAAAAAATTTTCATTACCTTATTTTCATAAACAACAAGTAGATTTCTTAAAAGTATTAAGTAGCTTAGAGTTTTGTATTAAATCTTTAGATTCACCTTCAAAAATACAAATAAGAAATAAATTTTGTTCTAATTTTTTAAATTATATTAGAAATATTGATAAAACTTTTGAAAAATCAAAGTATAAGATTCTTATTAGAGATGTTTTGTCTTGTAAAAAATTTCTTAAAGATAATCCTAATATTATTGTTACTACAGCTGATAAAAGCAATGTAACTGTTTTAATTGATAAAACTGATTATTTTTCAAAAGTTCAAACTATGCTGTCTGATAATAATACATATGTAGAATTAGCTAACGATCCCACCGAATCTTATCAACGTAAAACTTTCAGTATTATTAATAAGATAGAGAAATCTGTTGAAATTAGTAATATTGTTGCTAAATCTCTTAAAGTACAACATCCCATTTTTCCTAAATTATACTGCATTCCAAAAATTCATAAACCTAATACACCTCTTCGTCCTATAGTTTCCACTATTGGTTCTTCTCCATATTTCTTATCTAAATTTATTTCAAAAATCATTACTCAGGTTACTAGTAAATCAGAATATTTTATAAAAAATTCTTTTGAACTCGTAGAAAAATTAAAACAAATAACTGTACCAAATAATTGCATTATAATTTCTTTAGATGTTATTTCTTTATTTACTAACATTCCTAAAGATTTAGCTTTAAAAAGTATAAATGATAGGTGGTTAGAGATTAAAGATTTTACTGATATTTCCAAAGGTAACTTTTTAGAAATAGTTGATTTATGTTTTGAAACATCTTATTTTGCTTTCAATGATAAATTTTATAAACAGATTTTTGGTACAGCAATGGGTTCTCCTTTATCTCCGGCTTTAGCTGAAATTGTTATGCAAGAACTAGAAAAATCTGTTATTAACTCTTTATCATTCGATTTAACGTTATATTTTCGTTATGTAGATGACATTTTATTGATTTTGCCTTCTGATAAGGTAGATTTTGTTTTAAATAAATTTAATTCTTTTCATAATAGATTACAATTTACAGTAGAAAAAGAAAATAATAATTCATTGAGTTTTCTTGATGTAAATATTATCAGACAGAATGATAAATTAATTACTAATTGGTTTCATAAACCTACCTGGTCAGGTAGGTACATAAATTTTCACTCGTACACACCTAAAAATTATAAAATTGCAACTATTATTTCATTAACTGATCGAGCTATTTTACTTTCTGATAAAGTTTTCATTTATGATAACTTAAATTTAATAAAGAAAACTCTTATTCAAAATTCTTATCCAATAAATCTTATTGAATCAGTAATTAAAAATCGTATTAAATACTTACAAAATTCAAATGTCTCTAAAAACATTAGACAAACTTCGAATCATAAATACATATCCTTGCCTTATATTGAACCATTACACAATACATTTAAACACATTTTCAAAAAACATAATTTAATTTTAGCCAGTAAATCTGTGAATAATTTAAATTTAATTTTTTCGAATTTAAAAACCAAAACACCGAAATTAAAACAACCTAACGTGGTTTATGAAATCAAATGTTCAAATTGTAATTCTGTTTATATAGGTGAAACGAGCCAAAATTTAAAAAAACGTTTAGACCAACATAAATATCATATTCAAAAAAATAATCAAAATCATTCAATGCTTGTAGAGCATTCATTAGTAAATAATCATAATTTTGATTTTGATAATACTGATATTTTGTGCAGTGAATCTAATATTTTTAAAAGACGTTTCATAGAAATGTGTAAAATTAAAATGTCTGGAAATTCTATTAATAAACGTACGGACTTTGAAAATTTAAATGACATATTTTGTAGTTTTCTGGACTCTTTAAACAAGATATAGATCTGTCAATTAATTAATTATATATATATTTAAAAAAAAAAAAAAAAAAAAAAAAGTAGCTTTAATTAGTTCTAGTTACCTTTATTCCGAACAACTCGTAGTTTAGTTTAAAAATCATGTTACCTTTTCGTTTCTCTTGACGACTTGTTTCTCTTGACAACTTGTTTATTTACTTTTTTTCACTCCTGACGAAGCTATAAATCTATAGCGAAACGTTGAGTGTGTTTCCCTTCATTTTTCTGTCCGGTTTGAGTTTAAAAAAACTTTCTACTTTAAAAATGTAACGTACCTTAAATATGAAAAATAATGGCATTTCTGTACTTTTTACTCACTTGGTTTATTGATTAATTTTTACGACACTATTTTGGAAATTATTTTCAACAACAAACAATTCAAAATTATTTCAAAATGTCTGCAACCACACTTTCTTCTCTGACGATAAAGAAATGCCTCCTTAAGGTAGGATTCATTTTATAAGAGACAGAAATAATCCTTTTAATGATTTGGACGATAATGAATTTAACGTATCGCTTTTCCAAAGGAGTTATGGAACACTTTGGTCCCACACTAGAACCTGCAACAAGCAAAATAAATTTATTTTATGGTACAAATCGGTTGCTGATAAACTTATGTTATTATCCACTGAAATATTTCAACAGCTGATTCCTGATACTCTCAGAAACCATCGATACGTAGAATAATTCATCGTGTCACTCATCTTATTGCAAGGCAATGGAAACAGTGAATTAAATTGCCAATAGAATAAGCTCCGCAAGTTAACATTAGGCTTTGCTCATGTCATTGGCACCACAGATTGTACCCCGTGTTAAAATTATTTCACCTGGTGGTAATCCCGCTGAGCTGTACCACAACAGAAAATGTGTCTTTGCCACATATGTTCAAGTAATTCAACTGCACTAAAGTTTCCTTCCTCCCTTTCTTTTTTCCTTTTTCATTTTTAAAAATGATTAACTGCACTAATGCGAAGAATTTAAAATGTATTTATTTATTTTGAGTTTCTAACCTCACACTACCTGGCTACAGGCCTGACGCCATAGCGGACAGATTACGTTAAAGCGGTGTGAAAGTGGCAATTTTTCGATGTTGCCAAGCGTAAACTCCAATTAGTTAATCAGAGATTAACATAATAGTTTTTTGTTTTGTGAAACAGCATCAAATTTTTAACACTGATTAAACTTAACGGTTGATTAGTTAATCAACGCTTAAACCAGGGGTGGCCAACCCAAATGATCTTGCGGGCCACTTTGGAAATTCATCACAACTCCGCGGGCCACATATAAAATTATGTATCCCCATATTAAATTTAGATACATTACAGACCTTTTTGGAGTGAAAAATTGAAACATAATGAGTTATTATTACTGTGTTTATTAGTATTCTTTCATGTAAACATAGATAATATAATAATAATGATACTAAACGTACATTGTAAAGAAATATATAACACCAAAAAATATATAAATATAATAATAATAATAATAATAAACGGACTTTATTCGGCGAAGTTTAGCATAAGCTATTCACTTAACCATCAGTTACAAAAAAAAATCAACAATAAATATTAATAGGTATTTCATACACATTGACGCCGAATTTTTCATTAAATACATACAAAATAAAAAAAAAAAAAAATGCATATTACGCCTAATTAGAGATAATTAGAACTAATAAATAACCAATCTAACTGGCATTATATATCAAATTAACAGAGGTGTCACATAAAAAGAAAATAATAATAATAATGATAACCAGTGTTATAAATTCAAAATATAAAAGTTGTTATAATCTCAGATTTCAGGTCTTCAAGAGCATTGGCAACAAATGAGGGAGTTATGACTGAAATATTACAAATATAATATCATAATCATAATTACATTTGATTATACAGAAATTTTAAACAAAATTGGTATCATTTAAAACAGAGGTATATTTCTTTTTAAACGAGAGTAAAGAACATGATTTTAACGATTCTGGTATACTGTTCCACGTAATTGGACCAAGATATGAAAAAGATCTAGCAAATAGTGCTTTAGTGTGTTTGGGTAGGATAAAGTTATTTTTAAAACGAGTATTCACTTCATGTATACAATCATACTTAAGTAATTTCTTGGACAAATACGAAGGTTTAGAATTTTTAACAATTTTAATAAGAAAAACTGCGAAATGTAATTTTCTACGATCTTTCATATTCAACCAATTAAGATCTACCAATTTATGGGAAACATGATCAAAATGACGGAGGCCGTAGATGAATCTAATGCAAGCATTCTGAACCCTTTGAATGCGGGCAACAGTTGATGAGTCTAAACATGAACCGTATACAACATCACAATAATTAAAATGACTTAAAACTAAAGAATCAGCAAGAATTTTACGTAAATTAATGTTAATAAAATGTCTATTGGCATAAAGTAAACGAAGAGAACAATAAGATTTCTTTAACATTTTATTAACATGATCCCGAAATCTCAACTCAGAATCCATGTAAAGGCCAAGATTTTTTGCAACTTTCGAAATGGCTAGCGGCTTGCCCAAGATGTTAAGGCTACATTCAGCAGCTGCTTCCTTACATTTTTTACTGCCAAAAATTAAAAGACATGATTTTGAGGTATTAATACATAAATTATGAATTTGTGCTTTGTGAACCAAATTACTCAAATCTTCATTAATTAAGTTAAAATCTGTAGCAACGTTATCCAGCAAGAAATGTTTATAAATCTGGGTATCATCAGCATATAATGTACATTTACAGTGATTTAAAACCGAATTAAAATCGAACGTATATAGAATAAACAGTAATGGGCCCAATATACTGCCTTGAGGAACGCCCTTTGAAATATAAGTCTCGGAAGAAGCCCTATTTCCTACCACGACTATTTGTGATCTATTAAGTAAATAACTGCTCATGAATGAACAGCTTATTTCATCGAAACCTATAAATTTTAACTTAGCCAGCAATACGTTATGATTAATGGTGTCGAAAGCTTTGGAGAAATCTAAAAGCACCAGGGCAGTACCAAAACCCTTATCCCAGGCATTAAAAATGTCATCACAAACATTAACTAGAGCTGATGCAGTACTATACCCTTTCCTAAAACCGGATTGAACATCTGGAATAATATTATTATCAATTGCGTAAGTCATAATTTGCTTATGCACTAACTTTTCCAGAATTTTTGAAAAAATCGGAAGTATGCTAATTGGCCGTAAATCAGAATATTGCGTAGGAGTATTAGTTTTAGGCAAAGGATGTACTAACGATTTTTTCCAATAAACAGGAAAATAACCAATTTCCAAACAACAGTTTACAACGTGGGTTATATATTTTGAAATGAGTGGCAAACAGTAACGCAACATTTTTATAGAAATACCGTCCAAGCCCTGTGCCTTGGAAGTAATAGTATTAATAATATTATTCACTTCTTCTATAGTTGCAAGCTGAAATTGAAAATTGGAATCTTTCAACTTATTGCAGGAATAATAATTTATGGCCTCACTACAATCTTCATCGATTTGAGATACAGAATTAACAAAATAATCATTTATTTCCTCCACATTTGATAACGTTTCTGGTATTTCAGAAGCTTTAGATTTACAGATATTCATACTTTTTAATACTGACCAGGTTTTATTCATACTACATTTTGATAAAGTACTTAAATAAGCACGTTTTTCATTTCTGATAGCATTCAAAGTAAGATTCCGTAATTGCTTATAGTAGATCCAATCGGCTGGAAGGCTTGTTCGCTTAAACTTAGATAAAGCAACATTTCGAAGTTTAATCATATATTTAATAACATCAGTTAGCCATGGAGCTTTCGGTTTAGAAACTCGAACCGTTTTAAAAGGGGCATGTAAATCAAATAAGTGAATTAAATTATTGTTCATAAATTCAACTTTAGCATCAATGTTATTTATTAAACAAATGTCATCCCACCTCATGTTCAAAAAATCCTCGAGGAAATCTTGATGAGAAAATTTACTGAAATCACGAAAAGTCACATATTTTTGTTTAACTGTAGGAACATCATATTTTAAGATGCAATAGGTAAGCAAATGATCAGAAAATAAATCAGTGTTTACAGTCCCACATTCGAAAACAAAATCTTTGTTTGTTACAAAAATAAGATCAATTAAAGAGTTGCAATTTTCTGTTATTCGTGTTGGTTCATTAATAATTTGGCTCATACCAAAACCATCAAAACAATGAATAAGTGAACTAGCAGCAGTTGTTGAATTTAAAAGATTTATGTTAAAATCTCCAACACATACAAGTTCATCACAATCAGGAACTATTCCTGACAATGATAAATCTATTTGGTCAAAACATTCTAACACATTACTACGAGGTGTCCTATAAATTACACCCACAGCTAAGACAATTTTCTTAATTTTGATACGAATCCATAATTCTTCCATTGCATTTCCAGAGTTAAATTGAAATTTATCGCAAGGTAGATTTGATTTTACATACGCACATACCCCACCTCCACGTGTGGCACGATCATGCCTGTATAAATAGTAACCCTCAATTTTTATGGAATCAGATGTAATTTCATTAGTCAACCATGTTTCCGATACTCCCACAACATCATAACTACCCGCTAACACAATGCTCCTGAATTCCTGAAAGCCTGAAACTAAGGACCTTGCATTAATACCGGCAATTATTAAATTTGACATTAAGATGTAAAAAAGATATATATATATATAAAGAAATAATATTAATTAATACTAGTAACAAAGTAGTTAAATAACGAGGTAGTTAAATAATAAAGTAGTTAGATAACAAAGTAGTTAAACAACAAAGTAATTAAACAACAAAGTAGTTAGATAACAAAGTAGTTAAATAGCGAAGTAGTTAAACCTCAATAATATTAAATTTGGCGGAGAAATAAATATACCTAACCAATCATTAACTAAATTAATTAATTAAATAAAAAAAAATAAATTTTATTATTACAATAACAGAAAAAAGAAATAAATAAGGCATTAATCCTTAAATCCTGTAATCCTCCTACGCTAATTTTCTTTTATTTTTTGTTTCCCTGCACGCTAGTCCGACTTCTGTGCCAGTAATTTATCCAATCCATCTCGATCAGTAACCGCATATTTTCTACCTTTACACCTGACGTAAATCCTGCCATCTGAAGTCCAGACTTTATCCCGCGAAAATTGTGCAACTGCTTGTTTATAAAGTTCCATTCTGCTCCGTACAAGATCCTCTTTGATAGTTATACCAGAATTTTTTAAGAATTTTCTGTTATTAAATACAGTCTGGCGATCCTTGTAACTTAGGAATTTAACGATAATGGCTCGATGTTTTGGGAAATTTTTTCGGGCAGCGTTATCACTTACTTGGCTGGTTTCTTGCAAGCGCCGACCTATGCGGTGCGCTCTTTCAACTACGTTATCGCACAAATTCAGCTTCATCTTATTTTTAATTATATCCATAACTACCTCATCAACGTTTTCATTATCGGCCTCCTCAATTCCATATATACGAACACAATTACGTCTAGAATATTGCTCCTGAATATCCAGTTTTTTACGAATTTGGAAATTTTCCTTGTGCAACTGTTCGATTTTATTCTCAAGTTCACTTAGTTTACGGCTTTGCGATTCGGTTAATTTTTCCACAGTTTTAATAACAATTTGCGTAACTTTTTCCACAATGTTAGCAATAAAATTTTCATCGCTTAGCAGTGAACACGTGGTTCCTTTTATCAACTCGGTAATATCGTCTCTAGACCTTGTATTATACATTTTAGAAATTAGCTGGTTAATAAATATTAACTTTCACACAATAATGAAATAAAAAAATGAAATCATTAAAAAATATTTAGTGTACTAGTGCGATAGTTGTTTCTCCACACTTTCACTTAGCTTTTGTAAATCGATCCCAATTTGGGTATTTGCACATCGTAATTGGTGTTGCAGGTTAGCGTCCGTTATGTTTGAGCGTGTTTTGTGCTTAGTCAATTTCATTTTTGAAAAAAACGATTCGCAGGTGTAAGTTGAACCAAAAGCGCTAACAATTTTTTGTGCCAAATTTCTCAAATTGGAAAATTTCTCTTTTGTGACGTAAGTGTTATAAAAATCTATTTTTGATTCTGATGTTTCAAAAATGTGCTTTAGTTCAATATTGCACTGTAAGTCAACCAGTTCCATTTGGAGATATTCTGGGGCCGACTCGATTTCAACATGAAAGGGAGATGAATATATTTCGAAAATTTTGTTGTATTTATCTAACTCTAAATTACTGAATCGGCTTTCAAAAGCAGCTGTAAGTTTTCTAATTTCTTTTGCATATTTGATGTAATTATTACATTTTGATTTCTTAAATTCTTTCAACAATGGAAAGTGGTGAGCGTTATTACTTTTCAATTGCAATTCAAATAACAACAATTTCTTCTGAAATGCTTTGATGTTATTAAATGTATCGATTATAAGGTTATCTTTTCCTTGCAATGAAATATTTAATTGATTAAGTTTTTCGACAATATCCACTAAAAAGCATAAATCCGATAACCACTCATCATTTCTTAATTCTGGTACAGGTCTTTGCTTGTCATTCATAAACAAGTCAATTTCTTCTCGTAATTCATAAAACCTCTGTAAACATCTTCCACGACTTAACCATCTGACTTGACTGAAGTATACAACGTCACCATATTCAGAATGGAATTCTTTCAGGAACTCCTTAAATTGTCGATGCGGAAGTGCATGTGATCGTATGTATTTCACTGTTTTTATAACTACTTGCATAACATGATCCATCGATAATACTTGGGCACATAAATTTTGTTGATGAATCATACAGTGGATTATAATTAAATCCTCTCTTTTGGAGCGATTGCTTGTTTTGTTGTTGGATTCTATTTTATCGATTAGTAATTTTATAGCTCCCCTTTCTTTACCAATCGTAGCAGGTGCTCCATCAGTTGATATTCCAGAAAGTATTTCCAAATTCAAATTGTTTTCGCACAAACAGTTTTCAACAGCATTGAAAATATCTTTTCCTGTTGTTGTACCTTTTAAACTTATCAAATTTAACATTTCTTCAGTTATTTGAAATGATTCATTTACTCCACGAAGGAACACTACAAGCTGAGCTGAATCTGAAATGTCTGTGCTTTCGTCAAATGCCAAGGAAAAATATTTGAAATCTCGAATTCTGTCGCGCAGTTTTAAGATAATTTCATTTGAAATGTCATTGATTCGCAGACACACTGTTTGCCGAGATAGGCTTAGGTTCGAAAATAGTTTGCTTTTATCAGGCAAAATATCCTTCACAACAGCTTCCAAACATTTTTTCACAAATTCTCCATCCGAATATGTTTTCATTTTTTTTGCAATCACAAATGAAACAGAATAGCTTGCTTTAACAATATTGGAAGGTTGCTGTAATGCTGCACCAAACATTTTTTGTTGAGCCTTTAATTGCGACTTAAACTCCTTGATCTTCGATTGTTTCACTTCTTTATCGAACTTCAAATAATCTTTATGTTTTGTTTCGTAATGCCTCTTAACATTATATTCCTTAAACACAGCAACGACCTCTCGGCAAATTAAACACAATAATTTTGTATTTTGAATTATGAAGAAGTACTTTTCTTCCCATTCCTCGCTATACTTTCTATTTTCGTCCATTATTATTCTTTTCTTTGCACTCATACTGAAAATAAGAGAGATATTAAATATATCTTTTTAATTGTTAAATTAAAAGTCATTTTTAATTAAAGTCATTTTTAATTTAATAGGAGTTATTACCTGTCTGTTGTTGTTTTAAATATGTTGTTGACGTACGTCGTACAAGTATATTAAAATAATTCTCCTGCAGTCACAGCACACAAAACGACCCCAAAAAGCAAATTTTCACTTGAAACTGAGAGTCTGCTCTGCTCTGCTATCAACAATCGACTGTGCGTATCAGAGTGAAACATAGAAACATAGAACCGGTTATATTAGAATGAGATGTTCCAAAATGCGCGCGCATTATGAGTTCGTAGAATATAATTTAATTATTCTGCGAATTCATAACTATAAATTCATAAATAAAACAGGCAATATCTGTCGTATATTCGCAAGAATATTATTTTAAAATCAAAGTTAACTTTTTTCTCATAATTTCGACAGTTAATTTTGGAATATATTAATGTATACATAACGTATTTTTGTAATACATTGATTTTCACTACTTTGGCCGCCATTATAAAATAAATAAATTTTGTAAAAGTGTGATGAATCTCGCGGGCCGGAAAAATGTTCAAGGCGGGCCGCGGGTTAGCCACCCCTGGCTTAAACAAAGCTTTGTGAAACCCGCCCTAAGAATTGCATTTTATCGATCTAATGCAATCAAGTGTTTCGAGAAAATCACTGCTTTGATGGTATTTTGATTGTTAACATTTTTACGGCATTTGAAATTTTCATTAAGTCGTAACTCATTTTTTTTAATAGAAACTCATATGTTTCTTAGCTTACTTCAACAGAACATTTTTTTCTGAGTACGAAACACCAAATACGTCATATTTTCTTTGAAAATAATTTAAAATAGAACATGTCTTATTGAAATTTTACACTCCCTTTATTTCAACTGAATTTCAAAGAAAATACGATGTATTTGGTATCGACGTACTCAGAAAGAAATGTTCTGTTGAAGTAAGCTAAGAAACATATGAGTTCCTATTAAAAAAATGAGTTACGACCTAATGAAAATTTCAAATGTCATCAAAGGAGTGATTTTCTCGAAACACTTAATCGCATTAGATCGAAAAAATGCAATTCATAGCTTTCTAGATTGAAAAATAAAAAAGTTTTTTTTCGTTGTCATGGAAACCAAAATTAACAATTGATACGTATTCGGACTCATAATAATCCGCAAATTTCAAATATGTAAAAATATATATGGTGTTCCATTTACAATAAAAAAGTTGATATCACTTCCGGCGAAACCGGAAGTCCTATGATGACTAGCGGTATGTGGAAAAATTCCATTTTTCGTTTAATTTATTGTTTCCAAAATTCAGGTTAATCGATTAATGAATAAAGAAGGGCGAGCACATGGCGCGGGACACCCGGTATGTCTAAATGTAAGTAAATAAAAATTAATATGTAAACATCTAAAATTAACCGTCACAAAAACCTAACAAATAAGAGCTAACCAAACAACACGAAAATACGGAAATAAATAGTCCACAGACCTGAAAAGAGTTCTTAATCTAACGAATATATTCGTTTTCGTTTTGAAGATATTGAGAAAAAAACTAAAATTTTTCATTTTCGTTTTTATTTTTTAAATCAAAAACCGACATTTATAACTTACACATTATTAAGGCACTTTTTACGGAGAAACTAAATCTGTCATTACATTTACCCGAGCTATCAAAATTGTAGAGATACGATTGTCCATTTTTTTTTCTTATGGATGCCATATTGGATTTTCATATTTGTAAATGAAGATTTTTTCTCCGATTCTAGCAATGTATCACACATTACGGTTGATTTAACTTTTTGACCGCAATTTCAATTTTTTAATTTTCACAGAGAGCGCTGCGGAAACAACCAAGATGTTGACACTTATGGTGGCGCTAGCTTAACCAACTGAAAATGCGGAAGAAATTCTGCTCTCTTAAAAATCACTTACTTTTTATAATATTCTTATTGTAAGCAACCCCCACTTTAAGTACAAAACATTTCTTCGGGTTTAACAAGACAAACTGCAGTCAATTTTACATACCATTCCAGGTGGAGAATTTTGAAAGAAACGTAAGAATCGTTATTGGAAAATCCAAATTATAAAAATTATAAAATTTAGGTATCCGTTCTCAGGCAATGAAGATTTTTATGTTCGCTGTGCTGTTTGAACAGCTACTCATCGGTGACTGTATTCGGCTCGTCGGCATCGGATCATATCACATTTTGAAGGAAATTTGTATTTCCTTCTAACTGGCTTCTTATAGGTGTACAAAATTTTATTCGTCATTCATTATCGCCGAGCTGAAGAAATTTCTTTTCTTTTTTTCATTCCACCACCAGTTAATGTGGTAGCTTTGAAAGAATTTGGTTTGTTGAGCTAGAAGGATTCTTTTGCACAGAAAGCAGGAATTTTTGACAATTAAAATATTATGACTTTCGAACTTTTAGAATTTCTTCCGCGTTTTCAATTGATCTAGCTAGTGCCGTGTAAGTGTCAATATCTAATTGTTTCCACAGCGCTCTTTGTAAAAATTAAAAAATTGAAATTTCGGCCAAAAAGTCGAATCAATCGTATTATATGACACATTGTTAGATTTGGAGAAAAAGTCTTTATTTAGAAATACGAAAATTCAATATGGCGCTCATAAAAAAAAGTTGACAGTCGTATCTCTACAATTTTGACAGCTCGGGTAAATGTAATGACAGACTTAAATTTAATATAATAAGTTGCTTTTCTGATTATTAATGAGCATGAAAATACGCAACTTTGGCCTAACTTAACCGACTTCTTATCTCTTAAGATAAGTGAGATCCCCATGCTTGGGTTCGAAAAATGGACAGCCTGTGTATTATCTGTACATCGTCAAAATCCAACAAAATATAAATTAATATGTAAACACCTAAAATTAACCGAGAGAAAAACCTTCCAAATAGGAGGTAACCAAACAACATGGAAGTACGGAAATAAATAGTCCAATGACCCCAAAAAAGTTCTTATTCTAACGAATATAGTATACAGAGTTTGACAAAGTTCTGAATTTGGTCATTGTCATTGTAATTGTCAAATTAACTAAAGATGGGATTTTTCGTGATATCAACTTTCTTATTTTAAATATACTTTTACATATTAAAAATTATATTAAAATCTACGGATCATTACAAGTCCGAATACGTATCAATTGATAATTTTGGTTCCATGACAACGAAAAAAGAAAGCTTTTATTTTTCAATCTAGAAAACTATGAATCGCATTTTTTCGATCTAATGCGATAAAGTGTTTCGAGAAAATCACTTCTTTGATTGTATTTTGCTTTTTAATATTTTTACAGCATTCGAAATTTTCATTAGGTCGTAACTCATTTTTTTTAATAGAAACTCATGTTTCTTAGCTTAGTTCAAGAGAACACTTCTTTCTGAGTACGTCGATACCAAATACATCATATTTTCTTTGAAATTCAGTTGAAATAAAGGGAGTGTAAAATTTCAATAAGAAATGTTAAATTCTTTTCAAAGAAAATATGACATATTTGGTAACAGCGTACTTAGTGTTCTGTTGAACTAAGCTAAGAAACATATGAGGTTCTGTCGAAAAAAAATGAGATAAGACCCTAATGAAAATTTCAAATACTGTAAAAATGTTAATAATCAAAATACCATCAAAGGAGTAATTTTCTCGAAACACTTGATGGCATTAGATCGAAAAAAATACGATTCATAGCTTTCTAGATTGAAAAATAAAGAAGTTTTTTTCTCGTTGTCATGGAAACCAAAATTAACAATTAATACGCATTCGGGCTCACACTGTTCCGTAAATTTCAAATATCTAAAAATATATTGGGTGTTCCATTTAAAATAAGAAAGTTGATATAATTTCCGGCGAGACCGGATGTCCTATGACGACTAGCAGTATGTCGAGCAATTCCATTTTTTGCTTAATTTGCTTAATACTGCTAAAGAATAAAGTTTCAATCATCCCACTACAACTTGAGAACAATAGTTTTCTAAACAGAATCAGAAAGTACATTAAAAAATTGTCATCATTTGAAGCACTAACTTAGGTAATTGAACGTTCCTTTTTTCTTTATTTTTTATTATTAAGTAGTTATTTTTGCATTAGAACTACGAAATTTGTCACTGCAATTTGATATTGTAAAAAAAATATAAATAGTTCTACATCTGAAATATATCACTTTGGTTCACATTAAATTTCGATTTCTTCATGGTTGTTTTGTTACGTACCATTTTTATTCTAACCTCTAACTCTAACTCTACTCTCCTATTGAAACGCTCCACCATTCCATCTGACTGTGGGTGCAAGAGAGTTGTTTGCGTCTTGAAAATGCCCAGTAACCTGGTTAATTCCCGGAAAATGTGTCCTTCAAAGTTCCTGCCTTGGTCGGAATGGATCTCCATGGGTACTCCAAATCTTGTTATCCAATTCTCTATCAAAGCATTCACAACGGTTACTGACTCTTGGTTTGGCAAAGCATAATCTTCTGGCCATTTGGTGAAATAATCAGTCACTACCATAATGCATTTGTTTCCATGGTTGGTTTCTGGAAATGGGCCGGCTATGTCAATGGCAATCCTCTCGAATGATGCTCCAACATTGTAAGGGTGTAATTTTCTGCAAGTCTTTCTCGCGGGTCCGGATACTGCAGCACATGTAGTACACCTGACACACCAATTTTCCACATCAGTTCTACATTTCGCCCAGTAGAACCTTTCTCGTACTTCCGACAATGTCTTGTTGATGCCCAAATGTCCACCGGACGTACCGTCATGAATTTCCTCCAGGACCTCAGCGACCCTTACCCTTGGAAGCACGAGTTGGTCATTAGCAACCCACTCTTCAATTCCAGAGAATCCCATTGTGCCCAATAGGTTTTAAACACTGGATTCTTCCGACATCTCTGCCCAGGTGGGACGTTGCTGTCTTTCCTTCCATTCGATTATGGTTCTTATATCAGGATCTTCTCGCTGTTCCCTCTTAATGGTCTCGGTTTGCCACCTGTCTACTACGACGCCAGTTCTTCTGATGGGAATTATCCCTTCTTTATTTTCTGCTTTTGAGCAGTGTCGACAATCCTCAGGACAAGGTCTTCTGGAGAGTGCGTCCGCATTATTATGGACACGACCTGGACGATGTTCGATTGTAAAATCATACTCCTGTAACCTTTCTATCCATCTGCAAGCTGGCCTTCTACGTTCTTCAACTGAAGCAACCACTTCAACGCTGCATAGTCTGTTCGAAGATGAAACTGTCGGCCATAAAGATACTTGTGAAAATGTTCTGTTGTCTTCACCCTCGCAAGAAGCTCCTTTCTGGTTACACAGTAGTTCCTTTCAGCTTTCGACAAAACTTTACTGAAGTAACCAATAACACGTTCTTGCCCGTCTTGCACTTGTACGCCTCCAATTCCGTAGTTGCTAGCATCACTATCAATAATAAACTTGCCCTCTGATCTTGGGTAAGACAATATAGGAGCAGTCACCAAAAGATCCTTTAGGTTGACAGAAGCTTCTTGACAGTTTTCACTCCAGACAAATGTGGTCTTTTCTTCGGTCAGTGCTTGTAGGGGTTTCGCTGCCTTCGCAGAGTCCTTAACAAATCGTCTGTAATATGTGCGAAGTCCCAAGAAACTTCGTAATTCATGCACATTTCTCGGTGGTGGCCAGTTCTTAACGGCTGAGATCTTGTCTGGGTCTGTCGCGACTCCAGCTTCAGAAATGACATGTCCGAGGTATTTTACTTCCTTCTGAAAGAACTTGCATTTGGCCGGAATCAATTTCAGCTTCGGCTCTTCAATCCGTTTGAAGACGTTCTTCAAATTCGCAAGGTGTTCTTTGAAAGTTCTTCCGACGACAATTACGTCATCTAAGTAAACGAGGCAAGTCCTCCAGCTAAGTCCACGCAATACCAATTCCATGTGTCGCTCAAAAGTGGCTGGGGCGTTGCATAGACCAAAAGGTATCATCTTGAACTGCCACAGACCAATAGCTGCAATGAAGGCTGTCTTTTCCTTGTCTTCAGGATGCATTCCAACTTGCCAATAGCCACTTTTCAAGTCCAGAGTAGAGAGCTCTCTCGCACCGGATAAGGTGTCAAATGTGTCATCAATCCGGGGTAAGGGATAGCTGTCTTTTTTCGTGATATAATTTAATCGCCTGTAGTCCACACAGAAACGGGTGCTGCCGTCCTTTTTAGTTACAAGTACAACAGGAGGTGCTCATGGACTTTGCGACTGTTCAATAATTCCTTGACCCTGCATCTTCTTGATTAATTTGTCAGCCTCTTCTCTCCTCGCCAATGGCAGTCTTCATGCGGGTTGACGAATTGGATTCGAATCGCCAGTGTTTATTCTGTGCTGAACAACGTCCGTCCGAGTTAAGTCTTCTTCGGTAAAGGCGAAGATTCTTTTGTATTTTCGAAACAGTCCTCCTATGTCTTCTATTTCCATGGGTGTTAACGGTGTTGATACCTCTTCCGGCAATTTCTCTAGTAGTGGTGGTAGAGTGTCAGAGTGATGCCGAGCGGATGCATCGTTTACTTGAATGTGGTTCGCAGAAGTAATTGCTTCACATTTGCCTACCACTGTTCTGCTGGGTATGGTCACTGGGTAACTATTGACATTTGCAAGACGAATAATAATTGTTTCTTGGATCTTCACCAAAGTCCCAGCCAGTAAAATTCCTTTCTTGGCGCTGCTGGTCTCACTTGGCTCTATGATTCCGGCAGCATAGTTGCCAAAATTGCCTTCCAACTTCGCCAGAATTAACTTATCGGTTAAGGTTGGAGTGTTTACACTTTCGTCCAATATTACTTTTAGCACTGTAGATAGATTTCCAGGAACGTGGAGAGGTATTTCTTCAGATCCAATTCGTAGAACTTTACCTTTTAAATCTACATCCAAGCCGTTTTTCATCATGAAGTCCACTCCCTACAGAAGTCGTGAACAATATCTGCCATTAACACCCTGTGCCTGAATTTCATACTTCCAATCTTCATGTCAATTTCGGCTTCACCACAAACTGGAGTAACCTCGCCAGTAGCTGTTTGGATATGATATACCTTTCCATTATTTACTAGCTTCCATTTCGGTAAAAGATCTGTTCTTGTAATGGAAACATTCGCTCCGGTATCAATTGTGAATTGGAAAGATCTCTCACCAATTTTCCCATCTGCTATCAAGCTATTTTCATTGTTCCTTATCCTGGAAATGGAGACAATCCTGGGGTTCCTCGCAGAATCAGTCACCATTCGGCTCTTCTTTCTGACGCGCCCGTTTGCGCCGGCAATTGACTTGCCACAATTCCAACAAGTTATGATCGCCTGGGACTGGTCACCTTTTCTTCCAGCTGCTTTAATCTTTCGAGAACTTCTGTCAGTGCACTGTCATCACCAGGTTTTACTACTCGTACCCGTATTAGGCTTCTAGATGCTTGCTTGGCCGCCTCGAATTCCAGTGCACGGGACAGTACATCTGTGCATTTGGAGAAGTTACCCAATCGTAATACTTGTTGCGTTTCCTGATCTCTAATGCCGTCGATGAATACTTGGATTGCCAAACGATGAAAAACTGGTTCAGGTACGAAATCTCCATATGCCATGCGTACCAGTCTCTCAATGTCGAGTTCAAACTCTTCAAGTGGCTCACCCATTCTTCTAGGTACGAGTTTTCAATTGGATGGTATGGAGTTGCTTCATGTGTGCATCATCAAAACGCATTTCCAAGTTCTCCACTAGTTGACCAAAGTTGTTCTGTACTTCCTCAGGAATGGACTGTAATGCACTCAATGCTGGACCTCGCAGAACCAAAACGAGTGCTGCAGCTCTGTCAGTCATTCCAGCTATTCACGTCAGCAGCAATTTTAAACTGTCGGATGAAAGTAGACCAAGGTAAGTCGCCTTCAAATTTAGGTGCTTTCAGTTTCTGATTTGACAATCAGACGATGGTGCAATCGAAAGACCTAGCCCCACTTTATGCAGTTGTTTTGCTAAGTCTTGAAATTTATCTTGTAACTGAATTTTTATTCCACCAAATTTCTCATCAAGTTTATCGTCGAATTCAAATTTCATGTCCTTAATTGTACTATCAAACTGATTTCGTACGTCTTCAATTTTCTCGTCACATCACACGGTTTTAAGATCATCGATCCTTTGTCGATTTGCATCTTCATGTTTTCTATATTCAGATCGGTTTTTAAACTGTAAGTTTCCATTTTCATATCCAAACTTTCCATTTGTTTTCTCACTTCTTGCGTTTGCTCTTTTATATTTTCTTTCACTTCCTGCATTTCTAATTTCATATTTTCTTTCACTTCTTTCAGTAGAGCTGCCGCGTCTTCAATCTGAAATTCAAATGTTTCCGGGTCTTTACCTTCATCTACAAGAACCTGTTTCAGTCGTTCTTGTAAGACGCTTTTCTTTCCCAAATTTTCCAGGCCTCTTTCTTGCAATTCCTCGCGCAGCTCTTTCACTTTTAACTCGCACAGCTTCATTCTTGAATTTCAGCTTCTGACACCAATTTGTTACGAATTTGGGGTTCCCAAATTATAGTCGTTAATTTCAGAACACTTTAATTCAAAGCTGTCGCTTTACACAATTAACAACACAATTGTAATGAGCTTGTCTAGCAAATAACACTTTTACAAAATGTACTTTCTATTTATTCGAGGTACGAATCCTTCGCTCGCTAACTTCATAACTATCACTCCTGACGATCGTACGGCTTATATAGCAGAGCTCGCACATACTAGAATTATCGAGAAGTCTTCGATCATTTTCTGTGACGCAAGGTGGCGTACTGATGCTAAAACTAGATCTGTTTGCGCATCGCGGCTGTAACAGTATCTTAAATAAGTGCTTATTTTTAGCGACACTGAAAGTTGCTTACCAACATTGTCCTACTTATATTTGGTTATCGAACATGCACAAAGTATTGGCGCAAGAAGTTTTTTATAAAAGACAATAATAAAAATTTTCTCATATGGTGCGAACTTTTTGGCGGTCACTGTATATCTTTTAGGATGATTAGATTGTTAGTTTTTACATTTTTATGATTTTGTTAGGGTGATTAGGTTGTTTTTAGATCTTTTTAAGTGTTTTTAAGTTGGTAGCATGCTGAAGATGGCAGCTTAGCTGCCGAAATACGTATCTACGAATATAAAATTATTGTGGGCGGAGATTAATTTCAATTATTTCTTAAACCACAGTCTCCTTTATTATTTTAGTGAAACTACGACTTGTAATCTGCATCTTACTGTACTTAGTTATTGTTATGATTACTAATGCTGGCAACCAAATCGGTTTTTTGGATAACCGGTTAACCGGTTTTGGATTATCCGAGGTTTTAAACATAACCGAAAAGCAGTTATCCAGATAACCGGTTATTCGAATATCCAATTATTTGGATAATCGGATATTCGAATATCCAAGTATTTGGATAACCGGATATTCGAATAATATCGGTTTTTGGTTTATCGGATACTCGAATGACCCCGGTTATTCGAACGATGAAAAATATTCAAATAGCCCAACTACCTGAAATAACTGTACACAATTACGTATTTATTTTTTTCACGCATTTAAAGATAATCTTAGGAATTTGAGACAAAATTTAAAACTCAAATAAAATTGAAAATGTTGGAAGTATTAAACAAAAAAAAAAACTGAAGGTAAATCTTATCTGTTATGTTCACCACGTAAAAAAATGTAAGTGGTCAAGTGGTACGATCTAATCCACAGATTAGAAGAAGAATTAAAATAATTTTAGTTTTTGGTGTGAGTAGCCTTTTCGACCGTACCCAACCGTTTTTCGGAGAATTCAAGAAAAGTTTATTGTAGATCATAATACCATAATTTATGGTACAGATGTTGTTCGGCACCATAATGAATTTTTACAACACAAAATATTTGCATTACTTTTATGATTTGTTGAACATTGTTCATTAAATAGAACAAGAATAACTGACATTTATCTTATTTAACAAAAAGAAAACGAAAACTAATATCAGTGAGTTTGTGTCAAGTTTTAGATGTGTGAGTCCTGATAAATTAGAAATATAGTTAATACTTTAAAATGGAGATGAGAAGCACAAAATTGAAATGTTTGAAAACATCTTCATCTGAATAAAAACCAGAAACATTAGTGGCGCTCTTGCCTTGGAAATAAGAAACTTTTAAACCACTAGTACATCGGATTTCCTTCTGTACTATAACCTGTAACGTAACACGTAATTCATAATTATATTTCAAAAATATATGGCCATTGTAAAATTGGCGTTTAGAGATAAAATTCAGTGGAGTCTGTTTTTTATAAATCAGTTGTTGTTAATACCTAATTAACCGATTTTCGAATAGTCGTTT
The DNA here is from genome assembly GCA_036172665.1 of Prosopocoilus inquinatus. NCBI lineage: Eukaryota > Metazoa > Arthropoda > Insecta > Coleoptera > Lucanidae > Prosopocoilus > Prosopocoilus inquinatus. Next base: position 30,785,464 of record CM069869.1, read on the forward strand.
GTTGAATATATTCAAGACAGTTTTTCAAATATCCGAATAGTCGGTTTTTGGATATTTGAATAGTCGGTTTTTCGAATATCCGAATAATCGGTTTTTGGATATTCGAATATCTGAATAATCGGTTTTGGATATTCGAATAGTCGGTTTTAACCATTATTTAGATAACCGGTTTCATCCAAAACCGGTTTTTGGATATTCGAATAGTCTGTTTTAACCATTATTTGGATAACCGGTTTTTTAAGAAACCGATTATTCGGTTTCAATTTTTTCCTGTTTTTGCCAGCACTAATGATTACACAGCCCCACAAAAAAAATTATCAGATCTGCAGGTCAGACTATGTCTACTATATGTTTTCGGGGATCGCTGAATCCAAATCCGCTAACCATTTAACTCCATCACGTCAGGTTTTACTAATAACCCCAGATAACCCTATAACCCAAACTGTCAAGTCCTATTATACACAACTTAATAATTTTACTAAGAAGATATATGTATATATATATATAAGATATCGTAAAAAGTAAAATTTCCCGGGATTCCGAGATTCCCGGGATCATGAGTTTTACAATCCCGATTCCCGAGATTGAAAAGAAACGGGAAATCTGAAACCCTATTCCAAATATCAACATATTTTACAGTGCTTTTTTTTAACTCTGGTCTTAGGGATTTACATGGTAAACATTTTGGCTAATGTTAACTTATGTTCTGTTCAAAATTTTAAACAAATTTCTGTTTCTATTAATCAGTTACACAATTTATTACAAATTACACATTACTACAATAATAGGTTCGTCATTAATTCAATTACAGTCAAAGCTCCGTAACTCGAAGTAACAAAAAACGAGTTAATTTATGACAGAATATTAGAACAAAAATTTGCCGTGAGATGTTATAACCCAACATTGTTCTTTCTTTCGATTGTTGAAATAATCCAAAATTTATTAAATTACATTTTGGTTGAAAGGAAATATCCCTAAAAGATTGTCCTCGTTCATAATAAAAATTACTTTGTGTTTTCATTTACTTCTATAAAACATCTTCACCAAAAACAAAACACCAATATTGATAGAAAATACTTGAATATTGTAAAAAACATTTGAAACTCTATATCTCGCAAACTTTTTGATTAATATATCAGGTGTTTTATATTTTTGGAAATGTAATTTTATTTTCGTTTGAAAAATGTAAAAATATACAGGTGTTCCTTAAAAAAAATCGCCTTATATCTCAAAAACTATGCGTCTTAGAAAAATATAACGTACTACAATGGATTTTACGTTAAAAAGTGCCTTAAAGAAGTTTCAAAGATATTAGAAATCGCAGAATTTTGAAAAACACCCCGTAGCTTCTTACAAGGTTCAAGATATCGAAATGTGGTTTTTACCATTAATCTTGTCATAAAAATCGAGGTCCAGACACCGGGGTCAGTTTTTGTTTAACTCATCTAGAAACAGGTGTTTCCCTTTAAAAGTGTCAAATTTGCCATCCCATTCCCATTCCAAGCTTATTGTGTAATATATAACAAATTCAAATGTCACAAAAGTAACAAGGAAATCAATACTTTAAGGGAATTCTGTTTACTACTACTCTTTGATAGATTAATCGTCTTATCCATACGATATGAGTTTTCACTTAAGATTACTAAATCAACACACTTACGTGTTCAGGTAACGCTAATAAAATCCCATTCCGAGATTCTTGTGTAACAAAGATAAGGAATACAAATATCGCAAGAGCAACAAGGAAATCAACACTTTTAGGGATTTCTGTGTACTACGATGGTAGTAGTTTACGGCCGACTGTCTACTCGAAAGTGTATTAGATTATGTTATTCTACGCAACCATAGTAAATTGCAATTTGTGAAGCGTCATTTTGATTAATAAGCTTTCGACTGTGTTTTCTTTATCCCTAGACAAGGTTATTGTGCGACAAGGATAGATAGAAAAAATCACTAATGTCGCTACCTGAACACGAAGTGTGTCGATTCAGAACCTTAGTACACGTACGTACCGTTCTGTTTATACTTTTTTTTAACTTACTGCTTATAATTTTCGAGAAGAACAGCTACGAGTGATTTAAATTACTTGGCTAAAGTTTTAAAACTTTTTTTTGTTATGGAATTTTTAAAATCAAAATTATTTTTTTTATTTTTCTTTACACTTGCAAATTACAGAATATTACACATTTACTGTTTTGGTGCGGGGAGGGTCTACGAGCCAGTCAGTTTAAGCGAATTGATTTCTGTTTACTGTCAAAAAAATATTTAATATTTCTGTTGCCACTTGTTTTCTTCACTTTTGTGGGTATTATTTATTATTAAATCAGTATTTGTGTAAGGCTGCCCATACATTCATGAAGCAAAAACGCTTTAAAGCAAAACGTTTTGCTGCAATGCAAAATTTTTCTAGAAAAATTTTGTGCAAATCGTTTTTGATTGCAGTGAGAACCTCGAGCAGCCTCTGGACAGCTGTTTCAGCCCTGCTTGGGGCTTCTTCAGCAGAAACGTAGCTCGACATTCCCACTGCAGACCAAAAACGACTTGCCCAATTTATTCGCAATTGCGATGTAAGAGTGATGAACATATAAAATAGCGACATCTTACTATCGCTTTTTGACCTAACATTGCAGTAGGATAGACAAACTGAAGCGGGATTTGCTCCTAATGAGTCCCCCATGCAAGGCGGCCATGCTTGCTGTCAAAGCATAATGAAAGATTTTAGAAAAATTTTGTGCAAATCGTTTTTGATTGCAGTGAGAACCTCGAGCAGCCTCTGGACAGCTGTTTCAGCCCTGCTTGGGGCTTCTTCAAAATTTTTCTAAAATCTTTCATTATGCTTTGACAGCAAGCATGGCCGCCTTGCATGGGGGACTCATTAGGAGCAAATCCCGCTTCAGTTTGTCTATCCTACTGCAATGTTAGGTCAAAAAGCGATAGTAAGATGTCGCTATTTTATATGTTCATCACTCTTACATCGCAATTGCGAATAAATTGGGCAAGTCGTTTTTGGTCTGCAGTGGGAATGTCGAGCTACGTTTCTGCTGAAGAAGCCCCAAGCAGGGCTGAAACAGCTGTCCAGAGGCTGCTCGAGGTTCTCACTGCAATCAAAAACGATTTGCACAAAATTTTTCTAAAATCTTTCATTATGCTTTGACAGCAAGCATGGCCGCCTTGCATGGGGGACTCATTAGGAGCAAATCCCGCTTCAGTTTGTCTATCCTACTGCAATGTTAGGTCAAAAAGCGATAGTAAGATGTCGCTATTTTATATGTTCATCACTCTTACATCGCAATTGCGAATAAATTGGGCAAGTCGTTTTTGGTCTGCAGTGGGAATGTCGAGCTACGTTTCTGCTGAAGAAGCCCCAAGCAGGGCTGAAACAGCTGTCCAGAGGCTGCTCGAGGTTCTCACTGCAATCAAAAACGATTTGCACAAAATTTTTCTAAAATCTTTCATTATGCTTTGACAGCAAGCATGGCCGCCTTGCATGGGGGACTCATTAGGAGCAAATCCCGCTTCAGTTTGTCTATCCTACTGCAATGTTAGGTCAAAAAGCGATAGTAAGATGTCGCTATTTTATATGCAAAATTTTTCGGTTAGTCACACACTGATGAAGCAAAATGTTTTCAGGCAAAACGTTTTGACGCAAAACGTTTTACTGCATTATAAAGCAATGCGACGTAACATCGAAGACAAAAAAAAATGTTCCCTATAAATCATTTACCTCTTTTTGTTGATTAAACTAAATTTTACAGATAAATCTTACGATTTTTAGAAAAATGTTTTGTTACCTTTGCTCGCTGCCACAATTATTTTCTTTTTTTATTAAACTCGCTATTATAATTAGTTATTACAATGAGTTCGGGCGATGAGTCTGGCAGTCTTTGCAATTGTGTGCAAAAGAAGAGATGAGTAATAAAAGAAAACGCTATTGAATGCATCCTGTAAATGAAGAAAGGGTTAAAAAAATACTCTGAAAACTTATGGAACCTGTACTACGCTTTGTCCGTTGCATTTTTTTCTCTTATTTTCTCTTGTTTCATCGAAAGAAGATACACGCGTCTCTCTCTGCTAAAGAAAAGCGAAATAGTTTAGGACGAAAAAACGTCTATTTCAGAAGAAATAATTTTTTTTGGTTGCGTAATATTTAGTTTCACGTTAAAAACACATTCACAGATCGAAACGCTTTAAGTAGAAACGTTTTGAGTGCAATCGCTTTATCGTGCTTTACAGCAAAACACTTTAAGTGAAAACGTTTTGACTGCAATTGTTCTAGCGTGCTTTAAACTGCTTTATGTTTTGCTCTACCAGTGTGTGCTTGGTCCTATTTAAAGCATTGAAAAATCACGTTCTAACAAGATTAGTCAAAAACGTTTTGCTTTAAAGCGTTTTTGCTTCATGAATGTGTGGGCAGCCTAACGCATTAGCCACACCGCGCGGGCGCGCGTTATCTATTATTACTTTTGGTTGCAAACGCACAAATATTTTCAGTATAGGCAAACAATAAGCATTCGGCAAACACGTTCACGTGAAAATAACATGTTTACCGAGATACGTAGTTCACTCAGCTTTTATAGTTCCGTTTCATTGCTTCTCAACATTACAAATATTACATGTACTTACATACACACTGGTATTAGAATTGTATTTGTATTTTCAAATGAACACTACAATTGTATATCTATCTCTATTAACACTTTTTAATCAACGTCAGTGAGTGTTTATTTTATTATAATCTCAACGCGCGCTGGTTTAAGATTCAAATACCTGTCGTTTTCAGTTTATACTTGAATTCTGTTTTTAATTCCTCGAAACTTTTTTTTAATTTTATGCCGGCAGTCCATTCTCGCCGAGGCCAGGCCACAGCAGCGCAAGTGCTAGAGTGTACTAAAGTTAGCTTTACACGATGTCTCATTTCGTGCAACAACGCAAGCGCTAATTGCATGCATCTACGCATACAATAGGATGCATCTACACACACAATAGCATGCAATAGGAGTCAAGGACGCATGCGTCTTAAGTATGCGTCAAAGTGTTTATAGGAGAGTTCATTTCACTGTATATTGCGAAATGAAAGAAAGAAAAGTAAATCCTGTTTAAGGCTTCCACGGCCGTCGTCCACGGTTGAATTCCTGGCTTCCGGTTGGAACCGCGTATCTCGAATTTCTTCTCCTGCCGACATTTCGTTCTCGTTAAGTCGTTGAGACTACAATCTCAACGACTTACAAGAAGCAGCAGCAAGACCACCAACAGCAGCAGCACCATCACCTGCAACAAGCAGTAGCCCTGGGGAAGTACTTCTGCAATGGAGAACGAAACGTCGGCAGTAGAAGAAATCCGAGAAACGGGGTCCCAACCGGAAGCCAGGAATTCAACCAAGTAAATACCGTATTAAACATTGGCAACAAAAGTGACGACTAGCGCCTCTGGTTTTCGTCAGGCAAACTTCAAATATTAGCGGGTTTTTTAAATTAGTATCTATGTCTTTTTTATAGAAAAATCCTTTTTAGCAATTATTAAAACTAGTTTACTGAATGAAATAAATAGCGTTGGGTTTAAAGACCTTATTTCTACTTAAGTTTATCCTTATTTTATTTATAAATGTCACTGCAAACGTGTTTAAAGATTTATTAAAGGTATGTACTTACATTAAGCAACGTAATTAGCTGTGTTGAAATAAAAAGCAAACTTATGTATGTAAAACGTAATAAAATAAAAAAATTGAATGAGTGCAAAACTGTAATTATCAGATTTGGAATAAATGCTAATAAAAACTGAGGAAAATTAATGCTTCTTCATTTACTCAAAGGTCGCGGGAACTTTCACTATAAAAATACACTACTAAGTATTTCTTGTTAAAAACTTAATAAAATATAAGCACCATAACTTTGAAAATGGACAAAGAAATTTCTCACAGATACAAAGAAAATAGAATGCAGTTGCAATGGAAACAGTTCCAGCAGCTAAGCCTCTGATTAGATGTCAGTATTTTCCTTGCCCTCTGATTTCGCCAAGCCCACATACTCCTTGCTGCAAGTTTGCGTATCTATAGAGTTGCCATAATTGCCATGCATTAATATGAGACGCTTTTTCGTACGCCAGTCAAAGGACACGAGACCGAGCGTGAGAGCACCGTATCTACAGCAGTGCCTAAAATAAATGCGACGAAAAGTAATAAAATCGTGGGAACCTGATCCTTATTTAAACTAACTATACCGCCAGGTCGCTTGCTGGGAGTCGCATTTCTTTTAAGCACTGCTGTACACTGTCGCCTGTTCTGGATTGGATATTTATTTGTTTCTCTTTAGCGTTTTGTACGTTTTCTTGTCTCATCGGTGTCTTCATCAGCTCGGATCAACTATAAGTCAGTCGAGACAAGAATGAACAAAGCATTTTTAAAGAATTTATATGCATTATCTTCAAGCTCTGTATTCCTTTTCACAAAACACAGAGTTTTCCATTGAACAACTAACTTTGAGCGGCTCCAGGATTTAAGACCTCGGGCGTCACAACACGAAATGGAAAGTAGATATCGTGGACAGGTTCAAATATAGATTCGAAGAAACGTTTCAATATTCAATAATTGAGCATGGGCAAAATAGAGATTGCTAATTGATTGCTAAAATACAAGTTTAGGTACCTGCTCTTCTCTTATATGCATTACTATCCCTAAAAATATCAGAAAACAACTTTCAATGCGACCCTCTGATGGGTGTAATAAATAATATTATTAATTTCGATGCCGAATGCCGACCATGTGCTGAAAAAGTTCGTTTTGCCCTACTGGAAAATTGCCGTTTGAAAAATTGCACCGGATTTTCGTGCTGGAGGTTATATCTCCATCTTGATATTTCAAACTTCGTATTCACATATGAATAATAAGCAAGAAAAAGAGGTTAAACACATTGATATTGTATCGAGTGAAATAGAGAGATGTTACCCCGGGAAACCCGACCGAAGATTTCCTGTTTTTACGGTAATTTTTCCATGCTTTTCTTCATTCTGCAAAACCGACGAGCGTCGCAGCACTCAACGCTTCTATGGACCATAGGAAAGCCAGATCCGAAGACTCAGCGGAGGAGTTGTGATCCGTTGGCGAAGAGGCTGTGGAGGCGTGGTCAGGAACAGGACGCAAAAAGCATAAAAACGGCACATTTTCGGCCCCTAGAGGCGAGTAATCCCCAATAAATCTAGCGGCAATCCGCGTTCGACTATTCCGGCGGTGAAGTGGTGTAAAGTGCGGAAATGGGAACTTTAACAACACACAAACCATTATAAGTGAACGATTTAATCATTTAATAAGCATACAACAACTTGTTTACAATGAAAATCACATTGTAATTATCCGCTAATAAACGAGATTAGCTCATTTTTTTTCAACCCTTTGTTTCTTTACGTTGCCAAGGCAATTTCTCCGCCAACTGCGATAATTATAACGCCCCCCCCCTCCATTGTTCCTAATTAACGAACCGTTAATTAAAATTATTATCAATTAATAAAAAAAATTCCCGAATTTATTGTCGCAGTTCTAGGTGCATAGTTCAAAGGAAAATTATTTCTTCAAGTTAAGTTTGGGTCGGTATTCGGTAATGTCGCGATCTTTAGTTTGGAGTGTGAGTATCACGTTCTACAAGGCGAAGAAGGAGGATGATGTAAATGTCGTAGTGCAATAATCAAGCAATAATCAGTGCTTACTTATCTTCATCAAGCTTCCCCTTATGTTTTGAGATTAAGAACGTTAAGAATCTGGTACGTAAGCTTTATATTTTGGGCGTATCTAAACGTTGGAAGAAGATGTGCGGCGATTTAGATGTTAAAGGTTAAGTCGTCAGAAAATGCCCGCTACTCCGACCGAGAAAACATACGACACAATTTTTGTCCGTCCGTCCGTTTACGCGTATGTTATGTTTGATGGATAATACGTTTGGATCTGATTTCTTCTGAAGAATTCTGCATTGTGGTACGTCTGTCTGTTTTGCATCTGTTGTTTGACGCTATCCAGTATTCATCCACGAAAGGAAGAATAATTCATTCTACGTAGTACGTCCGTCTGTATCAAGTTTGCGATCGTTGGATATTTTCTTGTATTCTTCTACTAAAAAATATAAAACAAAGACAAGAAGAAACCCCGCACTTCGATGACACCGTGATACCCGAGAGGTTTCAACTATTCATCGGAAGCAAACACAACAAATCATCCGTGAGTTTTGTTTTATTTTATTTATTGTCGAACACGAGTATGGAACAATTTGCATTTGTGCAAGTAATACATGTACTGCAATTTAAGCTTTTGAATTAAGTTAACGTTAATTTTTATATTTGTTGCATTTGTTGGTCGAAAAAAAAATAAGAAAACTAAGTTTATTCTTGTGTTACATTTAATCGTATCCTGCGTTACTTTATACTTATTTATATTTAAGACAAATTTTTTTGACAAGTATTCTACGTAATGTGCTATTAGATGATTTTCTATTTTCTTACATCTTGTTTAAATAAAAAGATTTTAGTGGCGCCTATAAAACCCTGCTTTATTCAAAACCCTCAACAATCTAGTCAATATTCCATAATTTCCCGCTACTTGTACAGTAAAATCTGACTGGATAATGAGAGTCCTTGCTCAACTTAAGATTGTTAGTCTGGTAAGTAACAATATTTGTTATTTAATTAGAAGTATGTTGCAGTTGATCATATGTTGTCATGTTGGTTTTAATCTACGTATTTGTCATAGATATTTGCACATTGGAGATTTTGTTAGTGCTCCAATAGTTACGAAATTAATAAAGTAAAACCAGTGGTAAAACGTTGAAGGTACATAAGAATAATGTCACCAGATATTTAAGCGTAATATACATAACTTATTAACTGGAAATATAAAACAATAGCTGCAGCAATTTTTCTTTTACTTTTCTCAATCAGAGGTCATTCATATTTATATTAACAACCAATCAGAATTGTTAGATTTTGCCACCACTACTATATTAGAAAACCCCTATGGCCTTTTTAACTTTAATTTAGAGCAATACGATGCTACCCACAATTATTTTCAACCTTTACAACAACCCCATATTGGAGAAAAAATCTTTCACGACCTTGATTATAACGTCAGACATGTTTTTAGCTCTCCTGTGGATCAGACACACGAATTTCACAAACGTTTTTTGAACTTATCTTATCAAAAACAAACATCTTTTGAGTATGAATTCACTTACACCCCGCCTTTACGGGTTACCTAAGATACATAAAGTTAATGTCCCCATTCGTCCGGTAGTCAGTTTTTGTAATTCACCTGCTTGTAAAGTGGCTTCAATATTGGGCTCTATTTTCAGAGAACTCTTAAATATACTGTCAGAAATTCCGCTAACTTAGACAATAAATTAAACCATTGTCATATCAACCAAAATTGCATCTTGATATCTTTAGATGTTGTGAACCTGTTTACTTCCATACCTATTCAAGATTGTTTAGATTGTGTCGCTGAACTACTTTTAGAATCCCACTTGTCTGACGATGATATACAATGCATTTTCGAATTACTTCAAATTACGTTAAAACAGAATTTTTTTCAATTTGCCAATAATTTTTATTCCCAACCGGACGGTCTGGCCATGGGTTGTAACTTGAGTCCACTCCTTGCTGATATATTTATGAACACTCTTGAGTCTAAGTTCTTCCTCTGTAACCACCCCCTTGTTAAAAATATAAAATTTTTTGCCCGTTACGTTGATAATATTTTGATTGTTTTGGAGGGTGACGCCACTTGCGCTAACAATCTCCTCGAACTTTTCAATACTTTTAACAACATTCAATTCACTCTTGAAATAGAAAAAGATCGTAGCATCAATTACTTAGATGTAAATATACATAGACTCAATTCATCCCTTAAATTCAAAATTTTTCGTAAACCTATAACACTGATGCTATCATCAATTTTAATTCTAATCATTCCTATCAACACAAATTGTCTGCTTTCTCCGCTTTCTTTCATAGAGCTTTTTCTATACCAATGAGTTTTTTGGACTTTACTAATGAAATCAAAATCATTTGTCAAATTGCTAATAATAATAATTTTCCTATACAGGTTATCTCTAATTTGTTTTATATTAAAAATAAACTTATCAATAAAGCAGTTTTTCCTAGCCTGAAAGTCACTTCGACTTCAACCCCCAATTTCACTTATGTTTCACTACCTTACTTAGGTACCGTCTTAGAAAAACTCAGACAAATTTTGAAACAATAGGGTACATGACAATAATATAAAATTGTTAATTAAAGCTCTCTAATTGAGACTATAGTCAATAACACACGCGAAAACACCAAATTTGTACGCTGTCTCTATTTATTATTCTCTTAAATTAATAAATAAAATCGAAAATATTCAAATATAAATCACGTGGTTTCAAAAGGCTTCCCATTCGTTGTGACGTCAGTGTTCGTACATTATCCTTGACGTTTGTGTTGTATGCAGGCCTTTGTCAAATAATTTGAATGTTTGCTCTTTATGTGCTGAAAAATATAGTTTTAATTTAAGCAACAATTACGAAGTGAATATCTTAAAGAAATTATTATATTTTTTTACTTTGTTGGTGAGAAATTTGTGGTGGAAAGCAGAGTACAATACTGATAATATGTTTTACTATTTATTGTAATAAGTTTTAAGTGTTCGTATTGATATTCACTTATTACGATTTGACAACATATGAACATTGACGTCATACGGTCAGAATGCGCGTTTTGTCGGGAATTTAATCAATTCAAATTTCTTTTATTTTTTACGGCTTTGATATTCATTTATGAAAAAAAAAAAGAAATATATCTAAATTATCATATTTTTACCTACTTTCAAATAAAATCTTTAAAAAAATGTTCATGTATCTATTAGAAGGTGTAAAGATCACTTTTTCAAATGATTACAATCTTATATCTGATCTCTCAAACTCCAAAGATGAGACACATTTTATGAGCAAAAGTGGTGTTTACTCTATCTCGTGTATACAACCCCATTGCACTGCTACTTACATTGGCCAAACAGGTCGTAATTTATCTACCCGCGTTAAAGAACATTTAGCTACTGTCCGAGTGGGAAAAACTGATTCTGATTCTACCCATCTTTTAGATTCTGGTCATTCTTTAGATATCAACCCCTCTATAAAATTACTTCATCAACTCCCTAAAGGTCTTCAACTTAATATTGCTGAAGCTTTAGAAATATTTTTGGCTAAGAACGATAGAGACGTCACCTTACTGAATCTTATCTTCCCTCAATTCAATTTCTTCAAATCCATAAATTGGAATATCTCCTAACACTTTCCCCCTTTTTTACTAAATTCACTTTTTGGTTTTAAAAATTTTTTGTTTGTTTTCTGCTGTAATATTTTTTAGACTACGGTCTTTTTTTGCCATTTTGCTGTCACTACGATTTTTTAAATTTTTGGCTCTTTATGATTTTAATTTTTTGGTCTTTTGTTTGTTATATTTTTAACTATATCTTTGTTATTTAATCGTTATTTTGCCCTTTTTTGGGCTACTTTATCAATTTGTTTAAATTTATTATTTAGTAACTTTACTTGCCCCCCATTGTTAGAGATTTTTATCGATTATTTTACCGCATCTGAGCGTCACTCAGCGCAAACCATATGTTCTCCTTTTCGGAATACGTTTAATCGACTTTTACCAAGGTTTGTCTTTATTTTGTTAATGGTCTACTAATTTAAGCTTTAATTTCGTTCTATCTTGCAGATTTGATAATGGTCTTTTGACCGAAACATGTCATCATAACCACTTTTATTAATAAACTACTTCAAGCCGACAGCGCTTTTAGTTTTTTAGTTACTTAAGGCACTTCAAGATTTAAATATATTTTAATTACAGTCACTCATATCATGGATAATCCACTACAATAAGTAACTATATTAATTTCATGAAATACTTGATTAGTACTAAATTTATTTCTGACTCCAATAGAATAGTCATTGGGAAAACGAAAAATATAGAAAGAAAATGAGGACATATTTTTTATATTATTTAATTTTGTTGAAAATTCTAATAAACAATTAAATTTAAAATGAAACTGTTATACAGGGTGCTTGCAAAATATTCTTATAACAAAAAGAAAATTCCCTTATCCGTCCCTTATCCGGCGCTCATGAAATAACAAAAAAAAAACTTACGGAATTTGCTTCCTCTGATCATAGACAGTAAACATCGCGGGAATCATTAACACGCAAGACACATTCAACGAATATCATCTGTGTGGAGGATCACATTTAAATAAACGTTCACTATTAGACATTTAGAAATGTTTCTAATAATAGGGTATAATAATAATATAAAATAATTATTAATAAATAAAAATTAAAACATTCAAATAAAATAAAATATAAATAAAAAAGATATAATAAAATATTCAAATATACGTGTTTTCGAACGGCTTCTCATTCGCTGTGACGTCATTGTTCATAAAATATCACTTGACGTTTCTGTTTTATGCAAACATTGCAGGCCCTTGTCAAATACTTTGAATAATGTGTACCCAGAAATAGTAAATATCTTAAAGAAATTATTATATTTTTTACATTGTGGGTGGGAAATTTGTGGTGGAAACGGGAACTTTTCGCCATTGAAAAGTAAGATTGGCAACATTAAATTTTGTAAGACTTTTATAATTAATTTATTCAGAGTACTTGCATAGGTATTTTTACATTATGGTACAGCACAATATTAATAACATGTTATTTTCTTATGCAATAGATAAATATTTTTATGTGGTCTTTTAAAGAATTAAACGAACTATTAAATAGAGGAAAAAAATCAACAGGTTGTTATTTAAAAAACATTAAGTAGGCATTGGATCTCAGAAACAAGAGCAGATAAACAATTGAAACAAATTGGTAATGTAGGTCCTATTGACTCTGAATTACACAGCAAATTTCAAATAATTACGTCAAACAGTTTTAGGAATATTAAGCCGGTTCCATACTTTTGCCCTTCCCTGTATATACTAAATAGTAATACTTTACAACCAACGACTAAAAATTGATGCTCGCTTCATGAGTAAAATACTAAGGCCCAGTTTTACAATGACGGTTTAACTTTGAGCCGAAGCTTAAATCCTTCACAACAATTGTTAAAATAATCGTTGTTAAGGGTTTAAGCCTCAGCTAAAAGTTGAGCCGCATTTGTAAAACCGACCTAAAGCATTTCTGATGTAGATAGACATGTATAATTATTTAACGATATCTAACTTGATTGAAATGTTTGCAGAAACTCAGTTCCTACTTTAACGAATGGTTAACTTATTCGTCCCATTAAATTCGTTCCAGAAATCGGGCCTTAGGGCCGGTGTTATAAAGTCTAGTTGACGAAAGGTTGGATTCAGCCTTTGGTTAAGGACGTTAAGGCTCCACTTTTAACATTGTTCAACCGATGGTTGAGTCCAACCTTCGGCCAACTAAACTATAATACTGGCTTTTAATCGTACTATGCACAGTAGCTACTGTCGCTGCCAAAAAAAGTGGAACTTTTTTTGTCGTAAATTTAATAATGCTAAGAATTTTGTTGGGTGGCTGTAATTATGAACTGACACTTACGGATGACAGATGACAGACAGTAATTAATAAAGTTCAGTCATTATTTCAGTTTGAAAAATATTGATTCATGTTAGCCATACAGCTAGGGCAAGAAATGAAAATGAATTTATCTTTAAAAAAGCTAATTTGTTTGTCATTCGTAAATGATTTATAGCTTCGTCAGGAGTGAAAAAATATAAATATATAGAATTAGCTAACGATCCCACCGAATCTTATCAACGTAAAACTTTCAGTATTATTAATAAGATAGAGAAATCCGTTGAAATTAGTAATATTGTTGCTAAATCTCTTAAAGTACAACATCCCATATTTCCTAAATTATACTGCATTCCAAAAATTCATAAACCTAATAAACCTCTTCGTCCTGTAGTTTCCACTATTGGTTCTTCTCCATATTTCTTATCTAAATTTATTTCAAAAATTATTACGCAGGTTACTAGTAAATCAGAATATTTTATAAAAAATTCTTTTGAACTCGTAGAAAAATTAAAACAAATAACTGTACCAAATAATTGCATTATAATTTCTTTCGATGTTATTTCTTTATTTACTAACATTCCTAAAGATTTAGCTTTAAAAAGTATTAATGATAGGAGGTTAGAGATTAAAGATTTTACTGATATTTCCAAAGGTAACTTTTTAGATATAGTTGATTTATGTTTTGAAACATTTTATTTTGCTTTCAATGATAAATTTTATAAACAGATTTTTGGTACAGCAATGGGTTCTCCTTTATCTCCGGCTTTAGCTGAAATTGTTATGCAAGAACTAGAAAAATCTGTTATTAACTCTTTATCATTCGATTTAACGTTATATTTTCGTTATGTAGATGACATTTTATTGATTTTGCCTTCTGATAAGGTAGATTTTGTTTTAAATAAATTTAATTCTTTTCATAATAGATTACAATTTACAGTAGAAAAAGAAAATAATAATTCATTGAGTTTTCTTGATGTAAATATTATCAGACAGAATGATAAATTAATTACTAATTGGTTTCATAAACCTACCTGGTCAGGTAGGTACATAAATTTTCACTCGTACACACCTAAAAATTATAAAATTGCAACTATTATTTCATTAACTGATCGAGCTATTTTACTTTCTGATAAAGTTTTCATTTATGATAACTTAAATTTAATAAAGAAAACTCTTATTCAAAATTCTTATCCAATAAATCTTATTGAATCAGTAATTAAAAATCGTATTAAATACTTACAAAATTCAAATGTCTCTAATAACATTAGACAAACTTCGAACCATAAATACATATCCTTGGCTTATATTGAACCATTACACAATACATTTAAACACATTTTCAAAAAACATAATTTAATTTTAGCCAGTAAATCTGTGAATAATTTAAATTTAATTTTTTCGAATTTAAAAACCAAAATACCGAAATTAAAACAACCTACGTGTTTTATGAAATCAAATGTTCAAATTGTAATTCTGTTTATATAGGTGAAACGAGCCAAAATTTAAAAAAAAACGTTTAGACCAACATAAATATCATTCAAAAAAATAATCAAAATCGTTCAATGCTTGTAGAGCATTCATTAGTAAATAATCATAATTTTGATTTTGATAATACTGACATTTTGTACAGTGAATCTGATATTTTTAAAAGACGTTTCATAGAAATATATAAAATTAAAATGTCTCCAAATTCTATTAATAAACGTACGGACTTTGAAAATTTAAATGACATATTTTGTAGTTTTCTAGACTCTTTAAACAGGGTATAGATCTGTCAATTAATAAAAAAAAAATTAGTTCTAGTTACTTTTCTCTTGACAACTTGTTTATTTTTTTTCACTCCTGACGAAGCTATAAATCTATAGTGAAACGGTGAGTGTGTTCCCTTCATTTTTCTGTCCGGTTTGAGATTAAAAAAACTTTGTACGTATAATTTAACAATTTATTCATTAATGTAATGCGACTGATGTTTTCTGAACATTACGCCACGAAGCGGTAACACGTCATCGAAGTGGTCAGCGTATTTCTTTTTTATTTCCTAATTCCTAAGGTCCATTTTATTAAAGAGCATGAGTCTCTTTTTACTTATTTCTGAAATAAACAATTAGCACACATAACCACACCACTTCTTAGCTTTGACAGCAAATGACACTTCGACGCCATATTTAATCGCATCGCTTGCATCGTATAATTACGATTAAGAATTTAACAATCGATTGGAATCGATTCATATACGTTGAACGGTAAACTGTATGTAATCATAAATCGATTGTGAATCGATTGTATCCGTTGAATGCCCCTATTCACTACTACTGTCAATCACTATTAGTTTTCTAAGTTACTCGTTTTCTGTCAGTCTGAATTTTTATTGTTTGATACTGACAAATTAAATCTCAAGATCAATTTAAAACAACGAAAAGCAGGTGTACGCGATTTTTTCGCAAGCCACAGTACAGTGTGGTCCATTTTCGATGGTTTTACAAGATTTCTCAGTTATTTATAGGAATAGAAGAAAACCATTTTCGCGACCCAATGCTACTTTTTCGAGAAAAACACAGTGGGAAAAACAAAAGTTAACTATCTCGATTCGTTCGGAAAATATCGGTCGAAAACGAATTTTTCCGAAAAATTATTTTTCACAATATCTTAGTTGTTTGACAAGATATTTTGAAAATTCAAAAACTATTTTATTCAGCAATTAATGTAGATGGCGTTATTACCTTTTGTAGAAATTGCATCAGTTCTACGAAACAGACTATAACTTTCTAATTTTAAATGGGAACCGCAGTTGACTATGATACAAATAAATAACTTGTTTAATAAGGTTTTCAAAAATATAAAGTTTGATATAATTATTTTTACAAATAATAAAGATACTAATTATTTTTTGTTTTTCGGTAGCTAACAAGTCACCCGCGGCAACAGAATTATTATTAAATAAAACAGCTAACTTAATTCAATAAATAAATAGCTTCATGTATCTAAGTATTAGACACTGACATAAAACCACAAGTATGTAAAAATGAATTAAATCCACTTAAACAGTTCTGTAATTATTAAAATGAACAGCTAAGAGATTTTTATATATTTTAAATTGTATTAATTAGTGTATTTCTTTAAGAAATTATTGAAGTGTCAGATATTTCTTAAGTTTAAAAATGCTTTCTAGAACTTTTGTATATTAATAAATTTAATCACTGGTAAAAGTGAAGTAAACACATATAAATTTTTGGTAATTCAAAATGTAAGATTTAATAATTTCAAAGGAGCATATAACATATAATTCTTCAAAACTGCATTGATAGTTAATCCATATCTATATTTCTCGTAGTTTTATGAGTTCTCTAATAGCATTATGCATTTCCAGTTATTTATCTTCTAAAATTTAATTACCCGTATTATTTATTCTAAGAATGGATTTTTGAGGAAAACAGCTGAATTCTCTTTTGTTTGTAGTGTCATAGATAGCTTGATAGGTACTGCAAAGTAATGAAAGTTAGTATCATTATTATTTAAAAAAAATAATTATATCAAACTTTATATTTTTGAAAACCTCATTAAACAAGCTATTTATTTGTGTCAGAGCCAACTGCGGTTTCCATTTAAAATTAGAAAGTTATAGTCTGTTTCGCAAAACTGGTGCAGTTTTAACAAAAGATAATAAATCCCGCTTCAATTTGTCTATCCTACTGCAATGTTAGGTCAAAAAGCGATAGTAAGATGTCGCTATTTTATATGTTAAAGATAATAACGTTAGTAAAATCTACATTAATTTATGAATGAAGTAGTTTTTGAATTTTCAAAATATCTTGTTAAACAACTGAGATATTGTGAAAAAATATTTTTCGGAAAAATTCGTTTTCGACCGACATTTCCCGAACAAATCGAGATAGCTAACTTTTGTTTTTCCCACTGTATTTTTCTCGAAAAAGTAGCATTGGGTCGCGAATACGATTTTCTTCTATTCCTATAAATAATTGAGAAACCCTGTAAAACCATCAAAAATGGTCCACTCTGTACATCATAGCAACAACAATTAACTCGTCATATTTACAATAGGACATATTACATGTCCCAGATTTTTTTGACGGGCGTAGTACATCAAGAAGTGTCCATTTTTCTTTGGCGGCAACAGTACAAAACATTTGTTGTAATTGTTATTTCATGACATCCCAGGAATCCCACTGAATAATGCCATTAAAAACCATTAAACCATTAAAAAGTCGTAGAGGGTTTAGTTCTTAATCCATTTATTTCATTTTTTGACACCACATATTTAAGGGCTAGAACTACAAAGTGACCAATGGAAATTTCGGTACGATTAGTTGTTAATTAGAAAAAAAATAATTAACATTTAAAAATCGTAGTTGAACTTTACAGTAAAATTAAATATACTTCCAGTTCATATTTTCGAAAACGCGTTGGTCACTTTGTAGATTGAAGTTTTATTAAAAAAACCGCGAAAACAACTTTAAAAAATATGTATACGTAATGTAGTTATGAATTCGCGCGTTTTGCATGTTTTTCATGAATTATTTTCATGAGCCGTGGACAGATTTCTCCCACTATCAATTGTAGGGGAGGTAACGAAAGAGGAAGCAAACATATCTTCTCTTTCTGTTCTTCTAAAAATTGTTTAAGAGAATATTGCGGCAAAAATTAGCTTGTTACAGGCTGATGACAAGTCGGATCCGAGCCGGGAGTGACCGAATATTGTCGATGTTTGAAAAATACTTTGAAAGCATTTTGAATCATTTATTTTACGTTTACGTGAATTGTAAGTTTAACATAGAAGTAGACAAAAGAAACGAAAAATTGAAATTACACTTCTACAGACTATAAAATTGAAATATTTGTCGGAAGTATGATTGTTAGAGATGTTTGCAACAATGACAATAACGAGAATATAATAATAGAAGAAAATATTTTTAAATAAATTAGAAAATATTTAAATGTTTGTCAATAAATTTCGAACTCCGTTACTAAACCTTTTCTAAGTGGAATGTTATTAATGTGTTAATAAAATTTAATTTTGTAAAAGTTTTTGTTATGAATGAATATGTCCTCATGTAAATAAGCTTTTACACTAATTATGTTTCTACAAAAATTATTGATTAAAACTTAGAATTAAATATTAAATTAAAAATATGCGTTGTTAATGAGGACAATAAATAATACTACCAGCAATTGAATATATTTTCGGAAACAAAATTCAAGTTCAATATTGTTAGTAATTTGACATTACTTCTACAAAGATATTTTTTACGTTGAAATCGACATTCCAAAATTAACAATAATTAGAGTCTATAGAATAGTCAAGTACTAATTAATATAGTTCTTCTAGAAGAAATCGAGACATGTGGTTCTAACCGGAACCCAAGAATTCAACCGTAGTTCTTTATAATAAAGGAGTTGATCGCATGTACAGGGTGATTACGCAAGAATTCCTACCCCGTTAACTCCTTTATTTTTGATTTCAAGAAAAAATGTTTAATACAAAACTTGTAGGGACTAATTCAAAGTTTCTCCGTGTGCTCACAGAAAAACAATTTGTGGTCGGATAAACGAGATATGAACTAAGTTTTTTTTTTTTTAATGGAACACCCTATATATTATTACGATTTTCGATTTTAAATTAAGTTCTACTGGGACTACGTATATAATAAAACTAACAATGTAGAAGGTGTCTATAAAATAATTCCTATTTAATTTATTTTATTTTGGAATTTTAGAAATAGAAAAATCCTATTTATACAAGAGATATATCTTAAAAACTTTTACATTTCGCGTAAAAAAATTGAGAACGCTTTAAATATGTTTTACGTTAAATTTTCAGTTATTTTTTAAAGTTCAATTTTACCGAATTATTTTTTGTTTCTAGCTTAAACGTTAATTTTTAGAAAATATCTAAATCGCTTTAATATGTTAATGGTAAAATTTTATTCTATGTTATTTTATTTAAAATCAAAACTTCGTTTATTTTTTGAGTGTCCGACACTCAATTGTTTTTTGTGAATATCTATAGCAGTACTGAAATAAATTGTACTTCTATTTTTTTTTTCTTTCTAAAATCAAAGCAAAAGGAGGTAGGAATTTTCGCGTAGTCACCCTGTACGGTGCCCTAAAAAGGGAATGTCTTCCCCATAAAATGCACATATTTGGGCTAAGCTGTCGAGACCCACATTACAGAGAGGCGGCCAAGCATTGCGAGTAGGTAATCCCGCGTGCGAAATGTGTCTGAGAGATATTCCAAACGTTAGACTGCCAGCTTCCGTAAATATAATTATAAAACAAAGCGTTGTATTGTAACAATTTTATCGAACCACATTTTTCGTTTTTAATTCCAAGATAAAAATATAAATACGCATGATGGCCGTAATCAGAAACAGCTACAGTACAGGATTCTAGAGAAAAATTGTATTATTAATTTTAAAAATTATCGGTGATGTCACATCAACTTATTCTATTTAATTTTGTATATCCCTAATTTATAATAATTTTAGCAGTCGCACGTTTCGAATTTATCTCAGGCAGATTAAATACATTTTTCAAGCGGGATTACCTGCTCGCAATACGTGGCTTGCTGTAAGCATTTTATGGAGGAGACATTCCTTTTTTCGGGTACTGTACTTTCGAGTTCGTGAACATTTTCCTACAAAATATATTAAACATTCTTTATTCTAATTCACACATAAATGACGTATATAAAAATAAAAATTTAATTAAATTCTATAATAAAATTTGACTATATTAATTTATTAAAACTGTTCATCTCATCTTAAACAAGTTATGTCTTCATCATTATTATTTTAAAATTCCCTCCCAAGGATCGTGAATTATCGTGTGCTGGGGCCCGTTCAGGAATAAGAAAGAGCGCGCTCTGGGTAATATACTTTCTCTCTCATGTAAATTATTTTGCGTGTTTTGCTTTCCATTTTAAACGCCCAAAGTGCAATCGCAATGCAGTTTCTGAACGCGCCTCAGTGGCATCTCGGATCGTCATGAGCGACTGGGATTTCATCGAACGGCTAGCCTGCTGCGTCCACATTATTTACAGTAGATATTTGTAATTGTAAAAATATTGTAAACATGCTGATACTGCCGAAGATTATTTCTTACAATTTGTATGTGGAGCTTATTTCTGCTACAAAAATTTAAATTTCGTTAGAAGCCGACGATGCAGAAGGACAATGCAACAACATGCTAAAGGGTAACCAATGAAATGTTTGGAGCGCTCCTGCAGCCAAGGCCAACCAATAATAAAATTCGAAACATTTCCCCTTAAATGTCATATAGCCGTTTGCACCATGTCTAGTTAAAAATTAAACCAGGTTTAACAGTAAACCCAGTTTGCACCGCGGCTTAAACCGTAATTAAAAACTGTCTAAACCAACTCAATTTAATCCGCCGTCCGTGATGGTTTAACGTTGAGTTGGTTTAGCGAGTTTTTAAGTACGGTTTAAGCCGCGGTGCAAACTGGGTTTACTGTTAAACCTGGTTTAATTTTTAACTAGACATGGTGCAAACGGCCAATAGTGTTGGGGATTAACAAGCACGTAAAATACCAACCCGAGAGGGGTACCTTCGCAAGGATTCCTCTTAATTATTTAATTTATTTGTTATTAAAAAAATGTATAAAATGAGCTAAGTTCAGCTGCAGGTCAATAAACCGTTAGTAAACATAACCTAACAATACAAAATCAAAAAGATGTCTGTGGAAAAGCATGCAATGTGTTTGTCAAGCAATTTTCAATACAATAATAATAATATGATAATAATATAATAATGTACAAGATACCAATTTATAAAACTGTAATATCTTGTTTAATCTCGTTGTCTTAACATTCTTAAATGTTAGCTTATGTTCAGGTCAACTCCGGTGTTACAGCACAGTATAATAGATACGGTAAAATCACTCGACGTCGGCACCTTTGAAGTTTGTGTTACCAGTGTGAAATCGCGCACCTAGCCCGGAGTTCAATGGCTCCACCCTCAGCGGGCAGTCAAAATTTTAATTTGCAATGACCGTGAGCAACGGAGTAACGCAGCACATTTCAGCGTCAATAGAAAACCACAAACGTGCTTTCCCGATACAATTATTGGCGTTTACGCTTGGAATACAGATCTTTTGAACGCTTGTGCTTTGAGCATAAATCTACGGGACTATTTCGATAAATTTCGAATTCCCTGGACTTTCTATTGTCAAGTGTTTTGCGCAAAGTAGGGCACCAGGAAAGCAAGTAAACTATTGAAGTAACACCAGCAATACAGCGAATCATTCGTTTCCACATCGAGTTAACCATACAGCACATCTACATAGTGCAAGCATTACGGTTAATAAAAATGGTTTTCAATTATAATGAAATTACCTTTCGTTGCTCTTGGGAAAACGAAAGTAACTTATATTTTTATTATCTCTTGCATTATTTGTACATGTCGTAGCTGCACAACAACGCACACCCGACATTTTCACATACAAAATTCCTTGTCGTTGTGGTGATACTGCGTTAACTGGGGTCCTGGAGTTGAGCGCAGAGCGCGTATAGAGTCACGAAACTTTTGTGTCTGGTAAGAGCGCGCCAAACACGTATACACGCTACTGCGCACTACCCTGGCGCATGTCAGGTGACAAGCCACTTTGTACCCTGGAGCACAGACAACAATTGTCTGTGCCTGGAGTAAGACTACTGTATCTATTATACTGTGGTTACGAGCGACAGTAATTTATGACATACGTCTGATTTATTAGACAAAGATAGTAAACGACTCAGCTCCGCCTTGCCTTCTATGACGTTTACTTTCCTAGTCTATAGACTAGGAATTATGACGTTTACTTTCCGATTTTCAGAATTTTAAAAATTAAAAATATATTAAGATAAAAGACCGAATTTAAACGACAGAATAACTATTATGTTTCGTTTCATTTTCGAATACATGTTTCTCCCCCTTCTGTAATAAATTTTAAATTTTTGCAGTTGTACCAACGACTTTATCTTGAGTTTTACCGCGAAAATTTAAAATTTATTACAGAGGGGGGAGAAACATGTATTCGAAAATGAAACGAAACATAATAGTATTCTGTCGGGAAATGCTTAATGTTTAAATCCGGACTTTTATCTTCTTTCTAAATTAAATAAATTTCATTTAATCCGACAGAGATATGGCAGTTTTGTTAAAAGGAAATTAAGACCTTTCATAAATGCAAGGTAAATTTTCTGTACAGAGTGGTCCAAAAGTAATGGGACGCGGAGCAATATCTAAATAATAAAGAATATTAATTGTTGCTTGTGATATTTTATTATTCAGCAAAAATAATATATATTTTGACATAATTTTTACGTTTTTCAAGCAAGGTACACTTTAAAATTTATAATTTCACAAAAATCCGGTAAATATTATTTTGTAGCTGCCTAAATGTTTTTTTTTTTTCATATTTAATTTACATGTTCAGTCAATTAAGCAGGCAGTATATAAGACGGCCATGAACTATTCAAATGAAATTACTAAGAGGCGTTCTCATAAAACGACTTTAATTTCAAACTACGTTACAATACACAAAAAAAAAACAATAAGTAGGTAGTGATTTGTTAAACAAGACGGTACAATTGTGTGATCATGGTCCCACTAACTAGTGTGGGTTGTGGTTAAATTGTTGAAAATTGTTATTTTATTTACCTTTGCTGTTAAAATTCCATTTTATCGACTGTTTTGATTTGGATAAAGCAAACTTTAACGTTTGCTATTGAAAAAAGGTGGTTTTACATTTTTATGATTTAATTCAAATCCTATTATTAAAACAGCCCTCAAATTCTGTTTAAGTCAGTAGTACTTAAAACATGTAAGCCATATAAAGAAATATCTTCTATAAAGTAATATTTACAACGTCGTTGCGAAATTAATTCATTAACGGGAATAGACAGATTTTAGAAGGTATTTAAATACATATTAATTATTTATAATAATTACGAAAAGCACCTTGCATCAGAAACGGAAAAAATATGCAAAAATAATACTTTTCAGTAAATAATGACGCAATAATTAATCTTTCTTATTGTTTCCAAATATAAATTTTGGTAGTTTCCGCCCTAAAAATATTAAATATTGAAATTAAGATTTAGTACGTGAAATTTTCAGAATCTAAAAATTGAAAAATTCAATTTTAACGGAATATTAAAAAATTAAGTTGAAACTAACTTTCTTTAAAAAATCTCGTCGTTCGGTCTGCTTATGCCAGATTGGAATTAGTAGAATAATGTTATCAAGAAATTAAGTGATGAGACAAAGTGTTATAAAACCTTGCGAAAAATTTCTCGTGCATGTAACAAGAACCCAAGAGCATATTTTATTTGTGTAAATATTTCTTATGGATATAAACGAATAAACTAATCACTTGCAAGAGCTAAATACCAAACGCCCAATTAACGTTTCGCAAAACTAGAAAATGAAAAATCTTTTGTCCATTTTTTCAGAGGAGCAAGCGACACTTTTTTGAAAACCTATTGGGACCATATTATGGTTCTGTCTTGTTTGTATTTGGTTTTCGGACATACACAAAACACAAACTACTGGCACAAGTTTTTTAAACTGTAAATAATTTTCCCAAATGGTGTAACTTTTTGCGGGTCATTGCATACAATTAAAATAAAAAAAAAAAAACCTTTAATACTTGAAACAGTTTCTAAATAGTAAAAGTTTACCACAAATGAAATAATGGCGAATAGTATTGAAATAAAATCCAGGTCTAGTTAAAATGCCTTTAAGGCTGCGGACTTTTAGTGCATTTGCAATACTTTACAACTACAAAAACTATTAAGTCTTTTATTACAAATTTTGCGCAAATGTAAAAACATTATAATGAATGCCGTATTATATTCATAAAACGCATATTCTTTTTAAAAATGATTAGTAGGGTTGCGTTCAGAAACTGTAACGGAAGAGCACTTATTATTATATCCAATGTCCAAGTTGCGATCTCTTCTGAGCACTATGTAAGAATGAGGTAAAAAATATTCACCATTGCTAATGTCATCCGACAGCCAGTTTTTAGTAATGGCTATAAAATCACAGTCTGAAGCACTGACAGATGAGTAGAATTGATATGGCTTGGATCGAAGCCCACGCACATTCTGATGTGACACTTAAGAGAATGGGATCTGTTGGGCTCACTTAGTTTTCCGAAAGTATTTTAGGGATGCCACGAACACGTATTTAATTCGCAGGTTCTTTTCATTGAAATTCTAACGTGTTTATAGTTAGTACTACCACCTACTTAATTGGTTGAATTAAGTTGTACTTTGAGCTGCTTGATGTCGGATTTTAGTTGTATAATAATTGATTTCAACTCACAAATTGTGTCCCCGATTTGAGCAGTCATCACAAGACCAAGAAACTCCCTTAGTACTAGTAACAACTTTCAGGTCTTTGGTAGAGAAACCAAGACAAGATCGATTAAAAGTCTTCTTGCAGATACTGCAACTGATCAGTTTAGCGACTTCAGTTGAGATACCACAGCAGGCACATGACGATGACGACTTTTCCGAAAAGAACTATGTATAAAGGGTGCGTTTTGTTTGCGCGCTCATACGGTTCAAGCGCTTACGCTTACAAGCGCTGGTTTCTGTTGTTTCCTTTGGTGATTAGTCGCATCAGGCGTTATAAGTAAAGCATCGATGAAAATAGCCCGTCAAGTCTCCCAGATGCCGATTACGCATCGTAACAAACCCGGTGTAGTGAAGATCTGAATATTTCGATTGCCAAGTTTAACAGAGACGCGCGTTGTTGAGTATTCTCATGTATTCGAAATTCGAATAGGAGAGAAAATACTAAAATTTTTAATTGTTATTAAAATTAATTATTCAATACAATTCCAAATTTTCGTTCGTTCGTCGTTCGTTTCGATTTGCCGTGAGAATGTCTTGTCCTTTAAAGGGAGAAAATGATCTCTCAACATAACAGGTTGTGAGAGACGCTTTCTCTAGGTAAATTTTGAACTCTTCAATATTTACGGAGAGACTCGGCAATCAAATAAATGTCGAATCGTCAAAATCAAAATTAACGAGACGCAGAATTCGATCGTAGAATCCCCGTGTCTATCGGAAATGCAACGAGAAATCGAGTCCCGCCGCGCGAGGAGTACAACGCCTCTGAGTTTGGACCTTCAGATTCGAGGCCTTAGTTATATGCAAAGGTGTTTCTTTTGGCTGTTGTGTGCACAATAAATTCATAACATTTACAACTTTTGTTGTGTTGCAGTACTACAATTAATTATCTGCCTAAAGACCAATGACATTTAAATTATACTATTGTTACGAATTTGGGGGTTCACAAATTATAGTCGTTAAATTTCAGAACACTTTAATTACAAACTGTCGCTTTACACATTTAACAACACAATAGTAATGAGCTTGTCTATCAAATAACACTTTTACAAAATGTACTTTCCATTTATTCGAGATACGAACCCTTCGCTGGCTAACTTCATAACTAAACTCCTGGCGGATCATACGGCTTTTATAGCAGAGCCCTCTTTTGCTCGACCTTACTAGAATGACCACGTAGCTTCGGTAACGTTCTGTGACGCAAGGTGGCGTGACTGATGCTAAAAATAGATCTGTTTGCGCGTCACGACTGTAACACTATTAAGTCCGCAGATAAAGGTGACACACTTAACGATGTGTATTTATTATTGTTAGTTACATTAACATTACAAAAACAGACAAGCACGTATGGGCGTTTAAAACGAAAAGAAAAATATCCAAAATCACTTACAAGAGAGAGAAACATTGAGAGAAAGAATGTTACCCAAAGCGCGCTTTTTTTTTGCAGTTTCTGAACGAGCCCCCAGCTCAGAGAATTTTACGCATAACGAAAATTCCCCAGCCGTAAAACGTAAAATAAAAATAAACCCCGCCTTTTGTGGCATCTCCGATTGCTTTCGATAGAGGGCAGCAGTTTGCAACTACTAATTATACAATTTCGTAATTCATGTTTTATTTAAATATTATAAATATTATGAAATTAGATGTTCTATTTAGGAAAGTTAATTTTAAGTTGAAAATTGACTTCTATCAGGAATAAAAATTTTCTCGGTTTTTAGTACGGCAGAACGAACGAAGTGTGGGATATTGAGGGTGATTCTTATATAAACCGCAAAAAAAATACCTGCGACAGAATTTAAATCATAGATTATGAGAAAAAAGTTAAAAAAATAATATTTTCAAAAAAAATTATAATAAATTAAAAAGGCATGTTACGCTAATATGTTGGCTAAAATACTGATTTAGCAACCGTAAGCTTTATGATATCGTGTTTTCGTACGTTTTATTGTTCTTTTTTTCATGAGCAATAAAACTATAAAGGCTGACCGTGAAATCTGTTTAATAGAGAGAACGCAACGTTTTCAATCAGCTGCGGAAAAAAATGTCGATTTCAGATCGTACAGATAAAATACGAATTAGAACTGTAGGACATTCAATAAGGCAATCACTAAAGTAAAAATTATGCTTACGGTGAAATGACAAATGACTTACCATTTACCTTTACCACACCTACAGTTTGACCGTAATCAGTGATTTATATTCTTGTATGTATTATTATTTAGCGGTCTATTTAAGAATCACCCTGTATTGTGTTCTTTAATTTTGCCACACAAGTCAGCGGAGTGCACATCCAAAAGTCGGCTCGTTTTCTGCTTGCTCGTTACTCCTTCAGTTACTCACTTCCATGTGACAAGGTGGCATCAAGGTTGGAATTTTTATTATGTTGCGTTTATACATTCGCGCTCTTATTTCGTTTGCACGAATGACGGATTAAATCGCGAGGCGAATGTATATCAGTTCTTCTTAGTTGCAGTTTAATCTCCTATTTGTTCCCGTGGTTACAATTATAAAAATAACTGTTTCTGTTGAATAAACTGAAAATTAAAGTTAAACTGTTACTGAGAAAACGGCCCTTAAAGATTAGTTACCAAACGTTAGTTGCTAGTAGTAGTAAGAGTCTGGCAGAGTGCATTGTTAATTGGTTCCGCCATATTTCAGCAAAATGTACTTCAACCAATCATAAGAAAAAATGGAAGTGCAGTTTGGCGCTAAAACTTAAATTAGATATTGAGAATAAGCAAGCAAGGTTAGGTAATATTGTCAACTTGACACTGATGGGACCTTTTTTGCTGAAAGATGGCTGATTCTGCCAGACTCTGACTAGAGGTTCTCTAATTAGTATCAGTAACTGTATAAACCGAGCATTATGATGCTGCTGCTGCTGGTGATGGTCTTGCTGCTGCTTCTTGTAAGTCGTTGAGACAGTCTCGACGACTTACAAGAAGCAGCAACATTTCAGGATTTTTCTAGGAAAATGCCGAAGTAAAACTTGGGATATACCGGGTGCCCCGCGCCATGTGCTCACCCTTCTAGAATCTTTATTTATTAATCGATTATCCTGAATTTTGGAGGCAATAAATTAAATAAAAAATGGGATTTTTCGACATAGTACTAGTCGTCATAGGACTTCCGGTTTCGCCGGAAGTGATATCAACTTTCTTATTTTAAATAGAACATCCTGTATATTCTTACATATTTAAAATCTACGAGTTATGAGTCCGAATACGTATCAATTGTTAATTTTGGTTTCCATGACAACGAAAAAAAAAACATTTTTATTTTTCAATCTAGAAAGCTATGAATCGCATTTTTTCAATTTTTTTCGATAGACCCTCATATGTTTCTTAGCTTAGTTCAACAGAACAATTTTTTCTGAGTACGCTGATACCAAATACGTCATATTTTCTTTGAAAATAATATAAAATAGAGCATGTCTTATTGAATTATTTGACACTCCCTTTATTTCAAATGACTTTCAAAGAAAATATGATGTATTTGGTATCAACATACTCAGAAATAAATGTTCTGTTGAACTAAGTTAAGAAACAAATCCTAAGCTAATAAAAAAAATGAGTTACGACCTAATGAAAATTTCAAATGCTGTAAAAATGTTAAAAAGCAAAATACAATCAAATGAGTGATTTTCTCGAAACACTTGATCGCATTAGATCGAAAAAATGCGATTCATAGCTATCTAGATTAAAAGAGAAACAAAAACGATATAGCTTTATGCGAATTTAATGAGTAAGACAATGATAGAGAATTTAATTACGGCATTATTAAATTAAAGACGAGGTTAGAATATGGGTCATTCGCACGAAATGGACAGATAAAACAAATCGAGTAATTATGAAATAATCGAGTTTTTAGCCTTGGGTTTTGTCTAGTACAGTAATAATACAATAAATTCATAATTTAATAATTTACACTCATAGAGTATACTAGTTTCCATCTTGAAATTATTTTATTAAAAAGCGAGTCATTTATGGACTTGACGTCAAATGCAAGTGTAGCCATTCAATTGATCGCGTAGTGTAATCTATATTTTTTGACACCTTAATTATTACGATAATGGACGTTAGACGTTAACGTTAGTGTGGCCCTAGCATTACGGTAATCTTGGAATAAGGGATGTAATCAGATCAAACAATATGTTTATTAAATTAGAAATAATATAAAGAAGGTTATGTGCCTCTCACATAACACTTCTTCTTCTTCTCTCTTCAATTGATTGGCTTGTGGTAAAACACCATTCCCGCCAGGCACATAACATTCAAGTAATGTTCAAAAGTCACTTTTCACATCTAGTTCAAATTTACACAAATTTTCTCGCGCGTTTTGTTCGCGAATTCGTTCTTTGTGTTGACCCTGATTTTTGCTTGCTACCCTAAATTGATTTTCCTCTTTTTGGGATCTATTAACTTTAAGTGAGGTAAGGATCTGGGAAAGGAATGACTCTTCTTGCTTCAGGGCCCTTTGCAGCTTCACAGAAATGGGCCACGGAAGGTATACACAATGCTGTAAAAGACAAGAGAAGTGGGTGAAATTATTGCATTCGTTTCCTACACTACATGCAGTTTCTACTTGACCAAAGCTTACAAAGCAGCTGCAACTTTACAGTTTGAGATTAGATGCACGTATGTATTGACCTATTACCTTCAACAACCTTAAATCAGGGGTTTCTACCAGGTTTCTCACATTCAATGGTGAAGGGCAACCCATTCCAATCAGCTTGTTGTAGAGAATATCACAATTTCTTCTGTTATTTGGGCAGTTGAATATCATGTGGTTGATCTCACCAAATTCACCGCAAGTGCAGTTTGGGGAGTCAAGTCGACCTATTCTGTGTAAAAGTTCAAATGTTAAACAATGGTTGAACCGAATTCTAGTCACAGTCGGAAGACATTTGTCTCGAAATCCCCAACTTTGAAAACCAAGGCTTACTAGGAATGATCGGACACAAACTATAAAAAACCTTCCTTTTGGATCTCGCGAATTGTTTCCATTTGACTTGCCAGTCCTTCCGGACTCTCTTCCTTACAGCTGGTAGGGAGTCACTTGGGGAAGTCAAGTTGTGGGTGGAATTCCTGTTACTCAGGGAGGCTCTTTTGGCTAGGCGATCAGCAAATTCATTGCCCATTATTCCCTTGTGAGACGGGATCCATATAAAACTTATGTCAAATCCCGTGTGTTGTAATTAGAAATAAAGGTTTTTTATCTTTAGGATGATGGGGTCCGCTTTCGCCAAATATGCCGTAGATTTTATAGACGTTAGAGTGCTCATTGAGTCGGAGCATATCAGCGCTTTCTTAATGTTATGTGTCTCTACAAGATTTAATGCTTCTAGAACGGCACATGCTTCTGCCCGGCAGATGTTTGTTTCTGGTAGCAATTTCCCTTGAGTACAAATGAAATCTTGCACAAAAACTGCAAATCCGACACCTCTGGGGTTATTCGCAACCGATGCATCTGTGAAAATCTTGACGTGGTTTGGCCATCTTGCCCTTGTCATTGCTTGGAAAACTTTCTCAGTGCACGTGTTAGGGATCGATTTAAGTCCATACTTTTGTCCAAATGTTATTTCTGCTTGAACTGTTCTATACTGTAATACTAAGTTAAAGTGAAAACATGCTAGTAAGTCAGAGGATAACACTATACCCTGTATCTCCTTGAGTTCTATATATGTCTGCACAAATATTGGCATTGGAGTACACCTCCACAGAGAATTCCTCCCTAATTCGCTCAGCTGCTGTAATTTAATAAGCAGTAAATTGTTTGTCGTATTCATTAAGTGCAGTAAATATTTGCTTGTCAACCACACACTTCGTAGTTCAACTGCTTCAACTAGAATGGCTAGTGTAGTTGTGCATTTCATTGCTCCCAAGCAAAGTCTAAAGGCCCGAAATTGAATTCTGTTTAGTTTTGCCGCCGTAGTTTTACATAGTGGAAAATGAGCATGAGTATGAGTATGAACATGAGTAATCAATTTGCGATCTCACAATGCTCCGGTAAATCATTAGTAGAATCTCCCCCCCCCCCCCCCCAAGTTCTTCTTAGGGATTGCAGAATTCTGATTCCCGAACAACATTTTCTGACGATATTAGCTACTTCCTGTTTGAATGTTAATTTACGATCCAGAACTACGCCCAAAAACTACCTCATTGACATATGGAATTTTTTGTCCATTCACATTCAAATTTTGTAAAATTTCTGGGAGTCTTTTCCTTGTAAATATGATTACTTGTGTTTTCATTTGGAGAAAATTCCATGCCATTCCTCTCTAGTCAGCTGTTGAGTTGTTCAAGGGATTCTGTAAGTTGTTGTGTTGCATTACCTAGGTAGGGGCTCGAAGTGAACATCCCTATGTCATCAGCATATTCAAGGATGTTCGTATGTGCTGGGATTGTACCTTCCAGGGGCAACATGTACAAGTTAAATAATAATGGGCTTAGTGCTGATCCTTGGGGAAGTCCTTTGGACGACCATCTCGGTAAAACGATCTTATCATTATATCTTACAAAAAAAGATCTATCAGTTATAATGTCCTTATCAATTGACTTAAATTGAACGGAATGCCCAGCTTGCAAATACGGTCCAGAAGTATTTCCCAATTGACATTGTCGTAAGCTAATTTTATGTCTACGAATGCTGCTACCATAATTTTTTTTTCCCAAATGTTTTATAAATTTCAATCATTAGTTTCATTATGCCATCTCTGCACGATAATCCTTTCCTGTACCCTATTTGACTTTTCGGGAGTATTTTGTTGTTCTCTGCCCACCATTCAATTCTATTTTTGATGATAACTTCGAGTGTCTTCAACAGACACGAAGACAGGCAAATTGGACGGTAAGATGAAGGCAACCCAACTGTCTTACCTGGTTTCAATATTGGGACTATTCTTGCTTCCTTCCACTCATTAGGTATTCTCTTGCCATTTAGGAAGCTGTTGAACACTAAAGACAGTATACCCTTGGCATTCCATGGTAAGTTGGTGATCATGAAATGAATGCTGTCAGGTCCCGGCTTTGTAGAGTTTAAAGATTGCAGAACACAAACAATTTCCTCTAAGGTAAAAGGAGCTGACAGAAATGCGTCTAATCTGTATTTGTTTTTATCAGTGATACTCTCGCATTTTGCAGAGTCAAGGGTTAGCATACCAAGGAAAATATGAACACATTCATCGGATAAGGTTTTTCGGTCCACACTTTGATTATATATTCCTCTGAACTGTCTGACGCTTCTCCAAATTGTAGAAATTGGAGTATCCGGATTTAATGAATTACAGTAGTCCTTAAAGCTATCTTTCTTTTTCTGTTTTAATATTTTTTTTACTTCCGCAGTCTTCTTCTTTGCCGCCAAGAAATTCTCTGTACTTCTACTCTGCTTATACTGCCTGAAATATGCCTTCCTTTCTTTTACCGCCCTGGTACATTGTTCATCCCACCAAACCGGGGAACGAATTCCAGAGTTGTTCGGTTTTTCCGCTACTAGCCACCTATCCGCAGCTGTGATGATAGCATCCCGTATAATTATCTCCAGGGTATTAACTTTATTAGGTAGAGAGGCCAACTCCTGCTTAATCCTTGTCTTATAGTTATTCCAGTCTCCTGTTTTCACATTGTATTTTTTCTTACTGATGATCGGAATGGGACACTGAGGGGATGCATATTTTATGAATATTAGGAAGTGGTCACTCCCATGGAAATCTTCGCCTAATTTCCAGAGGGAATTCAGATGAACCACCGGAGAGCAAATTGATAAATCTATCACATTCCTTCTTCGATCCTGAGCTTGCATTCGGGTTGGAGATCCATCATTAAGTATATTGAGCGAGAGATTGTCAATGATCTCAGATAGCGTATTTTCCCTGTTGTTGCTGGATTGGCATCCCCAAGAATTATGCAGTGCATTAAAATCCCCACACATCAAAAGAGGGTCTCCCATTCTCTCAAAAATATCAGCCATCTCCTGGTAGGATGTCACACACCTTGGAGCCACATATATGGATCCAACAGTTAAACCCTTAATTTTGATTATGACTTCTTGTATTAATTCGTTGTTGTTATTGTAATTTACAATGTCAAATGGTAGGTCTTTACGAATGAGAATTGCACTACCTCCTTTTCCATCCAATCTGTCATTTCTGATTGTTTTGTATCCTTTAATATAATTGAATTGATCAGGCTTTAGCCATGTTTCCTGTAAACATGCTACATGGATGTCCATCTCCTGCAGTAAGTAAAGTAAGTCCTCTTTGTTGCTGTGTAAAGATCGTATGTTCCACTGAAGGATGTTAAGATCCATGGCTGTTGTCTAACGGTCCGGGTTTATTCTGAAGAGATGTGTACAGGAGATCAACTGCTGACTGAAGAAGTTTTATAATAGGTTCAACAAAAGGGTTCCCTTTTAAAGATGTTTTCAAATTCATTTTCAACGTTTCAAGCTGGGTTAAAAAACTTTTTTCATTGCGGAAGCTGGTTTCTGGAGACGGTACTTGCCGTTCCGAATTGGAATTATGTTTGTGTACATGGAGGGAAGGACCTAATAGTGCATTCCCATTTTGGTAAGTTAACTGGCTGTTGTGTTCTTGGCTATTGAAGGGAGCGTGGGAAATTTTCTTTCTTTTGCCCGTGGCTGAAATTCTTGAGAAAGAGTCACGTGTTTGACCTTGTGTTGAGGAAGGGT
This sequence comes from Prosopocoilus inquinatus, assembly GCA_036172665.1. Classification (NCBI taxonomy): domain Eukaryota; kingdom Metazoa; phylum Arthropoda; class Insecta; order Coleoptera; family Lucanidae; genus Prosopocoilus; species Prosopocoilus inquinatus. The sequence goes on from CM069869.1 coordinate 30,819,095, forward strand.
CCTCCTGTTGTTCATTTAAACTTGGGAAAACTGTGACCTTAGGACAAATTCTTCTACCCTCTTAGGAACTAGCTTAGAAGCATCGAAAAAAGAGATGTTCTGAAATACCATCGCCTATTTTATTTTTTTTTTTTTGTCGGATATATTTTGGACAGGACTGGTCTGTCGCTTTGTGTTCTCCCTTACAGTTAGCTCATACAATTCTGAGATTAGTACATTATGACGAAGGGTGGGGGTCCCCACATTTTTGGCATCTTATCCTGAATTTGCATTGTTTGCTGGTATGACCATAGTTTAAGCATTTGAAACACTGAGTGACCGGATAATGATACATATCCACATCCACCGAAGTGTAAAAGAGATGAACCTTTTTGGGAAGATTCGAGCCTTCAAAGGTGATAGTTATCGACTGTGTATCAACATATTCAGTGGATGAAGGGTCTTCATCAGATGTATCCATTCCTCCTCTTGTTTTACGTTTAAGTCTTCTTACCTTTATCACATTGGCTGGTGAGTGTAGATTTTTCTGAATGCTTTCTTCAGAGATGGAAGTGTGTACCTCCCTTATAATTCCTTGACAGGACACTAAGTGATTCGGGATGAATGCCTGAAGGTTATGTTTTATGAGGATTTTGTTTTCTAGAAAATTGTTAGCGCTTTTGCCGCAACTGAATGATATACAGACACGATTCCTACCTTTACTGGATATGTTCTTGATACCGGTCACTTGACCTGTGAGGATTCTTCCAATTGTCATTGGGTGTATTGAGCCGATCCTGCCTTCGCCGTCTACTGCCTTAGGTTGTACGTATACTAAAAACGGTCCAAGTGATTTATTATTATGGCTGTTTACTTTAGCAGCTCTATTCTCTGGTATGACTTCAACTGTAACCTCCATGTTACCACAACCTTTGGTTGCATTGTCTATTGCTAACTGAATTTTTGCATGGGTTGTCGGGGATACCACAATGGTGGTTAAAAACTCGGACTCAACTGGAGAGGGGAGAGCTCCCCCGGCTCCGTATCGCTCATTTTGATTTAGCTCAATACAATCTAATCTAATAAGCACGTGCAGCGTGCAGGTTAATAAATGGCGAGTATCAAGCAGTAAATAAATTGGAATATGGGTCTTTACTCACTTGTCAAATTAATTTGGAAGTTAATTAACATCTCAATGTAACTAATGGCTCTTATGGGACTCTAATGGCTAGTTGCACCAAACACTTAAGATCACCTTAACTTTAAGCACCGCTTAGAATGTGATTTACTGAATGTTGTCTAACCTCAAATGTCACATTATAAGCAGTACTTAAATTTAAGCTCGACTTAAGTGTTTGGTGCAACCGGTCATTAGTTTCTCAAGAACCACCAAAATACCAATCTCCGAATCACGTCAAACGTCAAACTCCGACTCCGTCAGTATCCACATAACACTTGATATTTTCAGCTTCGATGGAACTAATTTGCAAGGTCATCAAACTTGAAGGAAACAAGCTGCAGTAACGTTTAGGTGTTTTAACTTTATGCACTTTTGATGTCACTTGCATGTATAACTGATGATGCTAGATAGGTACTTTTGTGAGTTTATATCCACTCATTATAAAGAGTACATTTTAATCAGTACATCGGTCAGTTTAATGCCAGATGGATTGGTGGATATTCTAGATTAGATAGCAATCTTACGATGAGTTCATGTTTATGTTAAAATATCCTTGCTTCAATACAAATTAACTCTGAGAAGTCTTTCTATTTTCACTGAAATGTAACTAAATTAGGAAACCAATTAAATTATTCGCCAATACATACCCGCTTTAAATTAAAATTTCTACGCCTGACAACTTCGCTTTAAATTCATAGTTAAAATTTAAAATGCAGTATCTAACCTTAAAGCAGTTTATTGCGTACTGTTTACCTCTGTTTAACTCCGCCCATGTGTTTTGTGTTTACCGCAAGAGCCTATATATACAATAGCCCCACAAGAACCGGCTGCGGAATTTGATAAAAATGACAGTCCGCGATACGGTTCTGCCATCTAGCGAATTTTTACAAATTACTCAACTTGCTCAAAATTTTAAACTGAAAATGGCGGCGAGTGAGCATACCAGTGTTCTCTATATCGTGCTTCTAATACACAGTTCAGCTCTGCCAACCTTGATTCGTTGTGCGCGCAGCGTCACCTAGCGGATCTTCTAAAGTAACTTTATCTCTAGAATTAGTACTCTTCATATATTATATTGTTTATATTGAATTTTAAGTGCACGAATTTAGTACATTGACACCACCTCGACTGGAGTAAGTACTTTATTTATGCCAAAGTCATGGCATTTTGAGAAAGAATAATTACAGGAAAATGTAGTTTGTCTACTTTTTTTGCTCTCAACTGTACTTTGATTTGGTTTTTGTCTGAATTTTCATTCCAAAATTAATAGTGAGGAAGGAACTAGCACTGTATAGATAATAAAATTTGTTATTTATATTGACTTTATACCGTGTCACTACCAAGAATTAGAATATGAAAACTGCCATACTTACATACTACATACGTGGTGTAGAGTATATTAGTTCCATCAATTCCTATTTCGTTTTAAGACAAGATTTACTATATACATTTAAAATAGTTTACAAAAAACATATACAGGCTGTCCATTTTCGAGCCCAAGCATGGGGATCTCACTTATCTTAAGAGATACGAGGTCGGTTAAATTAGGCCAAAATTGCGTATTTTCATGCTAATTAATAATCTGAAAAGGAATTTTAATTATTCCTTCGTTTTGAAGATATTGAGAAAAAACTAACATTTTTCATTTTCGTTTTTATTTTTTAAATCTAAATCCGATATAGCTAGACATTTATAACTTACACATTATTAAGGCACTTTTTACGGAGAAACTAAATCTGTCTTTACATTTACCCGAGCTATCAAAATTGCTTTTTTTTTTCTTATGGACGCCATATTGGATTTTCATATTTCTAAATAAAGATTTTTTTCTCCGATTATAGCAATGTATCACACATTACGGTTGATTTAACTTTTTCAATTTCAATTTTTTTAATTTTTGACACTTATGTGGCGCTAGCTTAACCAACTGAAAATGCGGAAGAAATTCTGCACTCTTAAAAATTACTTAATTTTTATAATATTCTTATTGCAAACAACTCCCACTTTAAGTACAAAACAATTCTTCGGGTTTAACAAGACAAACTGCAGTCAATTTTACATACCATTCCAGGTGGAGAATTTTCAAAGAAACGTAAGAATCGTTATTGGAAAATCCATATCCATATCGTCATGAGAGAGCAAGCCATCTTATTGAAATCAACTGTTTATCAATGTATTTCATAAGAAACGTTTTTTTACGAAAATTTAGCTATCCGTTCTCAGGCAATGAAGATTTTTATTTTCGCTGTGTTGTTTGAACAGCTATTCATCATCGGTGACTTTGTATTCGGCTCGTCGGCATCGGATCATACCACATTTTGAAGGAAATTTGTATTTCCCTCTAACTGGCTTCTTATAGGTGTACAAAATTTTATTCGTCATTCATTATCGCCGAGCTGAAGAAATTCCATTTTTTTTTTCATTCTTCATACCACTTAATGTGGTAGCTTTGAAAGAATTTGGTTTGTTGAGCTAAAAGGATTATTTTGCACTGAAAGCAGTTGTTTACAATTAAAATATTATTACTTTCGAGCTTCTAGAATTTATTTCGCGTTTTCAATTGATCTAGCTAGCGCCGTGTAAGTGTCAATATCTGATTGTTTCCACAGCCCTCTTTGTAAAAATTAAAAAAAATTGAAATTTCGATCAAAAAGTCGAATCAACCATAATGTGATACATTGTTAGTATCGGAGAAAAAATCTTTATTTAGAAATATGGAAATCCAATGTGGCGCCCATAAAAAAAATAAAATTGACAGTCGTATCTCTGCATTTTTGACAGCTCGGGTAAATGTAACGACAGATTTAGATTCTCCGTAAAAAGCGCCTTAATAATGTGTAAGTTATGAATGTCTAGCTTCATCGGTTTTCGATTTAAAAAATAAAAATGAAAATGAAAAATTTTAGTTTTTTCTCAATATCTTCAAAGCGAGAAGGAATAATTTAAATTGCTTTTCAGATTATTAATTAGCATGAAATTACGCAACGTTGGCCTAATTTAACCTACCTGGTATCTCTTAAGATAAGTGAGATCCTCCTGCTTGGGCTCGAAAAATGGACAGCCTGTATAAAATGATGGCTTGTGGAGAAAGGTCCTGCATTTTGACGTGTACGGCTAGAGTCCCCCCATAAGAATTGGAGCAGACACCTGAGCAAACTTACAGTTGCGATTAGAATGACCTTTGCAAATTTTTATTAAATTTTCTTCAGGGTGAATGAATTTTCTTTGAATGTTTCTTAAGTTGTTTGCTCTCTGTTTTTATTTGAATCTTCCACTAAGATCCAGGTACACAATGGTATTTAGTTTTGCACATCAAATAGATGCGATTAAATTTACCCATAGTACTGAGTAATAAATACCGAGTTATTATACAGGGTGGGCCAATAATGCTTATTCGGCGTATAGCGTCTATATTAAGAATGATTTTGAAAATCTGTTTTCGCTGTTACTTACCTGTTGTATAGATGCATGATTTTAAATTAGTTACAATTATAGTGTTCCGTGTGGCTGTGCCAGACCAAAGTTGAGTTTTTTTTAGTAGAACGTACTGTATATTATGGTTTATTTCGGTTTGTCTTTAAGAGTAGATAAAATTATTATAAGTATATTATGTACCTAAACCTAGTCGTTTTTGAGATATTGACATTTCAATGTAAAAAAAATGTTATTATTTGATGCTTTACAGATTAGATGTTTATTAAAATTCGGCATTAAAATTTTACAGTAACGTTACATAACCTCTATGGAACAGAAAACAATTTCCATCTCGAACATATTCCTATTATTTTACACAGGGTGATTCATAATTCCGATGTTTATTTTACTCGATTAGTTTAAATGTAACACCCTATATTTTATTACAGAATTTAATAGGTCTTTGATTAAGCTTTACAATAATATAGGGTTCAGTATGTGTTACACAACAAACCTACATACAGTAAGATGTCAAATTTGTAAATTCATAAAACAGCATTATTCGGTCTTCCAATGGAATATTTTATATATAATATCGTTGATTTTATTTAGAAAATCTGTATTGAGTGTGTTTGGTATTCTTATTGTCGTTTGTTGCGTTCCTTAGTGTTACTTAATCTTACTTAAAATAATCAGGCAATGTTGGTAAAATAAAATTAAAAAAAAAAATTAAGTATGCATTTCGTTTGTGATGTCAAATCAAATGAGTGTCATTTTTAACAGACTAGAAACTAGAAACACACTCAATAATAATGCTGTTTTATGAATTTACAAATTTGACATCTTACTGTATGTAGGTTTGTTGTGTAACACATAGTGAACTCTATATTATTGTAAAGCTTAATTAAAGACCTATTAAATTCTGTAATAAAATATAGGGTGTTACATTTAAACTAACCGAGTAAAATAAACATCGGAGTTATGAATCACCCTGTGTAAAATAATAGGAATATGTTCGAGATGGAAATTGTTTTCTGTTCCATAGGGGTTATGTAACGTTACTGTAAAATTTGAATGCCGAATTTTAATAAACATCTAATCTGTAAAGCATCAAATAATAACATTTTTTTACATTGAAATGTCAATATCTCAAAAACGACTAGGTTTAGGTACATAACATCCTTATAATAAATTTATCTACTCTCAAAGACGAATTGACAGGTATACATATAATATACAGTACGTTCCATTAAAAAAAAAAAACATAACTTTGATCTGGCACAGCTACACGGAACTCCGTGTATCATTGTAACTAATTTTAATTCATACATCTATGTCACCGGTAAGTAATAGCGCAAACAGATTTTAAAAATTTACATTAATATAGGCGCTATCCACCGAATACGCACTATTGGTCCACACTGTATGTGGTGTGGTGTGATGTACCGGGCAGAATGGGCGGAGAGTGAAAATAAAGGAGTGTTTAAAGCAGGCTCGGGAAGTGGCGCCGACGGGGATTACCAACTTGTCCAACATGAGGTGTTGTACTCGCTGACCAACCAGTATGAGGTGCTCGAGTTCCTAGGACGGGGCACCTTCGGACAGGTCGTCAAATGTTGGAAGAAAGGCACTAACGAGATCGTCGCCATCAAAATCCTCAAGAACCATCCCTCTTACGCCAGACAAGTAAGTGTTAGGCATCTCCCAATTTTTCACTGAACTTATCCACTGATTCCCCACGCAGGGACAAATAGAAGTTAGTATACTTTCAAGACTAAGTCAGGAAAATGCGGACGAGTTTAATTTCGTGCGAGCTTTCGAGTGTTTCCAACACAAGAATCACACCTGCCTCGTCTTTGAGATGTTGGAGCAAAATTTATACGACTTCCTTAAACAAAACAAATTCAGTCCATTACCTCTGAAGTACATCAGGCCCATTCTGCAACAAGTTTTGACTGCGTTGCTCAAACTTAAGGTAAGTTCGTTTATTATAAAATTTATAGTTGAGGGTATAACGGGAGAAGAAGGCGTTATTTTTCTTCTCCCGGGTCTTATTTATTTCTTAGAGCTGACGGTAAGGGAAATCAAAGTATAAACATTTTCTTCGTGTTATTAATTGAGGAAAGAAAGACTCGTCCTCCAAGAATAGAGCCCAGGAAGTAAATTGTTTTTTTTTTGACAAACCGAAACTAAGTTTTTTTTTTGTGTTACAAAGGTATTAACATTTTCAGCAACTGGGTCTCATACATGCAGACTTGAAGCCAGAAAACATAATGCTAGTTGATCCTGTAAGGCAACCTTACAGGGTGAAAGTTATAGATTTTGGTAGCGCTAGTCATGTTAGCAAGGCCGTCTGCAACACTTACCTCCAAAGCAGGTACTATAGAGCACCTGAAATCATCTTGGGTTTACCTTTCTGTGAGGCGATTGACATGTGGTCGCTAGGTTGTGTGGTAGCGGAACTTTTTCTTGGTTGGCCTCTTTATCCAGGATCATCAGAATATGATCAGATCAGATACATTAGCCAAACGCAAGGTAACTATGTTCTTCCATTAATCAGTGAAAGTTTTTCAAATATTGCATCAGATTACAAACTTCATTTGCGTATATTTATTAATTAATATTTAACAGTATACAGGGTGTCACACTTAAGGGTGATGTACACAGAGTGTTCCCTTTGGCCTGGGCGTTAGATCACTTAGTTATTTTAAACGGAATAGCCTATATGTTTATACATTTTCGGATTTTGGACTGAATTTTAATGTGACTTTGTGTACCATATATAAGGTCTAATCTGAACCGTTTTCTCGTTATTCAACTTTTTAAAAAAATTATGGCTCTTGCAGTACCTCAAACAAATGCAAATATCTTCCGAACAACTGACGTTAGAGACTTGCGTTTTTTTTCAGAAGTTTCGTCTTGAAACGCTTTTTCGGTTACACTGTCAAGAAACGATTCCAGCAACATAAGTTCTTACAAAACAATTAATATACTTCAGAATATTAAAAACTACGATAACTATTTTTTTTTATGGAATGCCATGTAACTTTTACCATTGTTAAATGCGTTATTTAATTCTCTTTTCAATCATATAGGGTTGTCGTTAATAGTTTTTTCAGTATTTAGATTTTTCTTTACGATTTTTAAAAATATACGAAATATTGAGACATTTGTTGCTAGTTGCTATGGTTACAGAGCAAACAAACTGTTTATCTTACCATAAGATTATTAAGTATTATGCGACATTCAAAAAAGTTAAAATTAGTCTTTAAGAAGGTCTCTTACGTAAGAAGACATGATAGGTATGGATTTTACTGTTGCTATGGATATCTAGGCTAAGAAACACTAAGAAAAACTTCTATTGCTGTTCAGTAGATGCATGTGGAGACAACAAGACGTATTTCAGCAATTGAAGCATTTTTAACACAACAACAACCTTATATTGTTGAAAAGAGAATTAAAAAGTGCGTCTAATAATGATAAAAGTTATATGGCATTCAATTTAAAAAAATGTTATCGTAGTTTCAATATTCTCAAGTTTATTTATTCAGTTCTACAATGAGCTGTCTCCCTCACTGAAACAGTGTACCTGGAATATTTAAAGGTAATCTAAAGAAATTACTAATAAGTAAAAATTATTACTCAATAACAGATGACTTATGATTTTATTCTATTCTAATTCTGTTATTTTATTCTGAACTATATTTGAATGATTTGAATCGTCAATGTCATATTGATTGAGGTTTCCATTCTGGGGACGTATATTTGTAGACAATTGTTTGTATTGAATATTAAATGTTTTCTAACTTAATGTTTAAATGACTGAGAAAGGAAAAATGTGCTTTGTAATTACAGAAAACTACATTCTTTTCAAAAATTGTTAATTTGACATGTCATATCCACTTACTAGTGGCCACAATGACCAATAAAGATATTATTATTATTATTTTTTTTTGTAAGAATTTATGTTGCTGGTATTTTTTCTTGACGGTGTAGCAGAAAAAGTGTTTTAAGTCGAAGCTTTCGCAAGAAATCACTCCCTAATGTCATTTTTTCGGAAGATATTTGCATTTGTTTGAGGTTCTGCAAGAGCCATAATTTTTTTTTTAAGTTGAATAACACGAAAGCGATTTAGATTAGACCCGATGTATGGTACACAAAGTCACATTAAAATTTAGTCCAGAACGCGAAAATGTAAAAGTATATAAGGCGTTCTATTTAAAATAATGGAAACATTCTGTATATGTCAAATTAATTTTAAAATACGCTCCACATGATACAGTAAAACTTTTATTTGAAACATTTTTTCGTAAAATTAATAAATGGAGGGGTATGAAAGAATCCGCCTGAAGTGGGACATCCTGTATAAACAATTTCAGAAACGACACCCAGACGACTTTAGTTATTCATGTATTTTAAACCTTAATTAATGGCTTAAACTAAAGTAATTTCCACCAGCCAAATAAGAAAATAATTTATGATTTAACCTTCAGGCCTACCTACCGAGCACATGTTAAACAACGCTTCAAAAACGACAAAATTTTTCTATCGTGACATGGAGAGCACGTACCCATTTTGGAGGTTAAAAACACCTGAAGAGCACGAAGCTGAAACGGGCATTAAATCCAAGGAAGCAAGGAAATACATATTCAATTGCTTGGATGACATCGGACAAGTAAATGTTCCAACTGATTTAGAAGGCGGTCAGCTGCTTGCTGAGAAGGTTGATCGCAAAGAATTCATTGATCTACTCAAGAGAATGTTGACAATGGACCAGGTAGCAATATTTTCTCCTGTAAAAAAACATCCAATTATCTATTAGTTTTAGGAATATGACACAATGTAAAATTTAATATCAGATTTGTTACAAAATGAATGAGACAGATTACAAGAGTGAATGTCTTATTTCATTTGATATTTCTCTTTCAGTTTTCAAGATACGGCGTTTTCGGTTCTTTTGCAGTGGCTGCACTCAGTACTCAGTGTATCTCCAACTCTTGTTGTTACATGAAGTTAAAACAAGATGCAAATACTCTGAGTGCAACCAGTGCAGGCAAATCGAAAACGCTATTAATTACACAATTACAAATATTTTATAAAAAAACAAATAATTGTTAGAATTGTTCTGATGTATGCACTAAAATAGTAAAGGAGAATGTGGTTTAAGAAATAATTGAAATTAATCTCCGCCCACAATAATTTTTTATTCGTTGTTACGTATTTCGGCAGCTCAGCTGTCATCTTCAGTACGCTATCAACTTAAAAGCACTTAAAAAGATCTGAAAATAACCTAATCATCCTAATAAAATCATAAAAATGTAAAAACTAACAACAATTTAATCATCCTAAAATATATACAGACGTTCAAAAATAACTCGGCACTATTGCTAACTTTTTTATTACTAAAGTTACAGATACGGTTAAATTAGCAATTGCTTTGCCTTTTGCCCTGATTGCAACGATGCACTCAAAAAAAAAAAACAATTGAACATCGCGTTTATGAAATAAAGGGAAAATAACACTTTTTTTAATGGAACACCCTATATATTATTTGACCATTCGATAGAGATTAAATTCTGAATTAAAATTTAAAACATTAATTTTGGTTTATTTGTTTATTATAAAAGGTTTCTGAGTGAGTTTTGTAAAAATCTTTTAATAACAAGAATTTTCATAAGATTTCCTTTTATTAAAAGATTTTTACAAAACTCACTCAGAAACACCTTTTATAATAAACAAATAAATCAAAATTAATATTTTCACATACATACACGGTTTTCTAATGATTTGTTCTTGGAACACAGCCATCTTAATGAATTGGTAAAAAGTAAAAATATCATCTTTATTTATTAATTTTCGATAAAATGATAAAGAAGAATTTCAATTCAGAATTTTATTCCCTATCGACTGGTCAAATAATATACAGGTGTTCCATTAAAAAAAAAGTGTTCTTTTCCCTTTATTTCATAAACGCGATGTTCAATTGTTTTTTTGAATACATTGTTGCAATGAGACCAAAATTAAGCGTATCTGTAACTTTAATGATAAAAAGTTAACATTAGTACCGAGTTATTTTTGAACAGTCTGTATATGTCTAAATGTAAGTAAATATTGTCACGATGGGAGTTTTTTCGAGTTTTTCATAAAAAATAATATAAAGAAATTATTAAAGCACGGGCTTGTGAAATCGAGGGTAACAGTGTCATAACAATGCATGTGGTAACCCGATATAACACGGTTCTTGTTTGAAAACAAAACATCGGCAGAATCAATAAGCAATACAATTGAACGCCGGGCATGTTACGAATAACGCAATGCGCGAATCAACAAAAATTGCGTATAAAATGTGCGAATTAAAATTTGGACGTCAGTCGAACCTGACTTCGGTAGGCTTAGTGCCTACTGTAAGAAGGGCAGCCGCCTTGGCAGTCGACCTAGGAAGGACTCCGAATTGGGATCCTTCTGCCATCTCGTAGAAGAGGAGCCACCCTGAACGCTGATCCCAAGACCATCAGCATCCTGACGCCGATCGGAGGAAACCTCTTTGCCACCACCGCCTATGCCCAGCTGGAAGCTACCGATCTCATCCCGGTCAGCTCCAGTTCCGGGAAGCCGCACTAGCCTGCCAGCTGAAGCCATCGCCGCACTTCTGCTTGCCGTCGCCACCTCATCCGGCCCCACAATGGTCGTCGCTGCTTCCCCTAGATTTAGCATCTACTCCGTCGAAACCATCGCAAGCGCCTAGATACCGGAATCGACCCCCCTGAGCGTGACATGGTGAAGGCGCTTTAAATCCAGAGCCAGAAGAAGACCGTGGTCTGAGCCGACCTTAACATCGCCACAACATACCGTCGTCGAATCCCGTCCCCACCAGACCAAGCCAGTCGCCGCACAGACGAGCCGAATCGCAGCCACACGTCTTGAATTACGAACAAACCCCATCAAATTAAATTTTACATTAATAAAAGGTATCCACTTTTATAAAATAACTTCTGAAACCCACCGCTACCCCCTTACCGCGACAGGGTGGAAGCACCACCCCTACCGTCACAATATAAATTAATATGTGAACACCTAAAATTAACCATAAAAAAAACTTACAAATAAGAGCTATCCAAACAACATGGAAATATGGAAATAAATAGTCCAAAAACCCGAATAAAGGTTTTTATTTTAACGAATAAAAAAGTATAAATTCCCTGTTATTTGATACCTACAAATACTGAAAATAAAATAAAATACATAGGAAAACAATAAAGATTTTGTCGCCACTTTAAATACAAAACAATTCTTCGGGTTTAACAAGAGAAAATGCAGTCAATTTTACATACCACACCAGGTGAAGAATTCTGAATGAAACATAAGAATCCTCATTGGAAAATCCGTATCCATAACCCCACAAAAAGTAGCTTAAACTTTGTAACTTTTTGTATTATAAATTTGTGTTTCATTGTACCTACCCATCAGAAAATAGTCTGTGGGAGATAAATCTTGCCCTCTGCTGGCCAGCCGATGTCTCCGTTATTTCTTTTTAATTTAATTAATTTTAGTTGAACAATCAGCAGCTCAGGCGTCATGAGAGAGCTAGCCATCTTGTTGAAATTAACTGTTTATCAATGTATTTCATAAGAAACGTTTTTTACGAAAATTTAGGTATCCGTTTGCTTGAACAGTTACTCATTACACCGTCTGAACCAGAATAAACTTCAATGACTCGAGAAAGAGGCCAATATAAGGATAATGTATTATCCTCTATCATCAATACTAGAGTTCCAATTGATACGTTTTCTTTGCCGGTAGTCCACTTAGTCCGCGTTTGAAGTTGGTGTAAATATTCTCTCTTCCACCTTTGCCAAAAATGTTGTTTCAGCTTTTGCAAATGCTGCCAACGAGATAGGTAATTGTCAGGAACCTTAACGTAGCTCTTTGATACAGGTTCCAGTAATGGGGCACCTATGAGAAAATGAGCCGGAGTTAACGCAGAAATATAATCGGGATTTGACGACATTTGTGTAAGTGGCCTTAAATTTAAAATAGCTTCTATCTCTGCTAATATTGTACAATATTCTTCAAATGTGTACAGAAGACCTTTGGCTACAGTATATAAATGTTTCTTCATTGATTTCACTGCTGACTTCCAAAGGCCACCGAAGTGAGGCGATTTTGGGGGTATGAATTTCCAAGTGATCCTCTTCGAAGCCAATCTCGAACTTATTTCCTCTTCTTCGGATTTAAGTCACTCATAAATATCTTTGAGTTCTCTTGCTGCTCCTGTGAAATTTGCTTGCTGTAAATCGTCGTAAAGCAGCCAAGAAATATTCTACTGAAAGATCGCTCACCATTTCTAAATGTACTGCTTTTGTTGAAAAGCAGGTGAAAACAGCAATATATGCCTGCATGATAGGGATTTTACCTCTTCTCCTACTTTCCCTGACCTGGAATGGTCCTGCGAAATCGATTCCGGTGGTCTCAAACGGGTGAATTGGTATATTAACTCTTGGTTCCGGTAAATCCGCCATTATAATTTCTGAAGTCTTCAGTTTGTATCTGAAGCATGGGATGCATTTTCTGGTAACCTTTCGCACTTCTCTTTCTCCTACTAAAGGCCAATAATTTTGTCGTATGGCACATAAAAGTTGAGGTCCACAATACAAAAGCCGAATGTGCTCTTCACGTAAAATTATTTCTGTTATATGATTTCTTGAGGTAAAATGATTTGATGTTTCTGTTCAATTGGAGTATCGGCATTTTTTAATCTGCCACCGACCTTTATGAGACCGTCTTCATCTAAGAGTGGGTTTAAGCAAAGTAGCGAGCTGTCAACTTTAATTGGTTTACCTGAACTCAGGTTTGTAATATCTTCAGGAAAAGCTTCTTCTTGAGTCCATTGAAGAATTTTTAGTTGAGCTCTTTCTAATTCTTCAACTGGTAAGGAACCGGTAATTCTTGTTTTCTTCAGTTTATTAATAAATCGGTGACAATAAGCCACAACTCTGCAGTTTAGAAAATGATGAAAATTTTCTCAAAAGATCAGATTCGATGTAAAATGTTGCTAAGGTTACTGCTACCTTCTGTTCAGGAATTTTATCTGCCTTTCTTGTGATGGCCACTCGTTGCTCGTCGGTAGCCAACAGGGATCATGCTTCCAAAGTTAAGTTTCTTGGGATGAACTCCTTTTGACAGGTAATCTGCTGGATTTTGTTTTGATGGCACGTAATGCCAGTGGTATTGTTGTGTAAGTTTTTGAATTTCGGCTACTCTATTTGAGACATACGTTTTTAGCTTGCTTGTTGACGTTCTTATCCAATGTAATGTAACTTTCGAATCACTCTACAAATGAATTTCTGAAGTCTCTTGTTTCAATGCATGTTTTACGAAGAAAATAAGTCGAGCAAGAATCTGAGCTGCATTTAATTCTAACTGTGGCAGAGTTACTATTTTCAATGGAGCTACTCTCGTTTTTGAACAAAGAAGATTGTATTGCATTTTGTTATCTTCATTTTCAGTTAAAACATACACACATGCTCCATACGCCTTTTCGGAAGCGTCGCAAAATCCATGTAATAAGAGTCTTCGGGAGATATATCTCGGGTTGACATTCCTGATAACTTTCAAATGTTGCGTCAGGTGTAGTGAATTATAGAAATTTTGCCATGTTAATTTCAAATTATGTGGAATCTCGTCGCCCCAATCAATGTGCAGTTTCCATAATTCTTGAATGATCAGCTTTGCAGTAATGATTAAGGGGCTTATGATTCCTAAAGGATCATAAATTTGTGCAATATTTGACAAAAATTTTCGTTTAAACATCTTGACATCAGATGTCAAATTGATGCAATATTGAAGAACGTCTTCTTTACTATTCCACTGCAGTCTCAATACTTTGATAGATTCGTTTTCGTCGAGAACCAATAAATCTTCTGTTTTTCGTGAATCCGCTAAGTGTTGTAGGATTTTGCTGTCGTTTGATCTCCATTTCCTCAAATTAAATTTACCTGTCTCGAGAAGTTTTGACAGTTGAATTTGTATTTCAGTGGCTTGAGGAATAGTATCAGTACCAGTGAGCACGTCGTACATGTAGCATTCATTCTCCAAAACTGTCACTGCTCTTGGAAATTCAATCCTTCTCTCGTGAGCCAATTGTCTCATGCATCTGTTAGCGAGAAAAGGTGCACATGAAGTTCCATATGTAACGGTATTTAAGGTGAAAATCTTTGCTGGTTGATCAGGGTCTGTGCGCCACAATATTCTTTGAAGTTGTCTGTCCTTTTCTTTAAGTTGTATTTGGCGGAACATCTGGGTTACGTCAGACGTCAGTACGTATTCACGACAACGAAAACGTAATAAAATTTGAAGGATACCATTTTGTAAATTCGGACCTGTTAATAATCTGTCATTTAATGATGTTCCTAATGAAGTTTTGGCTGAAGCATCGAAAACGACTCTGAATTTAATTGTAAGACTGAATGATCGGATGATGCGGAATATGCTAGTGTTTTTGATTTTTGTTATCGTGTTCTCCTGTATACAGTGACATATGGCCTGACGTTTCATAATCTTCTAAAAATGACGTTTTTTTCGTTTTACTTGTTGATTGGTTTTGTTCTTTACCTTCGTTAGTGCTTCATCATCGTGCAGTAAGGTGTTATGTTTCAAATTACATTTTCTGCATAATGATGATCGACATTCTTTATAAAAGTGACCTGTTTTCAAGCAGTTTGTACACAGTTTCAGTTTTCTTGCTTCGTTCAGTCGTTCTTTCGGAGACAATTTCAAAAATCTTTCACATTTGAAGAGAAAGTGAGATCCTTGACAGAAATAACACATTGACGATGTTGTGGTGAGGGCAATTCTTTTTTCTGGCTTCTTAAATTGATTAAGATAAGATTTCACAGTCATCTCGAGCATCAGACAACGTTTTTTCAGAAACATGCTGCTTTTGTTCCCTTGGTGCTGTTCTGTTACTTGGTTAATTATTTCTACATCTGTCTTCGTCAGTTTACTTCTGGCTAACCCCATTGCTTCGAAATACATTTCTTCATATATTTCTTCCTCTTGAATAAAACCTTCCCAAGCTTGCATCTCTCCTTTCTCTTGTATCCCTTCGATCTGTACGCTTATTTCTTGAAACTTTCGCCATACGTCTGGCATTCCATCGTATCTTTCTTGCAATTGTGGCAACTGGTTGTTTGCGCTATTTCGAGCAAATTCTAAAAATCCCTTTAGTTGACGTTTGTTTGCTCCTCTTTGAATATTAGATCTTTTTAAAATTTCATCGGTCATCTTCTTGTTTTGTAGAAACCTTTTTGACGGTCAATTCTTCTGTATTGAAGATTTGCTTTCAGGATTGTGTGTAATAATTGCAAAGAATTGCCTTGTGGACGCTTGAGAATCTGACTTTTTTAAACTTTCACGTATGTCACCATAATATTTTAATGTTTGAAAATCTTGCTTAAAATACTCGATGCTCTGCGCTTGATACTTGTATAGCACCAGAATGTTCTGGTCTCTTGAAAACTTGCCTAGGACGTCGTACTAATCTTAGCCTTTCTTAATATTTCCTAATCTCAGAACGAAGGACCAAAATGTTGAGACTTGCATGAAGCGCTGATTCTTCTTGTAACTTGTGCTTAATTGAATTTTAATTCCAACTTTAACTTAGAATAATACTTTAAGAAGACGTTGTTCGATGTCCTTTCTGTTTGTTTTATATATATACATATATATGCTTTTTTTAAACTGCTTATTTCAAGGCAGACTTAATTTTCAGAGAGAAATCAAAATCAAAATTGCAATGTGAACGTGAACAACCTGTATATGTCTAAATGTAAGTAAATATACATTAATATGTAAATATCTAAAATTAACCGTTACAAATGCCTTACAAATAAGAGATAACCAAACAACACGGAAATACGGCAATAAATAGTTCAAAGACCCGAAAAAAGTTCTTATTCTAACGAATAAATAAGCAATTGCCTGTTATTTGATACCTAAAAATCCTGAAAAATAAAATATATATATATTATGTATAAATCGTCAAAAAACAACCTACAGATGAGAACAAATCACACTCGCACACCACAAGTTAAGAGCACTTTAGGAAAATTTTATCTCGGAGAATCCTCTCCTTATCAAATATCCAGTGCAAATGGATGTGGATATGGATTTGCTCTCATCTGTAAGTTGTTTTTTGACAATAATATATATATTTTATTTTATTTTTCAGGATTTTTAGTAAGATATGTGTTGTGACAACCCTGTTTTTCACGCTGCGAGTAACTAAAACCACCTGTAAAAGTGTCTTACCTTCTTGTGGTACCTCATACCAAATTTCATCCAAATCGGTTCAGGCGTTCCTTTGTTATAAGAAAAATTAACTTTTTCTTCAAGAACTTTGAAGAAGAATATCGACTTAACGAGACCATTAAGAATATAGGTAAGTTTGGTTAAATCGTTTTATTTTGAGCCCAGGAATCTGTAGTTAAGACCATGTCGACGGAATTTAGAGACAGCCAGTATATTTATTAGGTTGTTTTTACATCTTCTTAAGTGCTTTTAAGTTGGTAGCGTACTGAAGATAGAAAATTATTGTGGGCGGAGATTAATTTCAATTATTGATGCATGTAAATTGCAAAATTAAAGCTACTTTTTTATATTGATTTCTTATATACAGGAAAGGCGTACAACGCCCGGAGAGGCATTAAACCATCCATTTGTTCGACTTGCCCACCTGGTAGATTACGCTCATTGCAACAATGTAAAAGCTAGTGTGCAGATGATGGAGGTAATATTTATTTCATTATTTAAAAATCATATAATCTTGGAATAATATTAATGAAACTGTTGAAGGTATGTCGTCGTAATGATTATAACAACACCTCGTCAGCAACTCACCACCAACCAGCACAACAGACGCAGTCTCTCGTTGCCAATTTCGTCCCCAGTTCTAATGGCAATGTGACCTTTACAATTAACAACCAATTAACGAATCAGGTGCAAAGACTTGTGAGAGACAGGCCAGGTTACGACAATTTGGTAGGTATCTTGTTTAAAATGAAAGAAAAATGTGAAAAGTTTTTTCCTTTTAAATTTTGTTCTTAAATGTTTAATTATCTTTAGTATCAAATATATAATGGCAGAACAGTTGGCCGACAGTACACGACGAGCAGCAGGGCAGATCCTTTCCAACACCAATTAGTGTCAAGTATTTTATGTCCAGCTGGATATCAAGGAATGGGTGGGTCTCCGGCAAAACATGTGACTGTAGTACAACAACCTTCACTGCAAATACAACCTCCAATTTTGAGCCAGCCTGGTCAACAACAATACGTTCCTGTTAGTGTGGTAGAACCCAGCGGAAGACAAATGTTACTTACGGTAATTAATGTTTGAAAGGGAGGCAGAATTTTTTATTTTCTCTGTATGTTCATTTTACAGAATGCTGTTCAAACATCATGGCCAACAAATCGTCAGATGGCTATAGTGCCATCTTGGCAACAGATACCAACTCAGCACCCTGCTATACAACAGCCTTTATTATCAGATGCCGCAGAATGGGGCCGTCCTCTGCTTGTCGATTCCTCTGCCATATTACAAGAGCAAAGACCTGTTTTCCCTGTTGATGTCGCCACTGAAGTTTACAATCCTACCATTGTTGAACATACTGGTGCAACTTGGGGATCGAGCAAACGTAGTTCTAAGAATCATCATATTCAACAAGCGTCGGCACACCACAGTCACCATTTAATGGTACTTTGTATTCTGTTTCAATTAAATATGCATGCATTACATAAGTATTTTTCTTTTTCATTAATTATGTGGTACATTGCCACGATTCAAAATTTATTAACTTAATCTTTAAAAAATTACTTCTTTGTTTTATTACAGGTACCAACACATCATCGATCTCAACATGACAAAAAGGAACAAACTCAACTAAGCCCAGTTAAAAAGAGAGTAAAAGAAAGTACACCACCATCTGAACAAATCAATGGATACTCGAATATGACAAGAAGGAATCACAGTCCTAATGCGCATAATCACCATGGACATTGGCAACATAGTTCTCATACACAGGTACTGCTAATGATATATATTTATAAAGTACTAACATTTTTAAACTCTCAAAATAATTTTTATAATTTATCTTTGAGTACATTTCCAATTAATTTTTTGTGTTTTGCAGGGTAAACATGCTCAAAATCATAGTCACAATCAAGTAATAACCAATGGCCGACAGCACACGATTACGATTAATGACACACCATCACCTGCCGTGTCTGTCATAACTATATCGGATAGTGAGGATGAAATAACCGCAGCAAATAAAAAGCAGACCGGCCATCGTGCCACCATGACCAATGCAAATCAAAGTGTGAATCCAGCAGCACATCATAGGAAAAACGTGATCAGCTGTGTCAGTGTTGGTGACAGTGATAATGAAGATTATAAAAGCCCCACCAAGGTACTGCAATAAGTATAATAATAATACCTTTCATTAAGGGAAATGATTGTCTTAACACAAATATTCCTTCTAGTTGGGTTGTTCGAGATAAAAACAAAACTTTTTCAATTTTAATTGGTTTAAACTTTTAGGATTCTAACCTGACTTTTCTTAGTTACCATAACTAATAGTAGAGATTTTTATATCTGTTACTGTTTCTCTTATTTTGGATCTTTGGCTCCCTTATCCAACATGAAAATATTTCGTGTATCAAGCATTCCAATAAAATAATTGAAATAGAAATTATCACAACAAATATCAAAAGCATCTGAAAAAATTTGTTTGTTTAGAAAGCTCAAATACTTTTTATTTCACTATTTTAATTGGCGAAGTTACTGTTGGTTTATATTAAATCATAGATGATTTACTTCAAAATGAATACATTTTTACATTATTACGTCTTGCTAATCCATCAAACTGTTTGTTAGATGTTATTTCATTAAAATACGATGAAGTTTAACATAATTAATTCTTGGTTTCCTCACATAATAAGTATTGAAAATTAGTAGTGTTGAACACAACATCAGTTTATATTCTTGCATCCGAAAAACAGGAATCGACCGTGATATTGAACTACTGAGGGTTACATAAGAGCATCAACTTTATTAAACGAGGGTTGAAGTATGCGATACGTAGCTAATTTGCTGGGTGTTGACCATTCATCAGTTAGTCTGATGATTAGAAGGTACAGAAAAACTGGGGCATACGCCAGAAGACGTGGACAGGATAGGAAGAGGGCTTATGATTTAAAGGACAACCGGTTTTAAGATACAGGAGATGTACAAGTTCGGAAATTAGCAATGAATTTGTAACATCCAGAAATGTTAGGATATCAGCTGTAACTGTTAGGAGAATGCTAAGAGAAGTAGGGCTAGTCAGTAGAAGGCCTGCAGTTGCAACGCTGCTCACCACAGGACATTGGTCCATAGACCAAGGAAGCGAGTTGTTTACCGATGAAACAAGAGTGAGCTTAGAATCACCAGATTTTCGGGAACGAGTATGGCACGGATCTGGAGAAAGATCTCCTGCTTGCAATAGGCGCTTTCCATTTGTCTCTGGGAGCAGCTCTGGGACACAAGAGGCTCTGTTCCATTTAAAAAAGCGTCCGGAGCGTCAAGTCTCGATGAGTTCCTCCCCTTTTCCCCTCGAGAACCAGCTTTTGACTAGAGGCGAGAAGCACCAGTGGCAATTTTCATGGTACTTGAGGTTAAGGCAAGTTCTATCTGGCGCATATATGAGTAGTTGGATAGTTAAAAATTATCCTAATCATTTACTTGCGGAAAATATTTAAATATCAAGTTTAATTGATCAAACTGACTTATAAATAAAATGTGTTATCTTGCGCATAAAATTTCGTGTTCCATTTACGAGCTATTCAGAGCAGCTCCGAGTAGTCCCGAGTTCTGTGCCTCACGGGCATCATGCTCCCAAATGGAAAGCAGCTTATGTCTCTTTAAGGGATCCATTTGGTGAAGGGTCAGGAATCTTCTGATGAGGAATCTGTTTCGGCGCCCGTATAGTCTTAGTTCCCAAAGGCAAATGAATGCTCAGTTTTACCTGGAGAACATTATTCTGGACTATATTATACCTTTTCTGTCATTTGTAGGCAATAACTTCACTTTCATGCAGGATAATACTCGACCGCATGTTGCAAGAGATATGTTGAGTTACTGAAATACGATCAGTATTCAAGTACTGGACTGACCACCTCACAGTCCGGGCTTGAACCCCATTGAGCACTTATGGAATGTTCTAAAAAAGCAGTGAGATGTCATACATTCGCTCCCAGAAATCTTCATGAACTAGAATATCTCACTCTTGCAAAATGAGATAACATTTCATAAGAAACTATCCAGAATTTGTTAAGCACCTTACCAACACGAATTAAGGGGTGTCTTGCGATTTTCTTTTTAATTCACAAACAAGAGATGGCGCAGCGAGTGTTTGTTCGCAGTATCGAAGAGGCGGCACGTAATTTATATTTACATAGCAGCCGCTTAGTTTTTGTATTAAGTCGGATTACCTAATGGGCAGTGGCTTTAGGGACTACAATTTTGAGCGTGATGGTTTGGGTACGGGTTACGGCATCTGGATTGTATTATGCACTTAGGTGTCACATAAACCAAGAATATTTTCTCGTTATATTCAATAAAATTTAGTACATATTCTTTCAAGAATAAGACAAATACATATTATGTGTACTTTCGTATATTACAAATTTTTAAAATTATGTTTTAAAAATATTGTGGCACAATTTTTCTTAAATAATTTAAAGAATATTTTTTTATAAAGAAATATTTAATATAATTACAGCCTATTAAGAGTGAATAAAAAGTAAGGAATATCGATGGGTCGAACCTTTTTTTCTTACTTGACTTACAGTCAAAGACTTAAAAGTTAGTGATATTTTTTTCAATTTTATAAAGGCCGTTTTCATAATCAGACTTTAAATTTAAATTTAAGGAAGCTTTAATTTAAAGTCACTTTAAAAATAGCGACACAAATGCTTTTTTTTAGGTTAAAGTAACTTTAAATTTAATGTCCTATTATGATGAAATCAGTCCTTAATTTTATAAATGGCACATGTGGCACATACAGATCGGATAAAGGACCAACTTAACAGCCTGAAATAATACATACTGCAAAGACGTTTTATAAGAAAAGAAACTTTTGAGCTTGAATAAAATTATTGATATATGTATATATAAAGCACATAAATTGTGCATAAATTTATTTGAATAAGCTGTATAATAACAATAATAATAATAATTTTAATTTTTGTTCCTCAAATAAATCAAATGCTCTATAAAATTAGATCAACATATAATTACTGATATTGCAACAGAACTGTCGAATAATTATTATACGTTAGCACAAGAAATTTCTAGATTTTTTTTCTAATTGAACTATTATTATGTTAATGTGCCGTTTAATATTGGTTCAAAAATAAGAAAAGGTGCTCGGTTACATTAATCGATGATCAAAAAAGAAAAAAAGTAGCAATTATTTGAATTTGATTGATGGGTCAGTATTTTTGAGGACACTTTAATTTTATTTACGTATTGAAATCGTAACATTTCGATGTTAGATTAAATACGAGTTCATGCCTTGTAAGAATAAAGAGAAAAATATGACTCATTACATTAAAACAATGATTTTTTTAAAAATTTTAGATAAAGGGAGGCCATACAAAACAAAACGTTCAGTGCAAAATAACAATACGTAACAATCTGCAATAACTCCTTTCCTTTTTATTGTAGGTCTGCCACTTTTTTTTATCTGTCCATATTATCAGCATCTCGGGCTAAACTTACTTTTCAACAAGTAAATATTCCGAAATGTAAAAACAAATTACATAATTATTGTTCGAGGAAACGAGTTTTTTTCTGAAACATCAGCAATGCCATTGCAATAAACAATTTATAAGAACAATAATAATAATTGCATGCAATAAAAAGAGCAGCTCCATACACGTTCACACGCCCATTCTGTTGAGATACCGACGTTTGATGGAAGAGAGATTATGAACGCTTCGATACAAATCGAAGAAACCTGCTATGTAACTAAATTAGTTTACTTGTGTAAATATATGTATATAAACCAATTTAGTTTTACCTTGTTAATTTCGTTGGTGCGGCTCCTTGCATAATTTTCCCTTCGTAACCCTTCTTAAAATAATTTCTGGTAAAACACATTCTTTATAAAACAATGTTAATTTAGGTAATAATTTGTTCCAAAATGGTACATCTACTTCAATTTTTTCGTAGAAAATGTTGGTATCGTTATTAATAAAAATTATAAAATAACAAACTTTTCGTTTTGCAATATTCAATTGCCCTTGTATCTGAAATGCAAAAAAAGCTTACGTGATACTACATAACATTCGCGTTTCAATATACCTGATAATAATAATCATGATTTCTTTTTAAGGACAATTGATTATCTTTAAAGCATCGTTGCCGATCAGACCTATACTCAAAAAGTACATGAATTAAAAAAAAATATATTAGGAAAGAAATATGTAAAACTTCACCATCTGGACTTGCTCCTAAAAATCCATTGTCTATATCAATAAAGAGACCACTCCGCTCTACTTTTAAATTGGTGATTCGTTCAAATAAATCTATTGCCACTGATTCATACATTTGGCCGAATTCTGTCGCTTTGGAATAAAAATTATTTTTATATAATATATTTTTAACTAAATTATGGCATGGTGTATTATTTCGTCGTTTTCCGACTTTTCCGAATAAACTTGCTGTTAGTCTGTCGCACCTTTCTCTTTCGTACAAAGTATTTCCAAATTGGCCAATTGTTTCCTTTGCAATTGAATTCCTTTTTGGTTCGTCCACTTGCAGCTCTTGTAGCTTGATGTCAC
Source organism: Prosopocoilus inquinatus (assembly GCA_036172665.1). Taxonomy (NCBI): domain Eukaryota; kingdom Metazoa; phylum Arthropoda; class Insecta; order Coleoptera; family Lucanidae; genus Prosopocoilus; species Prosopocoilus inquinatus. Next base: position 30,842,552 of record CM069869.1, read on the forward strand.
AAAGATACTGCAAATCGCCTCCCTCAGGTTCAACTTCTTCAGCCTCAGGTCCGTAATCTAAATTTATTTCTATACTTTTTTTCTGGGGCTTTTTTATTCTTTTGTTTTTTTGTTTAAAAAGTTGTTTCCGTATGCGGTTTCTATTAATTTTATTCGTCTGCCTGGTCATATACAATTTCATATACCTTCCGGGACTTCTATCTTGAAGTCGTTTCCACGGTGAACTGTACCATAGAGGTCCTTTGGAATGTCGCAGACCGCTAAGATAACATCTTCTAAGGAACGAACCCCTTTTTATCAAATTTAAACGTTTCCCAACATTAAACCTAGACACGATATTCATGAAACTCTCTGCGTTATTGTTTGTTTGGTTTTGCATTAGTCTATCTGATCTTCTGATAACCATATCCAATGCTGTTTTGATACCAGAAAAAATCCCTGTTTCTTGAAGGTACAGGAAATTCACCGTCTTTGTAGTAGGTTTGTTGCAGAAATATTCACGACAGTTTTCATGATCTCCAAAAACATGATACGGCCCGTTCCTTAAATCTGTTCTTAGAGTCTGTAAACTTCCGTGCTTACTATTGTAATACACAGCACCCTTTGCTGCTGCAGTAAGACGTTTAATGGAGCAGACTGAACAATATTTATTGCGCACGCCAATAAATAAAAGTTTTTTTGTTCTTTGGCCAATAATTACTGCCTGCAGAAAAATTATTGAACTTGTATAGTAGTCAGAAAACTTATAATTACTTACGACACCTGAATTGGCATCATAATTATGACCGTATGACCTCTTTGACCAACTGCCATCAACACTAACCGTTATCCAGGGAATTCCGTCAGAGTCAATATCACCTCTGTCAACAGCCAGTTGTCTTTCCAGTTTACCTGCTTCCTTCATTTCATTCCATAAGCTTTCTTCCCATAGCTACTCAAATTAAGAATATGCTTAGAACCCAATTTAATTCTAAATGAATATATTATTGACAGGTATACATATAAACTTACATTGGTCGAATCGTTTTCGATTTTTTGAAACATTTCAAATGACATGCAAGGCATATTCATTACACTAAACAATTCCTGGCTGTGTGCAAATATACTTCCAGAACCCAAAGTACCCCAAACAAATCCACTATTTATCGTGGAACATTTTAAAGCTGGATCTTCGGTATGGCCGCTGTAAATTCTGTGACAAGTGTCGCATTCGAATATGAATTTGCTAATTAGTCCGTATTTAATTTCTTTCTTTAAAAGTAATTTGCCGAAGGTACATATTTTTGAATGCTTTACAAATGCAGCAGTTACCCATTGTAATAGGTAACTTACTTGAACTATTCTGTTGCCATCAATATCTAATTGATTTTTCCGATCTTCGAGACATTTTTCTTTTTCAAAATTGGTACCGTTAATGCTAAATAAAGTACTTGTTTTATTAAATATAACTAAACTAAAAGGGAACTTATACCTATTTTCTTCATCTGATGAGTACATAAATTCGCTTAAATCAAGCAATTCAGACTGCACTGACGATGTCTCAAGCGAACATGATAAATTTTTTACTTGCAAATGAGATGTATGATCATTTGCTTCTTCATTAAATTTGTGAAGATTCGAAATGTTATTCGATATATTACACTGTTCTTCCATGTGCCTAAAATGTTATTTATTAAACAGTACCCGTTATTAAAATACGTACAAATATATATGTATAAGTAAATAAGCGCATTTAATACTACAAAGTCGCGGCACGAGTTGTTTGTATACAATAAAATTTTTATTTTTTAACTTAGGCCGATTTTCATAATTGAAATAAAGCAGACATACAGGTAGCATCTTTAATACCTGCTACAGTATTCCACTTTTATGGTACGCTAATAGTGATTGTGATTACTGTAAGTAACTACTAGGACACTCAACTGGGACTGCAAATCCTCGTTCAAAATCTGTTTATTATTATCTGTTTATTATTATCTTTAATATCTTTTAACATCCTATTTACGAATATGAAATAAACTTGTACAAAATAATTATTTGAACTGGTAAGGTTTCTGTGTTACGGCCCCGTCATATTTTCTCGTAAGGATCTTGATTTATGATTCAAAACCGTCTTGCGAAGATGCCGATTATAATATGAGTTATTTCCACAAATAGTTCTAGGTGATAAAAACTCATTTAAAATTCGAGTAGCACATCGAAAAATATGTCCGACAATAATTATTATTTATTACTTATTAATGGAAAAAGTAATTTTAAGTATTTAGTTTGTTGCAATTACAAATTAGAAGTGACAAGAAAAATGTTTCACGTTATCGAAAATACTACCTTAACATTTATCAAATGATTTAATAAGTCCCTAAAAATATTTATTTGAAAAGAAAAGATCATCTACGTACTGTTCTTCCCTGAGTTTTTCTAAACACTTCATTTTTTTTCTAGCCAGAACAGAGCGACGTGATCGTTTAGGTCTCTGATTATAGGATTTATTTATGATTCCTCTTTCTGTTTTAATTTTCATTTCTAAAAGATAATAATAAAATCCATTTACCTATTCTAACAATCTATCAAATTCTACAAACTTTTACCGTAAACGCTCAAATGTTAACTTCTTTCGTAGCACTTGTCTACCACTAACACGACCGTAAGGAACTGAAATGCGTAAAGAACAGATAATTACCCATTAGTAGTGTGAAAAAAGATAGATCCCAAGCAGACCTCCCCCAGTTTTAACATATCTGATAACGAACTTTAAATGAACCTAGAACGAACCGAAATTCTAGCGACATCTATGAATCTTCCGGTTTACTGCAGTTTATATGTATTTAAATACAAAGAATAGTTTTGGGGGTTTAATTTCAAAAATATATAATTTATGGAAGTTATTTTAATTGCTAATAGTACTTTGGTACCTTGTCTTGCTATTAAAGTCAGATCATCCTCTCTAAATGTATATTAACCGAGTTATGGACATCAAAAAGTAACACGTTTATGTAGTCAGGGAAATAAAAATTTCTAACAATAAAACTGTATATTATACGATAATAAAACTTTCTTATTTTAATATCTAGGGTATTTAGCGCTTGTATACAAATTTTGAATACATTCTGATTATTAATTCGCAAGATTAACTCACAAAACGAATAGTACATATAATTTTTAGGCGCAAGACCACCCTTAAGGTAGTCATCAGAGCTAGAGGTGGTGCTACATGTTATTAATTCTTTATGGTATTCGGAACAGTTTCTTTTTATGGTATTCAACAAATTTGTTTCTTTTCTTAAATTTGTATCTGTAAAAGTTTAATTCACGAATATTAAAAATTATTGGTGTACATGAATCGTTGTATTGCTCTAATGTTATCTAATTGTCCGTTTTTATACTAAGATAAACTGTTATTGAATAATGATTACAAAATTATCCATCGACCATTTTTGTGGTGATGCGTTAATTTTGAACAGAAGTTTGTTTTAATCTACATATTGCCCAGCTCTAATTGAATTCTTTAGTACTGAACCAATTGACTTCAGAAATTTCATTTGTGATAGGAAGAGGCAAAATAGCTTAAGACAATCATTAGTATAAGATTCAGGAAGACAGTATCTGTTAATCTCTAATTAAAAAATTGTAATTTTGTAGTTTCAAGAACAAATTCAAGCCTATCAGCATGTAATAAAGCACGAGCCTTTACAGCAAAACCACACAAATTACAGCTCGCAATCCAGGAAAACCCGTCTGCTTGCTAAAGCACAATCCGAATGTATGCTGAATATACAGACGAAGCAAGAACCGGGTGTAGAATACCAGCATCAACACCACAGATCTAATGAATATCTCTTATCCCAGCAACATTGTAGTTCAGCCTGCAAGGAACCAATCCAAGCTTACCATTACGTGAATGCTGGATCAGGACATATCAATGGCCAGGAGCAAGTTGTGTATTCGACTGGGGACAAACGGGTTTCTTGGGCACCACCTGCAGCACACGCTCCCAGCTCACATAGTGGAAATAGAAGACACTCTGCTGTGCCTGTTCTTAATTTGAGGGATTATAACATCACTGCTCAAAGCCACAAGGAATACATACAGCCTCCTGCTGCACACTCTACAAGAGATGCATTAGCTATTGCAAGAGATCAACACTTGCTTGCTCCTAGTAAAAATTGGGGTCCTCCGCAGGCTATACATCATCAATCATATAGGTGCATAAATACTTTTAGCAAAACAAAATTAAAGTGAATTCACACTTTTAAATACCAACTAAAACTTCTTCTTGAAAACAGTGGCCCGTATTCTCACCTCGTCTTTAATTTAGCAACGCCGTGATTAAATTCTCTCTCACCCTCTTACTCATGAAATTCACATAAAGCTATATCGTTTATTTCTTTTAATCATGGCTTCAGTTAAAGACGATCTTGATCATGAGATGAGAATATGGTCCAATGAATTTTTGCAATGTATTTTAGTTGTGGCAAAATGAAATGAAATTAAAATCCAAAATATAAATTCAAATATATTTTCAAGAAAATATTTAATGTTGAACTGTTTTAAATATTAAATGTTATAATTTTAAAATTTTTCTTGCTGGATTAATAGACATAGTAATGCTCATCTGTCACCACAACCACTGGCGGGTGCTCCAAGACTATCTCCGCAGCATCCACTTGCAGCTACTGGACAACCTTTATATCAGACGGAATTGTATCGCAGGCCTGCTGTGTATGTAACAACTGCACAGCCCGCATACATCCCTGCTACACATCAAGTAGCGCCTGCAGGGTAGGTCGATATTTTCTTTTCTGTAGGAACTGCGTGTATCCGCGATTTCTTTTTTATATAATAACCCTAGTAAAATTGTATACACAACACCGTGTTGAATAATTTTTTCGAATGTAGCAAAAAGTTACAGTTAAATTTAGTCCTGGCTGAAATGTTGCCAAATTCGAATTGCATGAAAAACATATTTTTTACAGGGGTGTTTCCATTCTAAATGGGTCACACTATAGGTAGAGGAGTAGTTATTGTTTAAACTTGCGCGATGTTCATATATAATTTAATATGTAATTAATTTTTGACAGTCGAGCATTGCCTCCACCACCAGCGCATCATGCAAGTGCAAGACCAGTTCTCGCAAGTCATCCAAGTCATCCGCTGCCAGCTCATCTTCAATTTCCTTCCCATGCTCAAGTCACTTCATATGGTTTTGCACCTCTCAGTCCAGCAAAAAGCCATCAGTACCAAAGCTTATGGTTCGCTGAATAAAAAGAAATTATCAGCTGACTGGAATTTGTAGAAGAGTCGATACAAATTATTATTATATTATAAAATTGCATAAAGCTTAGGTTAACAACGTAAATTAATTTGGGCCGACACATATTCATGTGAATTTAATTTTTGTTTTGATAACAAATCCGTTTCTTCACACTGTGATATTTAGATATTCCTGGATTGAAAGAAAAAGGAATAACACGTCAACAATAACACGTCAACTTCACTGTATATCAGAGAGAGAACCAGAATCATTTCTTGTTGACTTAACCAAATCACCTGCTTAATTTTATTCTTGTTTAACAGAGTTATTGAAACAAAAATTTGTTTTATATAAAATCATGTAAAGTTTTAAGTTTTATACGTAATGCATAATGTACACACAAACATTCAAAGATAAGGGGGGATATACCTTGTTTAATTGATTAGTAGTTTGTGAATTTTTCTGCGTTTAGTAATCTAGGAATTAATTAAACAATGACAGTTTTTATTATGTATTTACATTTAGGGACAGGCCTTGTTTACTACAAACGGGTCTTTTTCGTGCGATCTTTTTAAAGAAAAGTGCAATGCTTTTAGTTTTAGTTGATTTTGCAGTGTTGTACATATAATAAATATGTGATGTGTCTTATGAAATATTTTATTAATGAAACCAGGGTGTTTATAACATACAAAGATGTTTATGTTTTCCATGTAACTTATTGACACTTTTAATTGTATAGCTAGGAATGTTTTTTTTTGTATTTTAATTTTTCTTTTTTTTATTGTTTGCGTATGTTTCAGTAGATTTACTGTATGTATATTCGACTTGGTACAATTGGACTTTCGTGTTTGTTCATATTAATAAAATGCATGATCTATTATATTAGAACGCATTTAGGATTTTTCACAGGGGAGATCGGTCTTGCGTGCCGAAATATTTTTGGGTATGTTTTTGTTTTAATGTGGTAGTGTTATAATTACTTTCGAACTCGAAGCCGATATCCCCTCACATTACTAATTATGTGTTACAAGTCGTGGTTTATAATTTCGGCCATTCTAGGCGAAAAAACGGGGCAAATTGTTATTTTCTTTTTATAAATACCTTATTTTGAAGCATTCGTAATATTATATTGGAGCATTTTCGTCAGTGTGAAAATATTACATAAAGTGAAGATACTTTTACCTGTGTACAAATTTAAAGTACACGTAAGAAATAATCATTAAACTACCCAAAAATTAAAACATTAAAAGACAATAATTTACGTAACGGACGGAAATATCCTGGATGTTCCGTCCGTCACGTAAATTATTGTACACAGATACAAGTATCTTCAATTTACATAGTATTTTCATAATGAGGAAAATGCTCCAATAAAAAATGATAAATACTTCAAAATAAGATATTTATAAAAAGAAAATCACAAATTGTCCCGTCCGTTCGCGTGGAATGGCCGATTTGTGCATGTTTTAAATGTATTTCTTTAATTTATTTATCGTATGCGAGTGCATTATCGAGCATATTCGTAAACTGCCTTAAATATTCTTGTTTTTATTGCATTTTAGTCAAGCTAGTAGTGATAATTACTCATTAATTTGTTTAATTATATTGGCTGTTGTTCATTGATAAATAATTGATATATTCACGTGGATATCGCAATTCATTTTTTAGTACCTTCATTTAGGAGCTTTCTTTAATACATATAATAATTTAATAATTTCAAATCCTGTTTGTACATAACATAGCGTGACAAATATCAGTGTTTAACAAAGAAGAAAACCATTTCTCCTTTGCCGCAAGGCGAGAAAAATTTAATGTATAGATATTAAAAACTGCCTTCAGTAATTAATCAAGGTAATTCATGTTTGTTCGTCTTAGGGTTTTTTTTCGTATTATACATAAAGCACTTATTATGAAAGGCTATATGAGAAGTCACTTGCGATTTTTAAATTATTACGGCAAATTTCATGTCGATTGCTAGTTAAGACTTCTACAAAAAAAGGTGTATGTATTTATTAAGCAGGAGACGATCGTCATTCAGTAGTTCACCAATCGAAAATTATCACTTGGTTTTAGTAAAATACTAAGTGATATAACATCATTTATTGATTATAGTGATATAACGTAGTACAAAGTAGGTTTTGTTTGTGATAAAAGAGAAGCTAGCAGTCTGCGTGAAATGCACGTAAGCGTTTTTTTTAATAGATTTGCAAAAATAAATTGATGTGCCTGTTAAATTGCATGTTGAACTTCCGTTCGTACTCTATGTTTGACGTTCAATGCAACAGCACATGTTAGAGCATAGTGAAATCGTAGATAAATGTTTTATTGAACAGGGAACCCAACGTCAATGGAGTTACGGCAATAGATGTGATATTAATAAAGATCATTTTAATCTGTACATATATAATTATAAAGTATAATATATTTAATGCCTAATTAATTCATTATATGAAATGACTTCTGAAATGCCCCTCACCTAGTTTTTCGGGAGTAATTCAGAAATCGTCCGCCTTTGATATTTTATCAAGTAGAGGTGGTACATACCTATTAACTCTAGAAGTAGAGTATTGATGGTAGTTGTACAAATACTAATGATAATAACAAAATATTTTTGGATTGTGTAGTGTGTTAGTATTAATTGATGATGATAATAATCACGTGTTTATTGTAGTGACCTTATTCTATTTGATGATGCTGTCCATTTTATCTCTGCATGTCGATGTTCGTATGACATGTTCACATACACATACTGAAGTTCATTCGTTTAATTTCATATAAATCGCTTTAACTTTATTTAATTATAAACTTAAATAGTAAAGAAGACATCGGTCAATTAATTTCTTGATTATTTTGGATGCTAAGTAATCTTAGTGTAATTCACAGGGTGATAATAAATAACACTTCTCAACTAAGTAACAGCGAATTAGTGGGTAATAATTTTAGTGTAACACGGCCGCCAATCCGTTCTCAACCTTCACTCTCACGCACATCATCGAATTGGTTCGTTTGTTTTGTTTTAGTTGCTTCTTTAATAATGATTTTAAGACTGGCCTATCGTGCTAAATAACTTTATGTGTTACAGTATTATGATTAATTAACTGCTTCTCTTATATCGCCATAAAATGTTGTTTCACGTCTTGCATTTCTCCTCTCAATTTTCGTTTGTGTTTATACACCTACAATGTATCAAAATACGAGCACAATAATTAGGAAGATGAAAAAGTCTGCATACCTCATGTATTTACCTATTCTAATCTTTCGATCTCTCTGTAAACCGGTTATTGCTCGCCGTCTATTATTATTAGTCAAAACTGTTTTCGGGTTTCTTTTTAATCGTTTCCTACAAATATCAATTTTAATTGGCCATGGAACTAACTGATTAATTTAGAATGGCTACCTAGTACATACTAGTATGTACATAATATAATTAAATGCATTACATTCATGTATATAATAAATACATTTTATAAATATATATAACGTTGGATGTTGGGTTGGATTATTTGGTTACCACATATTTATATTACTATTTTATGATGATTATTATCTTTAGTGCTTAGGGTGGTTTTTCTGAACGTGTATATACATATAGATTTCTCTTTGATTGTTTTTTGAGGTTGTATTTATTAAAAAAATGCTTGGATGATTAACATAGTTACGGTTAATAATTTTTCCTTTTTAATAAAAATAGGTTTTCATTTTGTTGAAATAGGCGAATTATATCAAAAAAAATCACTTCCAATTTTTAATAATAACAAAATATATAAGATTTTTACTGATCTAAAGGCTGCACGACATTATAGACTTAGAATATAATATATTGATGTGAGGAGGTTTGCAACGTACAAATCGATTATGTTCGGCTTGTTACATTGCTAATCCCTTCAGCACTGTAGATTTACTATATACATTATAATATTAGTGTGTACACAAGACTGGTGTAGTTGATGTCAATAGCTAAACTTAGGGTGTTTGCACCAATTTAAATGGTGTAGGCTAACGTAGTGATCTAATATATTAATTGTACATTGTTAATATTACTATTAATGTAACCATTTTTATGTGGAATGTCGGACTTAAGTTGCAGTAGATTATGGAAGTTCTTGTTTTCAATGGATTTCCATACTAACAACGTTCGAAACGATATAACAGCAGACTTGTTTCTTGCAAATTTCAACATGCTCAATTATATGAAGCAATCACTCTTCTAAACGTTTCTGTTTTCTTCGTATTTTAATTTCCTTTGCAAGGCTATTTTATTTTAAAGGCGAAGAAAGACAGGAAAAATGTTAAGCCAGAAAATTCGTGCATCATACTGCACTTACGCTTATGTAAATATTTTCTCAAACAGTTAATAAACTTATGACGCAATTTTATTTTGTTTATGGAAACGTAGGAATGGAAATCCATTAAAATAGTAATTTTAATGATTGATACTAAAACGGACTTTGGGTGTTTTTCCCATATTCATCAAGTACAAAAAAATATAAAATAAAATGGTTACATCTTAACTAAGTACTAAAAAACTTCTAACAATGCTGTTTTTTTTATCTTTGAATATATCTTTACAAATGTAATGATAACATAAAGAGTATAAAGATAATAGTAATGTCAGTCAAATGTAATAGCGTTGTTTGAGCATAGCGTTGTAACTACTAATGTTCATTGTCAAAACGTTTGCACATGTTTATTATTAAAGCAAAAATTTGCTCCCTGCCCTATACGTTTTAGACAATCCTACGAATATATAAATCTATAAAGCCAAAAAAAATTAAAAATTCTAACTACAATTCACATCTAGAGAAACTGTTATTCTTCTTACATTTATGAAACTGTACGCTTCTGGTGATAATGTGATTCGGTAAAGTTCATTGACACTGTTTTACATAAAAAGAACATTAAAAAAAAACTAAATTAATTCAACCCCACTCAAAAGGACAAAAGAAGAAATTAAAATTACGTTTTTCTACGACTAAGTAAAAATACACAATGAACTTTGCTTTAATACCTATTTAAATATGTTAAAGAAATTGAAATTGGTCCTTTAATAATATTAATAATACAAAAATATGAGCTGCAAATGTACTCTGCTAAAGTCCAGCATGCCATTCAACCAACTGAAACAGTTTTTTACATATCATTGGTGAAAACTTGGCCAGCCAAAGAAAAACATATATGTACATATATGGTAGAACTCTTGCAGAGTACATCCAAAAATCTGATAAAATTTAATTTGCAATGGTGTTTTGACTTAATGAAAAATCCTCTTTAATGTTGACTGCACATGATGGACTGCAATGGAAAACCTGCCACAAACAACACAAATTAATTGGACCAATTTACTGTCGCAGTTTATCTTTAAAAAAATATGGAGAATCTATATTATAAGTGGACGATATCGAATGTTTGTTAGTAACTAATTAACCTCTGTATGATGACACAGTTAACGTGATTTGGCCTCAAACTATTTGTAACTTAATGTAATATAGAGTATTTGCATGTAACATAGATTTATGAGATACATAATTGTAAAGCTTTGCATAGATTTTTATGAAATATTTTAGTATGGTTTGTCTTAATAAATGAAATAAATGTTGCCTTTGTCTCAAAATTATTATTATTCATATCTATGTACAAGTTACATCGTGCTGATGTCGGTAGAACGCTCAGCATAAACATCTTCATGTACATTTGGCATAAATAAATAGTCAAATCTTAAATGGCTTTTCTTTCTGAAACTACCTTGAAATTTAGAATTAGTCTGGTATTGTCTATTTTTAAAAAAGATAATTGTAACAACTTTTATAAATCGTGGAAACTATAGGTCCGGTTGTACTAACCCAGTTCAGCCTTGAATTGAGTTCTAATTAGAATACATGAATGTACCAATAAAGTTCAAGTTAAACGACGAATTTTGGTGTTGCAGAGATAGTTCAAGGTAAATAAAATCTACATTCCGTTATTAAATTATTTAGATTAAAGGCCGAATTACATCTGCCGAGTAATGGGCTGAGTCATTGGCTTTGTTACTCGGCCGAGAAACAGTTATTGGAGCAGATGAATACACGAGGGATAAGTCGAGTACTGACTGTATTAATCACATGAATTACATTAGCCGAACACGCTCGACAGGTGTAACACGGACTAAAGTCTTGCTGTGAAATAGAGTTGTGTCGTTCACGAAGGATTGAGTTGTTTCGAACGAATCTTTTGAGTAAAGGTTCGTTCATTTCATTCGTTCGTGAACGAACGATTTGATTCAGATGAACGAATCACGCTGCACCGCCCGTAGCTTCCAATTTTACTCGTGCATTTTTCGCCTCTTGTTTTCATGTATATTAATAATGAAAATATATTATATGAATCATCCTGTATATTTTTCATTTTTGAAGAAAGAATAAAATTACTTTATCAATAATATAGCCCAGTATATTAATTCAAAAAGATTGTAAGATATTTCAATAATATTTACAAAGTTCAGGTAAGCTGTCAGTGAAGATTTTTAAACAATTTTAATTTTCTGTCAAATGTCAATTTGAGAGCGGATAGTCAAACAAATGCCTAGTGCCTGCCTTTTTTGGTTTTTTTCAGTTTTAGAAACTTATGCCTTTTTTGAAAATAAATACCTTTTGTTGCTTTTTTGCCTTTGTTTCTGTGATTCGGTGAGTTTCGAATTATAATTTTTCTTCAAATCGAAACTTAGCAAGTTACTGGAAGGGTCTAATACTTTTCTGGGAAGTGTACTTTGACCGCAGCGAATATTTTCAGATGGGTATTACCAGTTTGAATACGCGTTTAACCTTAATAGGAAATTATTTGAGGACATTTGTGACAACAATCCATATTTAAATAATCTCTTTTCTGTGCATTAGTAATTCACTCATGGTCGTGCTTGTTTTACGTTCAATTTAATTGGTGATTTTAACGCTGCAAGATGCCAAAGTGTGATCAAATACAAAATTGGGTAAAACTAGACAAGAATTTGTCAATAAACAGAAATTCTTTGTTTTGTAAAATTTGTCGTAACGCGTTCTGCGACTTGATCAACCAAAGTAGTTAACTTTACCACTAATCTACTGAAATCTCCAGTCTAGTGTACTAATTATAGAAGTGTTTCTGTCACCTTTGGGAACCCTCGTATCATTTAGTGACCTCGCTCACAACTGGGATCTGAGTGATTACGAGAGTTGTCCCAGTTTGAATCCCTGGTCGAAAGGCAAGTTATATCTGCCGACTAATTAAGTGTGGCCAGCACTAATTTATCACCATAAATCAAGGCCAAGTTAATTTCCAGTACGAATTTCTTACAAATTCCGAGGCCATAGATACTGAAACGAAATTAAGCGCTCAACTCACGAAACGAGCATTTCTCCAAACCCGTGGGTTTTACCAGTTGGGGTTTATTGGCTGAGATATATTGCGGGAGAATATAGAGGATTGACTTTGCGACCACTGGACTTAAGCACCCATAGTGTACGGTCATTATCAGCGGTCAATCGGGTCCACCAAGTGGGTAACAGCTTTAGGCGACGAAAATATACAGGGGGAAAACAGCCGAGAGTCACTGTACCTCAACCCCTATACCTGGTTTCGAGTAGACAAAGTTCCTGGCCAGAAGTATTAATTAATCTAGCTTTAGGGGGGGTCCCAAGGGGACATCCGTGAAAAACTAAAAGCGATCACTGTATATACCTCTGCAAATAGATCGCTAGGAACCGCATCTCGTATCACCCACTTTCCCCAAACATCTAACTAATTAGGAAATTAATTCACATAATTAAAGGTACACTGTAGACTCACGTGTCACGCTGTACATTGGTTGATTTGGTCTGAGTGTTGTTTTAGAGTACGATCTTAAGTGGCAATCACTGTACCTAAACAGAGCTCAATAGAGACATTATTTTTATTGGCAATCAAATCGAGGACAAAGTCCCGTGAAAATTAATGTGCTGAGCGAACTCGATTCCACCAGAAATGTTGGTTAAGTTATATCGCAACTATATTCGAGATTAAAATCTGTTAGCTGAGTCTTACTGTATTGCTCACAACTTCTATATTTGGTAATCGCTGTAGTGACGTATCAATTCACGGGGGTTTTTACGCTCATTTACCAGATTCCTAGTGGGGGCTGGTAACGGAGTTTTTCCCCTCGTTTTTTCTCAATAAACGAAGCAAAGTAAATTTAATATCTCGCATTTTTATTTTAACGTACTTAGTTCCTTAAATCTCTCAAATTTATTGCGCGACCGCACCAACAACGAGTCTTGAGTTACATCACAGGTAAGGTCCTACAAATTTAATTAGACGATCACGACTTTTATTGAAGTAGATAAAACATATAGCCTATTTACGAGTCAGAAGTTTAAATTTTGACGGTTTCTGAACTACGTGTCAATTAGAATAATTTCTTTTCTATTGTGTTGAGACAGTTTGTGGTTGTAATTGGTTGTTCCGTTTAACAACAAATCAGTGACGTGTCGGCGCGTTACATATATATTTGGTATATATATGTATATATACATATAATATAATATATATATATGTATATATACATATATATATATATATATATATATATGTAACGCGCCGACACGTCACTGATTTTGTTGTTAAACAGAACAACCAATTACAACCACAAACTGTCTCAACACAATAGAAAAGAAATTATTCTAATTGACACGTAGTTCAGAAACCGTCAAAATTTAACTTCTGACTCGTAAATAGGCTATATGTTTTATCGACTTCAATAAAAGTCGCGATCGTCTAATTAAATTTGTAGGACCTTACCTGTGATGTAACTCAAGACTCGTTGTTGGTGCGGTCGCGCAATAAATTTGAGAGATTTAAGGAACTAAGTACGTTAAAATAAAAATGCGAGATATTAAATTTACTTTACTTCGTTTATTGAAAAAAAACGAGGGGAAAAACTCCGTTACCAGCCCCCCTAGGAATCTGGTAAATGAGCGTAAAAACCCCCGTGAATTGATACGTCACTACAGCGATTACCAAATATAGAAGTTGCGAGCAATACAGTAAGACTCAGCTAACAGATTTCAATCTGACAAAGTCCTTGTAATAAGTGTCTTTTTTTTCTTTATTTAATTGTTATTTGCAATTTTATTCTTAATTTTTAGATAAATGCTACTGAAAAGTATCACATAACCCAACACATACTAGCTGGTGGTATTCATTCAAAAAATGTAAAAAACAAGAACGGTCGACAGCTTCTTTTCAAAACGGCTTTGCAGGAATCAAAACCTGGTTCTTCAAAATCGACATTTTCATTGAAGTTATGTGAAGCTTTTATAGTTGCATCGATACCTTTTAAAAAATTGAACAATCCAGTGTTACGAGAGTTTTTAGAATCTTCAACAAAAGAAATAATTCCGGACGAATCAACACTGCGGAAAAATTATTTGGATATTTGCTATCAATCTGTGAGTAGAAGTGAAAACTACATTACATTTTTTTACTATATTGATTTACTTGCAGACACTAGATTCAATTAGGCTAGACATTGCAAACAATTATATATGAGTCTCAATTGACGAAACTACGGACAGTAAGGGTCGCTACATTGCAAACATTGTTGTTTGTAAATTATCAGAACACGAAGCTGGAGTTCCTCATTTATTGGCAAGTAAAGAGTTGGAAAAAACCAATCACAAAACGAGTACCAATTTCTTGGATGACACATGCGTAAGTTAAACATTTTGAATATTATATACTGAAATTAATAGATTGTTTTTTGATTAGGAATCTTATATCCGAATGGAGTAAAAAAAGAAAAAATTCTCCTCTTAATTTCCGATGCTGCACCTTATATGATAAAAGCAGGTCAAGTCGTGCAAGTCATTTTTTACGAAAAAATGATTCATCTTACTTGCTTCACACATTGTCTAGATGTCTGTTCATTTTGACGAAATCAAAGAGATACTTATTTATTTAACAATTGCCATTTACAAACTAATTTTATATATTTACTTTAAGGTGGTCGATAGTTTTGAAACAGTATCAGCTCTGTCAATAGCCAAATCACAAGCTGCCTTTAAAACCCTGCAGTAAAAAGAGGTTTAATTTTCATCAAGACTCACTTTTCCAATATACCAGAAACGATTACTTGTTTAGAAAAAAATGGTCTAAGTTTATACGACTCTTTGAAATTATTTAATACGGTGGACACATTAATTAAACAAGTTCCTGGTAGCATAGGCCAAAAAGTAGCTGAAAAGTTTGTAAACACAAAACGAAAAAATCCTGGCTTCAAAATTATTGCAGAGGTAGCCAAACTTCATGAGGGTGGCGTTGCGGAGGACATTAAATTAACAATCGATGAAATATCTGTGTTAAAATATGCTCCAGTAACATCTTGTGATGTGGGAAGGTCTTTTTCACATTACAAAAACATTTTGTCCGATAAAAGACAAAATTTGTTACCGGAGAATATTAAAAAATATTTAGTCACCTCCTGGTGGTCAAATAAAAATAGAATTTAATGCTGTGTATTTTTTTAAAATAAATTTAATTTTTTAAATTTCCTGCCTTTTAGTGTCCTTTTTGTTAAAATTTATTGCCTTTTTTTCTCAAAATTCGTTGCCTTTTCTCCTTTTTTTGTGACTTTGCGTTTTATTTTTACCTGACTATCCGCTCTTTAGTCATAATTAAAAATTAATCTCCGCCCACAATAATTTTATATCCGTAGATACGTATTTCGGCAGCTAAGCTGCCATCTTCAGTACGCTACCAATTTAAAAGCACTTAAAGAGATCTAAAAGCAACCTAATCATCCTAATAAAATCATAAAAATGTAAAAACTAACAACTATCTAATCATCCTAAAAGATATACCGGGTGGCATTTTCGTATCGGACGTAGCATATAGCACATCGGAAACGATCGAGTTATAACGACCTAAATCCAGTATCAGACTCGCGGTATTGCACAGGTGTGCAATATCAGTTGTCCGATAAACATTAACCTGTTCGAAAAAAATTAGTAAACAAATTCTTTGTCTTTTAAGTCCGTATGACACGATAATATTTCTTGTATCAAATTTGTGAAAATTGACAGAAAAGTATCTAATTATTTGCGTCCAAAAACTATACGTCGCGCGTTGATTGTGTAATCACATCTGTCTTACGCACTTTTTTAAACTTGTCTTGTATTTTACTCGTTTGTTTCAAGAAATCTTGCGGTTACAAACTTTCATTCAATAATTCAAGTCAGGTGTTCTGTTCCAACAAGTATGAAATTCAGGTCCAAACTATTCGAAACATGATTCAAACTTTTAAGTGAAAGAAAGCACCTAATATTGCATTGACATTCACATTCATTGACATTGCATTGGCATTCACATGCTACCTAAAAGTGCGAAAATTTCCTCCGTTAAGGAAATAATGTAAACGCGAGTTTTGGCTGTGATAAGCGAGACACACAATAAGTTAAAAGTCGTGCGTGAAAGATTATACATTCAGATCGACTCAACGTACAATTTTCGAACGCACATTTAATAACAATAAACATTCACCATGGTAAACCTGTCTCTTTGTAACAAATTTTTGAAAATATCTGGTCGTATCATACGGTAAAATTGCTCTAAGGTCCCATTTTTCCAACCTCCCTAGTAAATTTATTTGAAAAATTTTTTGTTGCAAATTGTTTTTCATTGCAGTGAAAACCTCGAGCAGCCTATGTACAGCTGTTTCAGCCCTGCTTGGGGCTTCGTCAGCAGCAACATAGCTCGACATTCCCACTGCAAACAAAAACGACTTGTCCAATTTATTCGCAAATTACGATGTAAGAGTGATGAATAGATAAAACAGCGACATCCTACGATCGCTTTTTGACCTGACGTTACTATTACATCGCAATTGCGAATAAATTGGACAAGTCGTTTTTGGTCTGCAGTGGGAATGTTGAGCTACGTCTCTGCTGATGAAGCCCCAAACAGCTGTACAGAGGCTGCTCGAGGTTTTCACTGCAATCAAAAACGATTTGCAACAAAATTTATTATATTTTGTATAAAGTTTCCCTGCTCTGAGACCGCGGGAAAAGTTACCTTTTGAGGTTAGGTTTATCAAAGTAGTGTTTACGGCTGTGATTTACGGTGTTTGTTCTACAAATTAAAATGAGCAGTAACGACAATATTTTTGTAACTTCGTGTAGTCATGATTTAGTAACCCATGAAAATGGAGAAATTATAATAAATCACAACAAAAACTGGTGTGTGATAGAAAAAGAAAGATTAAAGCTCATAAGTTTTAAGATCTATTTAATGAAAGTAATTAATATTTTAGCACAAGCTTGCACAAGTTATATTTATGTCATATTTTCACAAATTTTATACTTCAAATTAACTTTGTCTTCACGCCAATGTTAACCGTTTAAAAACTCTATAGGAAGGTAATCGACACGTGATCTCCCTTCACGCTCCTTTAGCCGACTTTTAAACGCACCCCAGTGGGTATTTATTAACTGTAGTTGTCATTTTTAATCTGGCATTTATTCAAACTTTTTAAGTACGAAAGCAGTAACGATGTAATAATTCACAAAAAATTCTTCCTGGCGCACATAGGGGTATTGGACCCAAAAACTTGGCCAAAATAATTTTTTATATTTTCGCACTTATTCGTTGACAATAAAGTATTTTAAGCTGAAATTTGTTATCTGTTACCATATATCGGGCGCACACTTTAATTTTGCACCATATGAATTTCTTTTAATTCCTGCCCCCCATTGAAGTTTTGAAAAAGCAACATGAATGAATATGATCTATCCGTTCGCCGCAAGACGTCTCTTTAATTTCCGAGTTTATGCTGTGTACGTGAATATTTACTTTTATTTTTACATTGGGTTCCCCTAAATTTATTGATTTTGAAGTACAGGATGTTCAATGGAAGCCGGTACACTAGCAAATTTCATTATTTGCATTTTTATGAAGTAACTTAAATTAGAAGTTTCAGGACTTTCATGCTAGAATTTAA
This sequence comes from Prosopocoilus inquinatus, assembly GCA_036172665.1. Lineage (NCBI taxonomy): Eukaryota > Metazoa > Arthropoda > Insecta > Coleoptera > Lucanidae > Prosopocoilus > Prosopocoilus inquinatus. The sequence goes on from CM069869.1 coordinate 30,860,785, forward strand.
GGTACCAGCAGAAAAACAAATGACTATCAGGTTTACGAGACTTTCTATCGTTTTCAATTTCTTTAAACAGAACATTACATTTTTTTATCATCGTATCATTTAAAAAAGTTGAAAACAATGGAAAATCTCGTAAACCTGATATTTATTCATTTCTCCTCAGATAATATTAATTCGAGCAGGAAGTCTTGAAATTTCTCTAATTTAAGCTACCTATAGAAGTTTCAAATAAAAAATGTTAGCTATTGTATCCATTTTCCGTGAGTACCAAAATTTAGTTACTAAATATAAAATTAAATTATATTCCTAAAATAGTAAGCTTTTGGAGATGATATTTTAGAGACATAATTCAATTCAATATCCTGAACGTGATGCGATGATAAAAAAACTAACATTCCATTTAAAATAGTTGAAAATAATAGAAAATCTCAAAAACAGTCATTTGTTTTTCCGAAAGCACCATAAAATCGAGGAGGAAAGATCCTGACATTTTTCTAATTTAAGTTATTTTGTAAAAATTCAAATAAGAAAGTTAGCTATAGTAGCGGATTTTCATGAACATCCATCCTGTACTGTCATGTACAGGATGGATGTTCATTGTGTATGAATTCTTTCTTTTGTTTTTCAGGATATGTAGAATTTTTGACTATGTCGATTTGTATAAAGTCTAGTTTTTTTGCAGTTTTTGGTCTACTATGGCAAGTCACAACAATAAGAAAATAATTTGTCATAAATTTGTAGGCAAACTTCGGCAGCCGAAGTCTTCAGGTTATTAAAGTATCTTACCTACTGTAAAACATAGCATTTAAAAATTAATTGTTGATATGAACAGTGCTTACTTGACTGAACATCTTCTGTTACAAAAATCACAGCATATAGCTTCAAAGAAGAATTAGAAACAGTTTGAATTTATTTTTTTTTGCGTTAGACGTATGCGTTTAACACAATCGACTATCAAGGTGCTTTGATCCCTTTGATGGTATTTTGTTCATCTACCCGAGCGAAAAAATAAGATTACCCTTTTGATCCCTAAGAACCGGTTTCACCGTCACAGTTTAACTTTAAACTTCGCTTTATTCCCATGATAACAATTGCAAGGATAATTGTTTCCTTAGGAATAAAACGGAGCTTAAAGTTAAACTGTGATGGAGAAACCGGGCCTAAGTACTGTTCTACCTTGGGTAATAGTTATTGTAGTCAAATTCACTAATTTGGGTCATTCGACTTTTGGCCAGCTTTTCGGGGCAAATACCCGTATGTGTGGCGTTCGAATTTTAGTAAATACAATAATATTTTTGTAGCTTTTTAGTACAGGCAGGTGTGCGCACATGAACGGAACAGTTTTGTCAAATTTACATTTTCATTTGGAATGAAACTAAAACCTATAAATTCATTTGCGTTATTAGACATGCGCTGCTTTTGTAATAGATTCGCTTTAATATTTCAATTTGAAATACTTAAAATGAATAGTTTGGAAGTCTATGTGCGTATTTTGTTAGTTTTTGGACTAGTTATCAGATTCTAAGACGTCAAATTACTGAAACCTAATGATACCATTAATGAAATTTGGATATAAGAATGACTTTTACCTTTCTATGTTAAACAAGCTCTCCCCATTTCTAGGTTTTAATTATCGAATAATAAAGTTTTCAAAATTCAAAAATGCTAAACGTCACTGTCACTGGAGAGGACCTCATGGCCTACTTTCTCGGATCCGAATTTTAAGCTATTTACCATCGAAGTATGCCGTGAAAGTTTAGGGAAAAAGTGGTACTTATGCAAGTAACTAAACTTTGACAATGAAAGTCATTTTGATTTTGAGTTTAAGGTTACTGCGAATGAAGCAATGATGCAATATTTTCTTATCGTCACAAGGTGTAATTTTCATTTCTCAAATTATATTGCCTAATTAGTCGTTGCAAATCTTTTCTAATCATGTAATTTAAAAATTTGTCCATAGTAGTATGCTTACCAGAAGAAGAATTTTTCAATTCGTCTCGTTTTTTCGTTCCCTATACACTTTTGTGACATCTGCAATAAGTATTTCCAAATGAAAAGTACGCTTACAAATATAAAATATTGTTACGAATTTGGGGGTTCACAAATTCTAGTCGTTACTTTTAGAACACTTTAATTAAAAGCTGTCGCTTTACACAATTAAGAACACAGTTGTAATGAGCTTGTCTATCAAATAACACTTTTACAAAATGTACTTTCTATTGCTTGCAATTGTACGGCTTAAGGTTCTAAGTCGACACACTTCGTGTTCAGGTTTATTATTAGTGATTAGTGATAAAGAAAGAATGTATTGAATTGCAATTTTGAAAGCATTTCCATAAATTCTAAACTTCATGAATGACAATGTACAAATAATGTGTTATTACTTGCAGTTACTTTTGCAGTTAAATATAGTAATTTGAGAATAATATGTGGTTTGTTTTATTAGCTTAAAATCTAGTAAATATCATAATTTAAGCATGATTTTCCGTTTCTTTAGGTTTTCTTCTCCACACATTCATTTAGGTAATAAAGTAAAGTAAAGACTTGTAATGTATATTACAGCAAATTAGAGTCTGCAGAATATAACGTATTACTTAAATGAATGTATGGAGAAGAAAACCTAAATAATTATTTAATTAAATTATTTTTTAAAAAGGCGCATAAAAAAGCGCGCGTAGAATAATGGCGCCATCGCAACAGATAAATACGTTACTAAGTACTACTACGTCATATTACGTGGACAAAAAATGTACATGGGAATTGGCTGTCTCTCCTGAGTAGGATAGACAAATTGAAACGGATTTGCTCCTAATCAGTCCCCCATGCAAGGCGGCCATGCTTGCTGTCAAAGCATAATGAAAGTTTTAAAAAAAAATTGTGCAAATCGTTTTTGCTTGCAGTGAAAACATCGAGCAGCCTCTGTACAGCTGTTTCAGCCCTGCTTGGGGCTTCTTCAGCTGAGACGTAGCTCGACATTCCCACTGCAAGCAAAAACGACTTGTCCAATTTATTCGCAATACGACTTGTCCAATTTATTCGCAATTGCGATGTAAGAGTGATGAACAGATAAAATAGAGACATCTTACGATTTTGCTTGAAATAACCGTTCACTTAACGCAACTTTTAACATTTCAAATCTTTCAAATTGCTGGCGCGAACATTTTTTATGAGGTTCCTGTTATTATTGAAATGACTTCAAAAAAGGCACGAGCTTCTAAAACTTCAGAAAAGCAGTTTGATCTGATGTTGGATTTTATCAGCAACATTAAAATCATAAAAATTTTTGTTGCAAATTGTTTTTGATTACAGTGAAAACCTCGAGCAGCCTCTGTACAGCTGTTTCAGCCCTGCTTAGGGCTCTGTCAGCAGAGACGTAGCTCGACATTCCCACTGCAAACAAAAACGACTTGTCCAATTTATTCGCAATTGCGATGTAATAGTAATGAACAGATAAAACAGCGACATCCTACGATCGCTTTTTGACCTGACATTGCAGTAGGATAGACAAATTGAAGCAGGATTTGCTCCTAATAAGTCTCCCATGCAAGGTGGCCATGCTTGCTGTCAAAGCATAATGAAAGTTTTTAGAAAAATTTTGTTGCAAATCGTTTTTGATTGCAGTGAAAATCTCGAGCAGCCTCCGTATAGCTGTTTCAGCCCTGTTTGGGGCTTCATCAGCAAACCAAAAACGACTTGTCCAATTTATACTCATTTGCGATTTAAGAGTGATGAACAGATAAAACAGCGACATCTTACGATCGCTTTTTGACCTGACATTGCAGTAGGATAGACAAATTGAAGCGGATTTGCTCCTAATAAGTCCCCCATGCAAGGCGGCCACGCTTGCTGTCAAAGCATAATAAAAGTTTTAAAAAATTTTGTTGCAAATCGTTTTTGATGGCAGTGAAAACCTGCAACAAAATATTTTTTAAAACTTTCATTATGCTTTGACAGCAAGCATGGCCGCCTTGCATGGGGGACTTATTGGGAGCAAATCCGCTTCAATTTGTTTATCCTACTACAATGTCAGGTCAAAAAGCGATCGTAAGATGTCGCTGTTTTATCTGTTCAATAAAATCTTAGTAACAGGAAAGTTGAAACCAGGAGATGGCCCCGAAAAAATTCAAAACTTGTGGCAAGAACTGAGCCTAATTTTAAATTCTGCAGGTACTGGGCCAGAAAAAACTGTAGATGGGTGGAAAAACCATTTTATTATTCCTACGCATCAAGTTAACACTTTATTACTTGAGCATAAATAAAAGATATATTAGATGTCAAAGCCAACGTTGTATATGTGGAGCAACAAAATGCGCGCTTCACGCGACCTGGGGGGAATTAAAATAAAAAAGGCGCGTAATTTAAAAATATTTCTGTGTTAACGGTTTAAGTATTGTTCAGGAAATTAAATAATCTAATACATTAAGCTGCATTCTTGCCCAAGATACTAGTTTAGGGCTATTCCAGAAGAATAAACGGACAATTTGTGATTTTCTTTCTATAAATTACGACCACGTTTGCTCGGATCGTTTTTTGCTCCGACACTTATAAGGCCTTGATAGCCGAAAAAGTGCGCTTTTCGTTTATCATTCTCTCTTACCTTATTTTTATCACAAATTGTCCTGTTCGTTTGCCTGGGATGGCCACAAACGATATTTAAACGTTTAATTAAAGAAGAAATCGAATTAATACTTTGGCTTCAGACAATCGATTCCAAACTCTTCAAAATCAATAAAAAGGTAACCATGGTAACTTAAAAATATGCTAAGGATTACAGATTACTGTAAATAAAGTGCCATCACTGCTATCCAAGCGACCTGGGGGGAATTATAATTGCGTTTAAAACTGTGGCAATAGACATAAACCCCTGTGTACAGTGTGGTCCATTTTTGATGGTTTTACAGGGTTTTTCAGTTATTTATAGGAATAGAAGAAAACTGTTTTTGCGACCCAATGCTACTTTTTCGAGAAAAACTCAGTGGAGAAAACCAAAGTTAGCTATCTCAATTCGTTCGGGAAATATCGGCCGAAAACGAATTTTTCCGAAAAATTATTTTTCACAATATCTAAATTGTTTGACAAGATATTTTGAAAATTCAGAAACTATTTTATTCAGAAATTAATGTAGATTTCAATGGCGTAAACCTTTTGTAGATATTGCATCAGTTCTGCGAAACAGACTATAACTTTCTAATTTTAAATCGAAACCGCAGTTGGCTATGACACAAATAAATAGCTTGTTTAATGAGGTTTTCAAAAATATAAAGTTTGATATAAATATTTTTACAAATAATAAAGATACTAATTATTTTTTGTTTTTCGGTAGCTATGGCAACAAAAACAAGAAATTAGTTCAGTTTTTTTTTTCACAAAAACAGAATTATTATTAAATAAAACAAGCTAACTTAATTCAATAAATAAATAGCTTCATGTATCTATTAGACACTGACAAAAAACCACAAGTATGTAAAAATGAATTAAATCCATTTAAATAGTTCTGTAATTATTAAAATGAACAGCTAAGAGATTTTTATATATTTTAAATTATATTAATTAGTGTGTTTCTTTAAGAAATTATTGAAGTGTCAGATATTTTTTAAGTTTAAAAATGCTTGCAAGAACTTTTGTCAATTAATAAATTTAATCACTGGTAAAACTGAAATAAACACATCTAAGAATTTTTGGTAATTCAAAATTTAAGATTTAATAATTTCAAAGGAGCATATAATATCTAATTCTTCAGAACTGCATTGATAGTTAATCCATATCTATATTTCTCGTAGTTTTATGAGTTCTCTAATAGCATTATGCATTTCCAGTTATTTATCTTCTAAAATTTAATTACCCGTATTATTTATTTTAAGAATGGATTTTTGAGGAAAACAACTGTATTTTCCTTTGTTTCTAGTGTCATAGATAGCTTGATAGGTACTGCGAAGTAATGAAAGTTAGTACCTTTTGTTATTTAAAAAAATAATTATATCAAACTTTATATTTTTGAAAACCTCATTAAACAAGCTATCTATTTGTGTCATAGCCAACTGCGGTTTCCTTTTAAAATTAGAAAGTTATAGTCTGTTTCGCAGAACTGGTGCAGTTTCAACAAAAGATAATAACGTTGGTAAAATCTACTTAATTTCTGAATAAAATAGTTTTTGAATTTTCAAAATATCTTGTTAAACAACTGAGATATTGTGAAAAATAATTTTTCGGAAAAAATCGTTTTCGACCGATATTTCCCGAACGAATCGAGATAGCTTTTGTTTTTCCCACTGTGTATTGGGTCGCAAAAACAGTTTTCTTCTATTCCTATAAATAACTGAGAAACCCTGTAAAACCATCAGAAATGGTCCACTCTGTACTTGAGTAAAAAAAACAAACTAACATTAATTTCAATATCAGCGAATTTGTTTATAACCAGTTCAGTTAACTATTACTATTAGGTATACTTACTGTTACACAGCCTTTTTTATGTAATATGCAATCTGCAAAGTTAGCAAAAAATAAAACACTAGAATTTTTGCAACAGACGTGTCCTCTATTTCTTTCACATATTTAAGTACACATAAAACAATACATAGGTACAAATTTACACTATAATTTAATTCAGTTTACAAAAAGATAACAAGAAAGTTGTTTTGTTAGGTTTTGTTGATTTGATTCTTATTTATCAACAGACATGGAATGAATACAAATGTAACACCAAAAAAAAAAAAAAACTGGGGGTGGTGACAGCGACTTCTAGGGATTATATCTAGTATTGTAATTGACAGTCTACAAAATGTAGTTGAACCTGGTATATCAAATACTTGTGAATCATTTACTAGCACCATTGTTGATACTTATAACTCACAAAATGCTACTGAACTTGGTATAACAAACATGCAAGACCCATCTTTTAGCAATAGTAATAATATTGGTGAGATAAATTTTGTGGTGGCTGAATTAATGTTAATGTCAGAAGATATACCAGCTGCAGATACAGGAATACCTCAAAAGAAGAAACGCAGCATTGGTCCTGAAGGTGTTATACGAACTAAAAAGCATAGAACTCAAAGTAGTTCAAAGTCGTCTTGTGCAGAGTGCTGCGTATGCTACAGCAATGGACGGACGTAATGCTGAACTTGCAAATAATACGGCTGCAATAAAAGAACTTGCATCAGCAATGCGTGATGTAGCTGCAGCCATGCAGGCTCTAGCTTATTCTATTTCAACAATAAATAAGTTTAAAATATTTACTTCTTTTTACAAAAAGTGATTTCTAATGATGTTTTGCCTTATCCTTCTTGCTGCAACTAACACTACTTGGTTAATATTTTATACCACACCATCATCATCTGCCATGTCAATTACATTCTCATCTCCCATACCTCTACGCATTCTCATGTTATGCAAAATACAGCAACTGTAAATGATACTTGCAGATTTTCTTGGGGAGTAGTGTAACACACGATCTTTCTACAAGCAGCGAAATACACTTTTCAGTACACCAATGCTACGTTCCACTGTATTTCTAGCGGAACAATGTGCTGCAGTGTATCTAAAATCTGGAGTACCAGCTGCTGCATTCAAAACGGGAGTCATGAGCCAAGGCTCTAAACCATAACCAGAATCATTTGAGTATGAAAATATGCAGCAGTTATTAATTTTAAAATTTAACATACCCAGAAGCCAAGATGATTGTTCTCTTGCATGAAATTGTTGCTGCATGTGTTGACGAATATTTGAAAGGCTCCATATTGCAGCATCATGAACAGAGCCCGGATAACGTGCATTTACTGCTAAAATTCTCAAATTAGAGTCGCAAATCTACAAAGTGTTATAGATTAAAATTTGTTAAGACATATCCTAAATTTGTTAAGACATATCCGATCAGCTAAGAAACATACAATTTGAGTATTTAAACTGTAGAAACCTTTTCTATTATAAAATGCAAGTCCAGGATGCTCTGCTCTGTTCTGCAGGAGGATGTATTGCGATGTGAGTGCAATCTATGCAGCCAATAACACCCTGAAAATGACACTTACGCATATAGCTACGGTAATTGTTATGTTCTACGATTAACTAATGTAACAAATGCACTTAAAATTAATAGGGGCAAACACCACGTTTTTAATTAAAAAAATAATTAAAATCGTCGTGTTGTCCTTCTCTAACCAATGGTTATAGATACATATCCTTTTCTAATCGTTGGTTATGCCACCGGTTATACGCGTCAAACGTCATTATAAAGGAAATATGGCCATTTAACCACGTGTGTTTTTAAATATTTTTTTTCTGCTAAACTAGCAGCGAACCCCAAATAAAAATAGTGTTACGAGACAACATATTATGTAGTGGTGCTATGTGCAAAATTTCATCTTCATACGTTAACTTGTAGCTTTTGTAAATAATTACCGAGCACAATACTGTCGACTTGTAGGCGTTTTTATTGTTTGCAATTAAATATTTGTTAAGATTAATTATTTTCAACTTAAGATATCTTTGAAATATTTTGTTTTGTATTTATAAGTTGGTAGCAAAGATCTAACCAAAAAGTGTGTGTGTCAACGTCGTCATGAGTAACGAGTGGTCTCGCCAATTAAATTTTTGTTAATCTGACTGTTAAGAAAAACCAAAGGTGTATTGTTTGTTTTATCATTTAATCTAGATATGTTTTTGTGCAATGTATTTATTAAATTTGTTTGCAGGCGCCTTTGGTCACTTTAAAAAGAGCCCTGTTATGAAACTGCAGTAGTCTCATTTCACACCACCTCGAATGTCCAAATAATATAAGCTGCAACAATATTTAAAGTATCTGGTGATTTCAGAGAGGTGGGAAAGACTAGAGGGAGCGTTGCCTATACGCCGCGTGTTGGAGTTCATGGTTTCCTTTGAAGATTACATAAAAAAATTAAAATTTATGGATGGTCAGTTAGTTCTTCAGTCGCAAAGGAAAACAGGATTCTTAGGATTTTTAGTAGGTCTAAGATCTGTCATTGAAATGTATTATAAATTCATTGATCCTCCTAGTGGAACACCCCTTCTAAAGTTCCTTCCTGTTTATAAATGTGGTCAGGATCACTTGGAAATGTTTTTTGGAGCTGTAAGAGCTCGAGGGGGATGCAATGATAACCCAACCTGTCGACAATTTAAAAGTGCCTTTAAAAAATTGCTTGTACATGCAGAAATTGCTGACAGGGGAATTGGAAATTGCGTTCCTCTTCAACAAATCAATATTTTAAATTGTCCTAGTACAAAGAAACCAGAGGATATTATAAATTCTCATACTATAATTTATAATAGGTGTAGTTTTAATGAAGGTAACATATCGCAAAATATGGATGTTAGTTTAAGGGATCACATTTATTTACAGAGACTTGTTTATCAAATTTTGCTGAAGAAGTTACTACTTACATTGCAGAATTTGTATCACGTAAACTGAGTATGTCATTGAAGTGTGAACTATGTTTATCAGCTCTATTTGGAGTAAAAGAAAATTTAGTCAGCAGTTTAATTGACTTTAAAGACAAAGGTGGATTAGTGTATCCAAGTAACGATGTTATTTATATTTGTGTACAAACCGAAAAATTTTATAGGACCGAAAAAATTGAAAGCGGAATAAAAGTAAATAATCTAAAATTGCTGATTAAAATTTCTAATTTCTTTTCTAATAAGAATTTGTTTAAAAGTATCGAGCATTCACATAATGTTATGCTCATAAGAGCAATTTCAAACACTTATTTAAATTTAAGAATTAAATATTCCTGTAAGAATTATTCTGAACGTGATATTTCTATACGATCTTCATGTACAAAACTTGTACATTTCAAAGGACAATAAATTTTTTTATAATTAATTTCTGATGTTTCTTTCTGTATGTAAATATATTTTTTTGTGTTATTAAAAAAATATTGATTCACATTCTAGTGTGGGACGATAAAGCTAGTATAGCGGTGAAGGATGAAAAATAGTTATTTACGCTTTACCTATTTCCTTTTTATACCGATTCGCGGTAAGTGACTTCGTAATAAACGAACAAATTTTGAACATTTAAATGATATATTCTGTAATTTTTTAGAAGCTTTAAATAACCTATTAATCTGCCAACTTATGTTTTTAATTTAAAAATCTAGTTTCAATTGAAAATAAAATAAATTATCAATACTTAGTTAATATTTGTTGATTAATTTATCTTAAAACGCTTTAGCTACCTCTGTTTATTTATTTACTTTCTGTTCTAATGAAATTGTTAATGTACAGTTAAACAAAACTGTTTTCTCCCCTGTTTTCAAGTTCGGTGTAACTTTTGTTAGATATATTTTCAATCGGACAATACTGGAATTATGTACGCCACTGGCATGGAAACCACTTCGTTCAGGGACCGGGTTCAGAAGCTGTTTATTGCCCTCAACCTACCCCCGACCTTTTCGCGCGTTGGACCACAAAATTTGAATAGTGCTCCCTCTAGTCTTTCCCACCTCTCTGGGCAAGCCTATAATAAAATATGACAGGTACAAAACGTTCTATTTATTCTATTAACACAATAATGTACAATGTTTAAGCATTCTTTATATTTCTCTATAGTGACCGCCAAAAAGTTCGTAATTTGTCAAACAAATTTCAAATTTGACAATATTTTGTTTCGTATTTTAAAAAGATACCATTTTTAGCCTCACTGAAAGGATCTGTTCTGCCTATATTTCAGCGTTTTCCAAACTTTTAGCTTTCGCGACTCCCTTCTAAGCCCCCCCCCCCTCTTCCCGTCGAATTTTGATCTTGAACTAAAACAATGATCCTAAACGATTATCAATAGCTTTCATAGTATTTTTTAAATATTTGGGACATCCTTACATTTCATAACAGAGAGTTATAGCACATTTGTTTTATTGAAGTTTGTTTGCATATCCTGAAATGCATTGACACGTTTTTTGTTTTTCTTCTAAAATTGAACATACGTATATTTACATTGTATTTTCAAAGTAAAAGAAAAGACTCACGGTATATGTACAGTCGCGACTATTAAATTTTGGTCGTCACTGTCAACCAAAACGTCAGTTTAATTCCACAAATTAGAATTTTTATTTGTGTTACCTCGAAAGTGTCAGAATATATTAAATATTTAAGAGATTATCCCAAGCATTCAAAATAAAAACATGAATTCCTACGTTTTAATAAAATACAAATTCGGGGCAAACCTTTGACAATCAAAAAAACTTATTGCTAGCAATAAATTGCGATCTCTTGTAAAAAAATAGCATGATAAATTAGTTGCAAATTGGATTAAATTTTTTCATATTTATTCTACTGCGCCCCCCGTTTGAAGACTTACCCCACGATACAGAGAACACTGGTACGCTCACTCGCCGCCATTTTCAGTTTAAAATTTTGAGCAAGTTGAGTAGTTTGTAAAAAATCGCTAGATGGCAGAACCGTATCGCGGACTGTCATTTTTATCAAATTCCGCAACCGGTTTTTCTGAGGCTCTTGTGGTAAACACAAAACACATGGGCAGAGAAAAACAGAGGTCAGTACGCAACAACTGGTTTGAGGTTAAATAATGCATTTTAAATTTTAACTATGAATTTAAAGCGAAGTTGTCAGGCGTAGAAATTTTAATTTAAAGAGGGTATGTATTGGCGAATAATTTAATTCGTTTCCTAATTTAGTTACATTGCAGTCAAAATAAAAAGACTTCTCAGAGTTAATTTGTATTGAAGCAAGGAGATTTTAACATAAACATGAACTCATCCTAAGATTGCTATCTAACCTAGAATATCCACCAATCCATCTGGCATTAAACTGACCGATGTACTGATTAAAATGTACTCATTTGGAAAGGCTTCACGAATGAATCAAAATGCAGGTGTCACAATATTAAAGCAACATTTTGTGTGCTTGATACATTTTCAAGATAAAATTGTAAAAAATCGTTAAGTCAGTGGAAATGAAATCATTCGAAGAACACTGACAGATGATGCTATTCCTCAACTAAATGTATGCTCCTACTAAAGCTAATCTCACATCTGCCCTTTCTTCCACCACTACCAAACAGATACAAGAAACAAATAATACCAATAGCCTCTGAAAGGTTTGTAAAAATCACAGCAAAACGTACTTGCTCGTTACATTAGTAAATAATCTACATCTGTTTGATTGCTAGCTAAATTTGACAGTCGCCATTTATTTTTTATTTCATACACACTAACCAAAGTTTGCCATTAATACACACGTAAATACTGAATATATGTCGCCTACAACCGTGCCAAGACACGTAATACAACCTACAGGAGTACATTAATGACATTTAGTGACAGTCCTTCATACATTGGTGTCATCTAGCGGTAAAATTTAAATCACGTAACTAGGCACTACTTTTGACTTCCTCGTTTTATATGGGGAAGATAGGGAAGTGCGCGTACCAGTGTTCTGTATATCGTGACTTACCCCTAGAGTGAGCGCAACAGTTTGGGAAACGCTGCTGTATTTGGTTATTGAACATGCACAATCTATTGGCGCAAAAAGTTTTTTTTTAATAATTAATAATAAATTTTCCCATGTAGTGCGAACTTTTTGGCGGTCATTGTATACAGGGTGTAACAAAAATACAGGCCGCTACTTCAGGGACGTATTCTACAGATCAAAATAAAGAAAAAAGTTCATATAAACATGTATATGGGGTGTGCACGGGAAGCCGCAACAACAGTTAACTCTCTTATTTGAATTTTTACGAAGTGACTTTTATTGGAAAAGCTTCACGGACCTGTCCCGCTCAATTCTATGGCAATATCGGGAAAACAATGACTGTCAGGTTTCTGAGATTTTCAATTATTTTAAAAAATTTTTAATAAAACTTATTAATTTATATCATCGCAACGCCTTCAGAACGTCATATTAATTATGTCTCTAAAATATTTTCTTCCAAAGCCTATTTTTTTTTATTATTTGGTAAATAAATCTTGGTGTTCAAGAAAAAAAGTCTACAATAGCCAACTTTTTTATTTGAAATATCACGGGGTAACTGAAATTAGGAAAGTTACAGGATATTTTCCGCTCGATTATATGGCAGTATCAGAAAAACAAATGACTGTTTGGTTTTCGAGATTTTCGATTGTTTATCGTATATCGAAAAAAATCAGCTGTTTTTATATTATTGTTAAATTATTAAAATTATGAAATTGAAAATTAAATAATTAGTTTTAATTAAAATGTAAATGTAGAAAAAAGTCATTTAAATATGTATACAGAGTATACACGAAACCGTACCGACAGCTAGAAAAAATGTCCTAAAGCTTTCCTAATTTAAGTTACGTCGTAAAATTTCAAATAAAAAGGTTAGCTGTTGTAGGTATTTTGCTTGATTATCAAGATTTATTTGCCAAATAAGTTTTATTAAAAAAAAGTTAAAAACAATTGGAAATTTCAAAATCCTGACATTTGTTTTTCCGATATTGCCATAAAATTGGGCAGGACAGGTCCTGAAACTTTTCCAATATAAGTTACTTCGTAAAAATTGAAATAACAGAGTTAACTATTGTTGCAGCTTCCCGTGAACATCCTGTATACATATTTGTATGAACTTTTTTCTTTCTTTTGATCTGTAGAATACGTCCCTGAAGTAGCGGCCTGTATTTTTGTTATACCCTGTATACATATTATCAAACAACACAGGTTTAAAAAAATAAATATTAATGTAAAAACAAATCAGTCGAAGAAACAAGGTGCTAAAATTATGAAACTTCTCAATTGCCTCAAACATGACATCTCGCATTCAGTTACACACTGGGGTGGTTTATTTCTACGATATGTAAAAATATTAAGTTAGAAGATTAAATATTTACAGAGAAGTCAAGGTACAACAATTTATATACAATAACAAACTTAATATATTTAGAAATAACACTAGATGATTAAAAAAAATATTTTCTTTATGACAAGGGGTCCGTGGCTAATTGGTCCTGTATTACCGGCTGAAAAAAGTAACGATTAAAAGAATTCTTAATTTAATTCAATACAGCTTACTTCGATGATTATGGCGCTTTCTAAGTTACTATTAAAAGACACTCCAATCGTTCGTTGCATCGTCTGCGTTTGTTGCTGTTGTGTTTGCTGCTGTTGTACTTGTTGCTGTCTCTCGAGTTCCTCCTGTTTCCTTTTTTTAACAGAACCTGAATGAAATCGTCCTCCTTCACCCCTTATTCTATTCATTGCATGTCTATGTCTTGATTCGTGCAAATATTTCTAAAACATTTATTTCACAACAAACAACCATTAGCAATACGCAATTTGCACGAACCGGTCTTTCTTTTGGTATTTTGCCTTCCGCTTCGAGCTTTGCTCTGGCTTGTCGCCTTTTCAGTATTCTTCTATACTGTTTAGCATTTACGTATAAAGGTTCTTCTTCAAGAAATTCTGTTCCGGTTAGTGGTACTCTCTGCAATTGAGTAACTCCACTTGTACTAGGCACCATCTAAAAATGAAATTTCTGGATGAAGTTATTTGTAAATCTTGGAGTTGGACTTAATCGTCTGCATTGTTTTCAACATTTAAGTGTTACTCCTAATATTTTATTTTTTCGATTTTCTTAAATATATTTTCACATTTTAAGTCAACGTTTTAATATCTACATCCTAGACTAAAAATAGCAGTTTAGAACACGTGTTTTAAGCAATTTAAAGCACGGAACCAATGGCATTTTCGCTTAAAAAATAAACAACATATCTACAACGACCTGTAATTGACCAACAGACGATAGCTATTTATTATACAAGTGTCTTATAAGGCAAATAAGTGAAGGAAGTGAAGGAATGTTTAGCCACAAGAGTTTGCTCGATTGGGCTAATTTTTCTTGAGTAACTTATTTACTGTTAAGGCCCGAGTGTAATTACATAGTTTTATTTGACGCCTTTTTATTATAAAGTCATAATAATGCCGATTTTGAATAACAGTTTAATTGTGTGTTTTATAAACCTCATGGTATATTCAAAATCGGTATTAGTATGACTTCATAATAAACAGGTGGTGTTGGATAAAATTTTGAACACTTCTACGAAAACGCATTAAAGGTGTGTATGGTATGCGAGCAAAACGCAAGCCGAACCGTTCGTGTACCACAAATTCGCAAAATTGGGACCGGATTCGGAGCGCCGAACGAATGGTTCGCGATCCAATCGTTGCGATCCATCTCCTATTGGTTTTTCTGACGAACACAAAAGAATTCACTGCTTAGATTGGGACGTGTTCGTGTCTAGTTCGTTATTTCCTTATCAGCTCCCGAATATTAAAGATTACACAGCCCCACAAAAAATTCAGATCTGGAGGTCAGATTATGTCCACTATACGTTTTCGGAGTCACTGAATCCAAATCCGTTATCCACGTCACGTCAGGTTTTACCAAAAACCTCATATAGCCCTATAACCCAAGCTGTCAAGTCCTATTAAACACAAGATTCTGTAAAGGGAGCTATGAACCCACAATAACCACATAACTCTATACATGCGAAGTATGATCACGACTGATCAATTAAGGAATGAATTCTATAACTGGCTTGTAGTCAAAAAAGGTTGATAGTAATACTCTTAAAGTTCAACCGAGCTTTCGGAAAATTTATTTCCTTTATCAAGGTTTCTTATTATTAATTATTAATTTTAAAATTTGTTTTGTAGAAATCTTGATAAAGGAAATAAATTTAATAAGAGTTTTACTATCAACCTTTTTTGACTGCAGCCCAGTTATGGAATTGATAACTCTATACATTTACTCCTAACCCCGTAATCCTATAACTCCATAACAGATAAATCCAATAACCACGTTAATCAGTAGTTTGACTTGATCGCGGGCTTTATCACGGCTCTGTAAACGTAATATTGGGTGTATCAGAAATACATGTGTCAATTTTAACACGGAGTGCAGTTAGCTAAATGAAATATTTTTTCTACTTGACTCTTTTTATTTAAAGCTTTTTAAACCGATTCAAAATTTGTAACGTATTACATTAAGATCTACACCCGCCTCTGGTTAAGACCGGAAGATTCTGTTGTCCTAGAAATGAAAAAAGTTACATAAAAAGTCAATTGTTGTAATGTCACACTTACTAAATTTGCACAGCAATTGCGTTTATAACTTGTCAGAGACAAATAATTGTTTATTATTATAGGTTTTCATAATCCTTAAACACAGCAAAGGAAAATTGTAATTGCACATAACTACAGTTCATTTTTTCTTTATATGCCGATTGATCGATTTATTAGTCTTACAACTGCTATAGGTATAGCCATCTCCGTTTAACTTTCAAAAAACAATGTACTCGCTTTTGGAACATATTTCATTAATGCCCGATTTCTTCACTTCCTGATAAATTTATTTGCCAGGTTGGTCCTTAGAAACTATTTTATCGATAATAGTCCGAGGATATTACCTGACAGATAAATTTATCAAGAGGTGAAGAAATCGGGCATAAGAATGTCAAACTTTTCTTGTCACTCTTATACATATGACTAAAGTAACATAGAACCATGCTGTGTTAACTTGATATGGTGGGGGTATTTATTAATATAGTACATCCTCTTGCCACCGAAAGCGTTCTCATCGCTTTTTACGCGGGAATTCTAGGCGACCATAATTTATTTTAGTTTCACTCGGTTTGCGGATGTTTCTGTAAAACGCTGTGAAAATTTGCAGAATATAGGCAAAATGGTTATGTACTGTGCTGTGCCAAACTGTGGAAATCATGATCCAAAGATACCAAAGCGGACGCTTCCAATATCAAATCAAGAAGTACGTAGTTTAAATTTGATAATCTTAATAGTTTGCAAAATACAGTTAAAATTACGAAAAGTTTTGCGTATTAATAAGTTATTTATTATAGGTTTACCATATATGGGTTGAACGAATTGGTCTGCCTATTTTGAAACAAATTGATCCCAAGTTGGCTTACAAACGATATCGTGTGTGTGATCTTCATTTTAGTGCTGACTGTAGAGTTCCGGGAAGCAACAAATTAAAATGTAGAAGTGTACCAACATTGAACCTTCCAAGTAGGTATTTGTTTATGCAAAAAAACTATAAAACATTTTTTAATTATAATTAATCACACTGTTCGTAAACTCAATACTTATAACTGCCGATGTCTATCTGTATATTAATATTTAGATTTTTTGGATTGTCTGAGCAATTATGATTGTAATGGTAAATTTTGCAATACTTTTCCGTTGACATGAAAGTACTTTTATTATAATAGACACTTATTTGCAGATTATATGGACATGCCTGAAAAGGAAAATGATCCAAATACTTGCAATGAGCCTTCAACGATAAAAGGTAATAAAGTGTTTAATAAAAAAAAAGTCTTACTGAATTAAAACTGATGACTGATTAAGTATAATTTTTAGCCACGTCCGAAATTTCAACCCTTGAACAAGTTAGACGTTCATTGGAAAGCTACATTGCATTGGATCACACATATGCAGGTACATGTAAATATATAAAAATATTATAAGCAAGGTAGTATTCACCAAGGTTGATTCAATTTAAACGCAGATTAACTCCGCTAATACATTTTAATGCAAAAAGTACTGTATCAGTGAAAATTGTTTAGATTTGTATTTCTCTTCTCTATTTCTACTAGGGCGACCCAAAAAACCTTCGGCAAAAGAGGCAGTCGAAATTGGTCAGCGGTCAGGAGGATATCGCGTCGCGGCGGACAGGACTTATTTTCTTTTTTGCTCTTCCCCTAATGGTTTTATTTTTATATCTCCTGGATTATCCGGTGAATCGTGTAGTAATGTAATTGTGTTTGTAAATAAATGTATATAGTGAACTGGTACGGCTCTTTTATTAGTTTCTTGCTTGCCAGGAACACCACCCCCTCAGTGCTTTTACGACCTAGCACCCAACATTTGACCTGCATCCGCCGGTTAAATATTAAAGTGGCGCGCAACTTGTGGCCTGAGCAAGCAATATGAACTAATAGACTTTTAATCAGTTAATATTTTCACCACGTCGAATAATAAAGAAAACACCACCCTCCGTCGCAGTAAAAGGACGCGCGGAGTTACAACGGAAAGCAATATGGCTACCCCATTGCAAATGACCAGCGAGCAACTGCAGCAGCTCCTGGGAAGTATGCAAGAAATGATGAAAGCCCAACTGCAAGCAGTTCTACGAGAAAGTCCTCAAAACGTGGTGTCTTGCCAAGGTAGCTTTGTTAAGTGTACATCCCGTTTTAATGGTAAAAGTGAAGAAGACGTGGAAGCGTTCATATCCGCCATCTTAGTGTATAAAGACTGCGCAAATATAAACGACGCTAACGCCATCCGAGGATTGGCGATGCTACTACTCGACAGTGCTGCCACTTGGTGGAAAGGAGTCCAGAATACTGTAACATCGTGGGATGAAGCTATCTCACTATTACGTCATACTTACGGTCCCAGAAAGCCAGCGTACCGCATATTCAAAAAAGTTTTTCAAACCGAGCAGGATAGTACAACCGCTACGGATATATTTGTTTGCAAAAAAAGAGCTTTATTGGCTCAGCTGACTAAACAACTGGATGAAGATGTTCAACTCGATATGGTGTATGGTTTACTACAGTATTCGAGAAAAAGTGCCTAGAACCGAGGTAAAAACTTTCAAAGAGCTTCTGGATAAAACGAGAATTGCCGAAGAATCGTTAAGGGAAGTAGAAAATCGAGGCGAAAAGAAGACCGTCGTTAAGGAAAGAGATATTTCGTCGACTAATGACAAAAGACCACGCTGCAATGTTTGCCGGAGACGAGGACATGTTGAGGCACAGTGCCGCGTGAAGCAACAGAAAATAACGTGAATTCCTCCCAATTTGCACCAAACAACCAATAAAACATTCTCTTGCTACGGATGTGGAGAAAATGGCTTAATACGGAGTTACTGTCCTAATTGCAAGAAAAAGAAAGCTGACGAACAAGAAACACAGGCGAACAGTTTAGACTTTCATACAATATCATTGAAACCAGCGTTACGCTCTAGACCGCGTATTAGGATTTCCGTGCAAGGTTTAAATGGAGTTGGGTGCATTGATACTGGTGCCAAACGAAGTGTAGCAGGGTACGCCTTGTATAGAAAATTAGAACAAATGGGAATAAAATTCAAGGAAAGTGTAGTGACATTGACCCTTGCAGATGGTGTTAAACGACAAGAAGTTTTGATCTCAACGCTTGACGTCATTGTATGTGACCGCATCGTACCAACGATGTTTATGGTACTCGTTGGAGAAGTTCATTCGAGAACGCTATTAGGAACAGACTTCTTAGACTCTGCAGGCATCGTAATAAATGTACGTAGGAATGTCTGGTGGTTTGAAGATGCAGAACACGTGAAATATAGGTTCCAACCCGAACCTGTTGCTTCCGCGACAATCAACGTGTCGTCCATGGAAATACAACTGCGCGATGATGAGGGTCTCCACTTAAACCAGCGAGATCGAGCGAGATTTGATACACTACTGCAGGTGAACGAGTGTATCTTTACTCCAGAGGGAGAGGCCACGCCGTTTGCCGAGCATCGTATACACACAGGTGATCACAGACCCATTTCTTGTCCACCGTATTGGCTATCGACAAAGAAAAAACAGGAATTAAGAGAGGAAATAGTTAGTATGCTAAAGGACGGTGTCATAGAAGAATGTGAATCGGAATGGTGTTCTCCGGTTGTGTTAGTGCCAAAAAAGGACGGGACATTGAGAGTGTGTGTTGATTATAGACGATTAAAC
The DNA here is from genome assembly GCA_036172665.1 of Prosopocoilus inquinatus. Classification (NCBI taxonomy): domain Eukaryota; kingdom Metazoa; phylum Arthropoda; class Insecta; order Coleoptera; family Lucanidae; genus Prosopocoilus; species Prosopocoilus inquinatus. The sequence goes on from CM069869.1 coordinate 30,880,503, forward strand.
GCCATAACCGCAGCAGACAACTACCCGTTGCCTAGGATTGACGACCAATTACATTGTGCGAAACACACCCCGGTAATGTCGACCATTGACCTCAAGGCCGGATACTGGCAAGTGAAAGTGCACAAAGAGGACCGGGACAAGACGGCTTTTATTACCCCATTCGGCTTATACAGATGTAACCGCATGCCTTTCGGTTTGAGGAATGCGCCCGCAACATTCTCGCGCCTCATTGACAGATTTAAAACTGGACTTGACGCGGTTACAATACTCGTCTATTTGGACGATATAATTGTACTCTCAGCCGATGTAAATACGCACCTCTTAGACTTAGAATTAGTGTTCAATAGACTTAAAGAATTCAAGTTGCATGTAAACCGTCCCAAATGTAAATTTGCGTGTGATCGAGTCCACTATCTAGGACATGTGATTAGTAATAAGGGATTGGAAGTTAATCCAGAGAAAACGGCCGCGATAGAGAAGATACCGATTCCGCGAAGTGTAAAACATGTGCAGTCTTTCCTGCAAACGTGTTCGTGGTATAGACGATTTATCCCAGGATTTTCGGAAATCGCGAGACCCTTAAGCGAATTATTGAAGAAGAACAGTATGTGGAAATGGACTGACGCCCAACAATCTGCTTTTCGGAAGTTAAAAGTGTTATTAATGACTCCACCTGTATTACGGCAGGCAGATGAATCCCTCAGTTTCACGCTCCGTACTGATGCTAGTGGTTACGCCCTTGGTGCGGTCTTATTACAAGGCGAAGGACCGGACGAAAGGCCAGTAGAGTATGCTAGTGGACTGTTAACCACTAGTGAACGAAATTATAATACCACAGAACGCGAAGCACTGGCTATCGTGTGGGGAGTAGAAAAATTTCGCGGGTATATAGGAGGCTCGGAGCTAAAAATTGGTACGGATCACCAACCTCTTAAATGGCTCATGGTATTAAAATCTCCGTCTGGAAGTTTGGCACAATGGGCGTTATTGTTACAGCCTTATAATATTACCATTGAGTATACCCCTGGAAAAGCGAACCGAGTAGCAGTTATGTTATCTAGGCCTGACAACGGTGTCGACGGAGATACCGATATGTGTTTAGTGACTGTTGACTTTCCTGTGCGAAGTGCTCAAGAAATATGTGAGGAGCAACTAAAAGACGAAAATGTCGCGAAGATAATTAGTTCTTTCGAGGATCATCGGAGTGATACAGCTTCATTGGATAAGGGATATATAATGTTCAACGGTGTGCTGTATAGGTATACTTCCGAATGTGACTCTGAAACCGCGCAACAGGTAGTTCCAGTACACGAGCGAGAATAGATCATGAAGGAATACCACGATGTACCAACCACCTGACATTACGGTGTGGTGTGGTACTTACGCAAAAGTAGCTGATCGATATTTTTGGACAGGTATGCGCCAATATATAACGGAGTATGTCCGTAAATGCATTGAATGCCAGAGGTATAAGGCGACGAACCTGAAGTCGGCTGGATTATTACAGACCCCCGCTGTGGCACAAAGGTTTGAAGTGGTGGCAATAGACTTATTCGGCCCCTACCGGAAGGTCAGCACGGACATAAATGGATTTTCATTGTAGAAGACGTAACCACTCGATGGGTAGAGTTATTTGCATTAACCCAAGCAACAGCCGAGAATTGTGCAAAAGTTTTAATAAACCAGGTGTTTTTACGATACGGGCTTTGTCGTAGATTAATAAGTGATAATGGTGTGCAGTTTGTGAGCGCCGTTATGCAGCATGTTACGTATTGTCTCGGAATCACGCAAGCTCTAACACCCGTATATCATCAGCAAGCTAATCCCGTAGAGCGACGAAATCGCGATCTCAAGGCGCAACTTGCTATATTAGTCAGAGATGATCATACTGTGTGGCCGGACCAATTACCAGCCGTCAGGTTTGCGATGAATTCTACGAAATGTCAAAGTACCGGACACACCCCCGGCTACCTGATATTTGTACGAGAGATGCGAAAACCCGATGACGTTACAAGAGACCTTAAAGCTATTGTAAACTCCGAAAACTTTGTACCGGAAGTGACACCTTACCTGCTACGACTGTCCCAGACACTACGTGAAACTCGTGATATGATTCAAAAAGAACAAGAGCGCAGAAAGACGTATGCCGACGCGAAACGTCGGGAATCTGAACCTTTCAAAGTTGGTGATGCGGTATGGGTAGCCACTCATACACATAGTGATGCTAGCTCAAAACTTACAGCGAAATTTGATCCGAAACGGGATGGTCCTTATGTCATTGCCGAAGTTGTTTCATCGACAGTCTATCGGATAGCAGACTGCCGCGAACCTGATAAAGTTCTAGGAAAATACCATATATCAAACCTCACCAAATACGAAGGACCGTTGGACACCCCGAAATTCCTCTGCGAAAGCGTGGACGACCCCGCAAGATAAGATAATCTCCACGCGCCATCGGGATTAAGACACGCACTCCCTAATGTCATCTGCGTATCTTAAGGGGGAGGACTGTAGCGCGGGATATTTTAAAAGGGAAGGAAAAGGAAGCAGAACCGCGTTGATCACCGGATGCTGGTTGGGCGACCCCAAAACCTTCGGCAAAAGAGGCAGTCGAAATTGGTCAGCGGTCAGGAGAATATCGCGTCGCGGCGGACAAGACTTATTTTCTTTTTTTCCTCTTCCCCTAATGATTTTATTTCTCCTGGATTATCCGGTGAACCGTGTAGTAATGTAATTTTGTTTGTAAATAAATGTATATAGTGAACTGGTGCGGCTCTTTTATTAGTTTCTTGCTTGCCAGGAACACCACCCCCTCAGTGCTTTTACGACCTAGCATCCAACATTTGACCTGCATCCGGCGGTTAAATATTAAAAATTCTTTTAATATGCTTAATACACGTAAGAGTAACTTTGGCAACACAAGCGCTCTTATTTCGAGATGGAGATGAAAGTAAAAGATTTATTTAGTGCTAGCAATTTGTTAAAAGAAATTAATTTATAAAACTTAAGCAGCTACAGTCGCGAGCATTAAGTTTTGGTCGTCAATGTCATACAATACGGTAATTTCTGCAAAGTAAAAAAATTAAACGTCCTGTTTTGACAACCAAAAACGACCAAAAATTATTGCCCGCGACTGGACCTTTAACTATTTCTTTTTCACTGTGTCGCCTACTCTGGATCATTAGCCACGAGCCGCCACTGCTTTCTCTCCAGTTAATATTCCCTTCACGGAATTTTCACAGCTAGGTGTGTAAGGAGCATGCGTAATTTTTGCTTGTATAAACGAAAACTTTACATTGTTTTAATTTTAGTTAATTTTTAGTTTTAGTTTTGGTGTCTGTATAAACCAAGCATAAGTTGCAAGAAAGAAAACCATTACCCTAAAGTTTGTCTACTTTTTTTGCTTCCGACTGTAAATTTCGGGGCTTAACGATGGATAACATCAAACAACTTTATCAGTAACAATTACACAGTGATGCAACGTTCAAGGTTAATATCAAAACAGAAAAGGAAGTAAATTATTAAGGCAAAAGTTACCGAAAAAAGGTCTGCTACTTTTTCTTTAATTGTCGCTTCGTTAAATTTTCAAATTCACTATAAACTTTGAAAACAACTTCTTTTAATTGCGCGCTTAAATGGTTTCTGTGTTTTCAAGCATCGTTAAAATTTGATGCAATTTGGAAATTGGAAATATGACAAATCAAATTTTGACTGACAGGTAAAAGTTAGAGTGACAACGTGAAGTACCAACCAATACCAACCGAAGTATTTCTAGGAAAATTTGCTTTTTGGCAACATAATTCAACATGTGGGTTTTTTTTTAGTTTTGAAATAGACAGTACGAATTTCAAGCACCTGAGAAGACCCAAACTGATCTAATCCGAACTACACTTCCGAGATTTCAATTGGAACGATGCATAAGTCATATAGGCGTCTATAAATTGGTAAACATATAAAATAGCGACATCTTACTATCGCTTTTTGACCTAACATTGCAGTAGGATAGACAAATTGAAGCGGGATTTGCTCCTAATGAGTCCCCCATGCAAGGCGGCCATGCTTGCTGTCAAAGCATAATGAAAGATTTTAGAAAAATTTTGTGCAAATCGTTTTTGATTGCAGTGAGAACCTCGAGCAGCCTCTGGACAGCTGTTTCAGCCCTGCTTGGGGCTTCTTCAGCAGAAACGTAGCTCGACATTCCCACTGCAGACCAAAAACGACTTGCCCAATTTATTCGCAAATGCGATGTAAGAATGATGAACATATAAAATAGCGACATCTTACTATCGCTTTTTGACCTAACATTGCAGTAGGATAGACAAATTGAAGCGGGATTTGCTCCTAATGAGTCCCCCATGCAAGGCGGCCATGCTTGCTGTCAAAGCATAATGAAAGATTTTAGAAAAATTTTGTGCAAATCGTTTTTGCAAATCCCGCTTCAATTTGTCTATCCTACTGCAATGTTAGGTCAAAAAGCGATAGTAAGATGTCGCTATTTTATATGTTCATCATTCTTACATCGCATTTGCGAATAAATTGGGCAAGTCGTTTTTGGTCTGCAGTGGGAATGTCGAGCTACGTTTCTGCTGAAGAAGCCCCAAGCAGGGCTGAAACAGCTGTCCAGAGGCTGCTCGAGGTTCTCACTGCAATCAAAAACGATTTGCACAAAATTTTTCTAAAATCTTTCATTATGCTTTGACAGCAAGCATGGCCGCCTTGCATGGGGGACTCATTAGGAGCAAATCCCGCTTCAATTTGTCTATCCTACTGCAATGTTAGGTCAAAAAGCGATAGTAAGATGTCGCTATTTTATATGTTCATCATTCTTACATCGCATTTGCGAATAAATTGGGCAAGTCGTTTTTGGTCTGCAGTGGGAATGTCGAGCTACGTTTCTGCTGAAGAAGCCCCAAGCAGGGCTGAAACAGCTGTCCAGAGGCTGCTCGAGGTTCTCACTGCAATCAAAAACGATTTGCACAAAATTTTTTTATAAATTGGTAGTTATAGAAACAGGTACCTGAGGGGACGAGAGAATGTAAAAAAGAGCAGTTCAAGTGCGTTCCGCACCCTGCAGATGGAACATGTTGGTTCAGTTCGGAGGAGCTTTGAGTAGCTCATTTTCACAATTGGAAAGCGACTATACTGTCGAAACAGGCGGAGGTCACGTCGTGTTCTTAATTTTGACTTATACGACGGCATATAAAGAAAAATTAACTTTATTGCACTTTTAAAATTTGCCAAACTGTCAAATGCGATACACCTTGCTGAAGTGAGTGTCTTCGGGCAATTGTACCAGCAACAGTTACAGAAGAAGTTGAAATGAGCCATGATCTTAGAGAATTTGGACAGTTGATTGAAATATATGCATGTAGGGTTAAATATGATTACGAAACGAACCGCAGTCTTCGTGCTTCCATTCAGCATTTCCACAAGCTCTACGGTACATCATGAGAGTATCTGTTAATTCTTGATTAGAAAAGTTGTGTGCGTTTACAAATGTGACAACTGACTTGACACATTATACATTTAATTTAATTGTATCCACCAAAGATAAATGATCTAAGAAGATTCGGCACTTGAACCTAGAAACATTGTACCGAATTCACTTCGCCCAAAACCTACCTGGCGCTATAGTTTTACGGAGCGAATGCAGAATACAGGGAAATTTATTTTTACAATTTCTTTTTGTTTTTTGATATTTTTGAGCAAAACAGTTGGTTCCTGGGGATAAAAAACGGTGCGGAATCATGATATTATAGAGAAGTACGCTAAATAATGATTAAAATTAAGAAAAAGTGGCATATAAAATTCCTACCTTGTAAATATTATTTTCCAGTAAATTTTGTGTACAACGTTTTTTCAATATTTACTGAAAACATAGTCAGAGTTTCAGAAAGACCATAAAATAGATAAAATTAAAGATTAAATCTTAAAAAGATTCGTATTAACACTTTTTTCCTCATTACTGCAGGTACTTTAAATTAACTTTGTTGACACGGTTGCTATGGTAAATTTGTATGTATGACTTACTACGTACAATACAGTTCATTTTTTTCTTTATATGCTGATCAATGGATTAACAAGACTTAGGCCCGGTTTCACCATCACAGATTAACTTTAAACTTCGCTTTATTCCCATAGTAACAATTGCAAAGATAATTGTTTCCATAGAAATAAAACGGAGCTTAAAGTTAAACTGTGATGGTGAAACCGGGCCTTACTGCTATACAGCCGTCACTCTTTAACTTCCAACAAAAAATCTTGTCGTTTTTGAAACATATTTTATTAAGCAAGTGGAATTTTTCTTCTTACGTAGAACATATCACGCATGTCTTGCTTCTTTCTTAGTAAAGTCAATCTGTTTGATGACAGATAATGTGACAGAAATTACCATGAAGTTGTGAGAAATTAAGAAATTAAAAAAAAATAAAATATCTTAGGCCCGATTTCTTCACCTACGGATAAATTTATCTGCCAGGCAGTATCCTGGGAAACTATTATCGATACAATGGTTTCCAAGGATAAAATCTGGCAGATAAATTTATCAGGAGGTGTAGAAATCGGGCATTAATAAGTTTATCTGTGGAGAGTTTCTGACTGGTCATGCTTATTGTCTCATGAATATCGTCTAGGAAATATTGAAATGCCTGTTTAAAAGTGAATTAAACGTGAATTAATCTTAAATTTGTATCGAAAGTTTTATTTCAAAATATGCTCTACTTGAATTTGTAAATTAGCGGTATTAGTTGCCTATAGCTACCATCCTTTGATATGATTATTTTAAGAAGCAAAATATAAAGCAATCACGATCTATTTTAATACTATATTCACAGGAAAGGAAAGCAACCCTGTCACTATCAAACCCAATCTTAAAATTTACAATATTTTAATACTATACAGGGAGATTCAGGCAACCCATTCATTAAAAGTTTACGGACTTCTCCTTTGAATTTCTGTTTCATATTTTGCAGTTATAAGTTAACGATAAGGATCTATCAAAATATAATATTTTCAATTTTCGTACACTTCCGCTTATACCGGAAGTTGCTATCAACTTTCTTATTTTAAATGGAATACCCCAGCTTTTTTCATTTTTGAAATCTCTATAGGATTCTAAAAATATTTAGTGCAACATGTGATGCAAGAAAAATTAACCGTTTCCAAGGTATTTCCATTTTTTTAAAGAAAGCTCAGACTTGCAGAACCTTGTTTATGATACTGCCGTCTTTATGCAACATAAACCACGATGCCAATTTTTGGCCTGTAGTAGGATACAGTACCATTCATTCAGATGACTTTCAGTTTTGCACTTGATTGTTGTTAAAAAGTAACTTCTATTCGAACTAATTTCAACTGTCGAAAAGTCATGTTTTTTAAATGGAACGCCTAGTATAGTTTAATGCCATATGACCCAGGATTAATTGTTCTTTCGTCCTGTATTAGCATTCCCTATACCTATATCTTGTAGTTCACTCGTTATCGATGATTTCTTTTTAACACCTAATTTTTTTCCATTTTTCGGTATTGTTTTTAAATAGTGGGCTATGAAAACTAGAAAAATCATAATTTTTGAAATCATCCGTCTAGTAGGAATTAAAAAAAAAAACAATTTAATCGCTGCGAAGAATAAAAAAATGATTATTCAAAGACATATTAAATGTATTTGATGATAAAAAAAATCGATAATTCAAGAATTTAAAAAAAAAAATTGTTATATCGAGGATAATACGTTAATACTTAGATACAATAGAAAGTTATCACTAATAAATAATAGATGAGGACAATTTAGACAACTTACTTGGTTTATTATAACCAACAATTTGTGTATTATTTTTAATATTTTTTATTTATTATTAGTTGTCATAAAATTTGGTATTGTAAGTGTAAATTTCTCCTAATAAATGTGTAAAAAGTCATACCAAGAATTCTAAAACATGCGGCATATGTAAAGATCAGATCAGATGGTAGATATGTATTTAAATATTATATTTCGGTTTTTTAAAATGAAATTGATATTACAGTCAGAATTAATTTAAAAAACCTCAGTTTGTTACATTTTCATAGCACACTATTCAGAAATAATACTGAAAATTGAAAAAATTGATGTGTCAAAGAGAAAATCATGAAAAGAAAGAGAAAGGTAAGAGATGGGTATAGAGAATGCTAATACAGTTCGAAAGAACTTTTAATTCTGATTCTTATGGTATAAAAATATACTGGGTGTTCTATTTAAAAAACATGACTTTTAGACAGTTGAAATCAGTTGGAGCAGAAGTTACTTTTCAACCAGCGCGTAAACAATTTTGTGTAAAATTAGTTATGATTTGAAAGTTTATGAGTAGAGCCTACTACAGGCCAAAAATTAAAATTATGGCTTTTGTTACACAAAGATGGCAGCGTCATAAACAAGGCACTGCAACTTTGAACTTTTTTTAAAAAATGGAAATACCTCTAAAGCGGCTAATTTCTCTTGTATCACAAAACATTTTTAGGATTTCATGAAGATTTCAAAAATGCAATAAAAAATGAGGTGTTCTATTTAAAATAAGAAAGTTGACAGCAACTTCCGGTACAAGCGGAAGTGCCCAAAAGTTGAAAATATTATATTCTAATAGATCAGTATCGGTAACTTATAACTGCAAAATATGAAATGGAAATTCAAAGAGGAAGTTCGTAAAATTTTAATGAATAGGTTGCCTGAATCTCCCTGTATACACAGAAAACGAAAGCAACCCTGCCAATATCAAACCCAATCATAATGGGCACCCTGCAAAAATAGTTGGGACCTACGGACATCCAGCTTGCTCAGAAATTAAGGAAAAGTTGACACAAATTGCATGTGTATTATGAATCTGTGCGCGTCGTAGATTCGTTCTATGCAATTTCAAATTCGTATGTCTCATCAGGTCTAAGAAATCATATAATTTTAACCAAATATCTGAGAAAAATTTATTATAGAGCTTCTTACGTCTCTTTGTCATTTTCAAGTTTCAATGGTGCACCACAATTTGAACAAAAGTAGAATCCCACGTCAGGGATTAGACTCCACTCAACTAATTTTGCTAATAAAGCGATTGGATCATTTTTCGACTCAAAAATGTGCCACAAATTAACAACCATGTTAATTAAAAATTATTTCTAACTATGCTTCTTATAAAGTAACTTAGTAAGATGGGAAGGAAATGAATAAATACAATACTCGAAAAAGATACTTCGAGTAATGGAATAATCAAGAAATGAAAGTTGCTTTTAACGGATCGAAAATAAGTCGAATAATTAAATAACTTCGCCATAGCAACGTGATTACGAAAAATAAGAAAATGTACTGAAGTTTAATCATTCACGAAAAAGGACTTACAAGTCGTTACCGACGTTATCATTTGCAATGCAGTCACATTGTCATAGTAACTACACGGTCAAAACAGTTTTTGCGCAGTTTTTGTAAATTAGGCTCGAGGGGAAGAGCTAAATATAATGGAGTATCGAGGTGTTCAACTTCATTTATGAAAAAAGAAGTGTTAACAGAACAAGATAAATGCAGAATGCGCTGAAGAAGATAAACGCAAATTGCACGGTAAATAAAAATATACCTAACCACAAGAAACATTACAAATATCCGGCAAAGTAAAAATTAAACGTCAAAAGTGACAATTACAATAAGAAACACTTCCTCGAATAATGATGAAAACTTGTTTGAAAATTGTAAGAATAATCTCCCATCTTTCATTAAAATCAGCTTAAATATTTTCAAGTAGCATATTTCAGTTATTAAAATGCCAGAAAATTCAAGAAAACTAAAACATGTAACGGTGTTTTACTGTTATAAGAAAATTAAATAAGCTTATAATTATGTAAATATCAGTTTCCGCGCCAAAATTTTGGTCTAGAAATTCATTTCATTTCGGAAAATGATCAAAAATTCTTATTTAACACAAAAAAAGAATTTCCCTGTAATCTGCATTTCACCCAGTTTTACTAACAACCAATCAAATAATTCCAGTCTGACTGAAACAAAAGTACGAAAAAATTTCATGACATTTATGTTTACGTCATAACCAATGATCTGGTATAGGGTAGATGGGATGTAGAGTGAGAGGTATCGCGACGAACATTAGAGTGAGAGAAAACTAGGCTCGACCAGCTGGGTTGGGGCAAAACGTCAAAATTAGTTTGACAATGTCAAAACGTGGAAACATTCGTTGTCTGCGCGTTTAGTCAGTCAGTTTTCAAATTGGATTTTGTGGGGATGTTTTCTCGATTTTAAGTTATTTGAAGTGGCTTATCAAGTTTTTGTTTATTATTTAATTAAAGTTCAACATCCATTGATTTCGCTTCTAGTATTTACGATTTTTAGTTTTATGTGAGTGACTATTTTATTAAAAAGATAAGCAGGTTTCTTAATTATTTTTTATTATAATATTTCAATAATCGCGTTAATAAAATGGAGGATACCTACTTGTTTCGCTGAGGGTTGCATAAATATGCGACAGAAAGATGTAAATGTATCCATCCTCAGAGAGGGTAGCCGCATTTTAAAATTACTTAAAAAATTGAATATATTTCGTATTACACGCATGTGCAAATTGTAAAAATAGATTCGATAGTCTAATTTAAAATTGGAATATAAAGTATAAATTACGAAGTTCATTAAATTTTGACAACTCGATATTCAACCGCTTACTCGCTATGGCAACGGCGTTTGCAAACGCATTAAGCTTAGTTCAGATGCATTCTGAATACGCAAAATATTTATTGCGATTTGTTTTTGATTGACTAGTTTTTTGCATATCCGGATGCATCTGAACTAAGCTTTCATTTATTTATTTTTTTTATTTATTTCATATTATCTTTCTCTCTCTAATGTTAAAGCCGATGCAGTCCTATTCAAAATGCTGCTGGACTTCATCTAACTTTATTACATCATTTGCCATAACTTATGTTTAACCTAGTCTGAATATTGATATGCCTTTGTATAAATGCTTTTAGTGCATTTCGTGTTTAGTTTGTTTTCATAATTTATTGTACAGCTGTTAGTGAAATTCGTAAAATTTGTACCGGGAAAAACTGTCAACGTGCCCGGACTCAGGTAAAAATACTTTACTTCTATTAAAACGTACGCAGTAACGCAGTAAAAAAAGGAAAGGAACAGAGAAAACAATACGTTTTATTGTAAATGGAGAAAATGGTGAAAAATTAATGACAATTCAAAGATACCGACCCATATTCCGATTAACATCATAGCTGCATATAAATATGTAGGTCCAAGAAACTTCGCTGTTCAGTGATTGTTGCAGCAACAACGAATATAAAAGACAAGGAATCGTTTAAAGTATGATTATCAAGGCGAATCCTCCCGAAAATCATTTATTGAACCTGATTTATGCAGCGAGTTATTAGTATTTTTTAAGGAAATTTGCTTCTCGTTTTTGTAGTTGTCAATTTCTGAGTTTGAAATAAAGTGTGAATATTTAAAACGCATATCATTGCTTTATAACTATTGAAATAAGTATTTATTTAAAACATTAAAATTTAAAACTCCCGCCTTTGTTCTGCCCAAAATCCAGGTGGAGCTACTTTTGCGAACTAAACTTCGTTCCATTTTTATTTTATTAAGTGTCACATCTTCCTAGATTCTTTATCTTTGGTATCCACCATGGTTGCCATAGTTTTTCGAAAGAAGGTTCAGCTCAAACACCAAACGACTTGTCAGCTCAAAAATAAGGGTAAAAAAATTACGAGAAAATTGACGCTATTTTTAAAATGTCACGAAATAAAATTGTTCAGCTTGTGCGAGTTCTTCTATGGTTTAAAATTATTACACGTATTTCTGATACATCCAGTATATTAAACTGTCTAATCCTCCAACATCTAACCCCATACCCTCTAACCCCATTACACCATGATATTTTTGAAATTGACGGAGAATCTACTAAAGATGATGAAACTGGGAGCCAATAACGAGGTAGACTATGTTCCTTGCATCAAACAAAGGTCGTTGCAGGGTTTCGGCAGCAGCAAAACCGGTCCCGCATATTATGCATTACTGGTATAAGTTATGCTCCATCCAGTTAATACTCCATCCACGGTTTATAGAGTTACTGAATTAGAGGGGTTGGAGTTAAATGTTAGGGTTACAGGTTGTGGGTGCACGGCTCTCTTTACAAAATCGTTTGTGTGTAATAGGACTTGACAGCTTGGATGATCTCATTGCGGAATATATAGCTGCTTTCTTTTCAAGAACATGACACCCTTGGGGCTTGACAAACGGAGCTGTTAGGAAACGATCCTGAAAAGAATTTAAAATTCTAAACTTGGGCAATAAATGTGACAAGATAACCTCAAAAAAATACGTCGCTGCATTTGTAACGACTGTAACACTGTCACTTTAAATTAAATCGAAATTTTAAATTTATAATTAGTAAGTGTTAGTTGTCTCCCCATCCATAAGCAATAACTAAAGCGAATTTTCCATTTCTTTTTCTTCCATCTAACCTCAATTTCACACAAAGAGCGTCACGCTCGAACGAATAGATGGTGCTCGAGGGGAAAGGGGAAATGGATCATTAGAACTACTCAGAACCTCAGGAGCTCAACGCTTCTCCTGAAAAGAACAACGCAAATATTAACCATGAACTCTTCCGAGCAGCTCAAGTTCTGAAAAGAAAGCGGGATATCAGGGTTCTATAAACAGAACACATTAAACTCTATAATCCTTTAACCCCATAACCCCATAAATTTTGACTCTAATAACGGCGTTTCGTTATCGATTGCTTGATGCAAGAAAAATAGTCTACATCGTTATTGGCTCCCACTTTTATCATTTTCAGCAGATGCTCAATCAATTTCAAAAATATAGTGACGGGGTTATGGTATTATGGAGTTAAAGGGTTACGGCGTTAGGTGTTGGAGAATTAGAGAGTTTAATATATTCCGTTTATAGAGCCCTGATAGATCGCGATGAGAGTTTAAGTCAAAATATTGAGTAACGTGGTTATTGGAGTTGTCGGTTATGGGGTTATAGGATTACGGGGTTAGGGGGTTCGGGAGTAAATGTATAGGGATACAGAATTATTGTGGATGCATAGCTCCCTTTACAGGATCTTGTGTGTCACAGGATTTGACAGATTGTATTATAGGGTTATATGGGGTTATTGGTAAAACCTGACGTGATCGAGTTAAATGGATCACGGATTTGGATTCAGCGACCCCGAAAACATGTAGTAGACATAGTCTGACCTCCAGATCTGAAAAAAATGTGGGGTTGTGTTATTAGTATACATGAATCGTTGTAACGCTGTGATATTATCTAACTGTCAGCTTTTATATTAAGACAAACTATTATTGAGCAATGCAAAAATACAAAGCTGTCGACAATTTTTGTAGTGGTTCGTTAATTTTGAGCAGGAGTTTATATTCTGCCTTTACGACATTTACGATCTATCTTTAAATACACTCGCAACCACAAAGTTTATTAGCATATATGTCAATCAAATCTAGGGACCCTATTTTAAGGTAAACAAAAATGTGTACAAAGAGAAATCACATTTACTACTAAGGGCCGGTTTCACCAAACTCAGTTAAATTTCTCCTAAAACAGGATTAACAAAACGCAAAATCTTACATTTTAAACGAATTTAATGTGTACATGTTTTACCAATAATATTTATTGTTGGGCTAATGGAGATTAGTTAAGCGAGTTTTACTTTCACGATCTCGCCGAAAACGTACGAAAGCAATCGAAATGTGTATAGTATACCTCTGTGTTATACCTATTGTCAAAGAATTGTCAGTGGAAAAGATGCTTTTTATTTTTCTACAGATAATTTTGTAATTAAGGCACATTTGTTGTTGAAATGGAAAAGTAAAAAGGAAAAGAAGTCCTAATTCGACTGCAGGAGAGTTCTGCACGGTTTTAGTAGATTTAGTTACAGACCATTTTAATGTAATTGTAATTGAAAATAAAGCGGACAGATACTGTAACCCAGCTGCAAAAAGCAGAAGAATGGGAAGAAATTGGCCGCAGCTTCAACGCCATAAGCAGTAGTTGCCACAGAAATCCTGAAACTTTAAAAGCAGCATGGGATAATTTGAAAAAATATACAAGTATTTGCCGATGAGCGCAGGGACTTATACCGGTGGCGGACCAGCCAAAAAAGATAAATACGATCCGCTACTAGACCGCGTCCGAGAACTAATAAAGCCCACTGTGAATGGTTTGAAGAATGTCTTCGATAGCGACTCGATTATGAGTAAGTGTAGATTGTCATCACAAATATTTCATTTATTTCAAAATTATTGCTGCAACAAAAATTTTTTTGGTTTTGTTGTTTTTTTGCATTAATCAGATTCTTGACCAAACTAGTTCTGATTGCATAGAGTTTGTAAAAGAACTCACCTGTTAGAGGGAAACTCCAACTGCCCCTCAATTTGTTCAAGGACGACCAGGGCAGACTGTTTGGAAAACCTGAAACGAGTCTGAAAATCTACATCGTCGTAGACATCAAAATAATTGTTTCTTTCACGAATCCATCTTATAAGAATATAATTTTCTTCATCGCTGTCATCATCAAAGACCAGATCATACACCTCTTGAGCCATTTTTTGTATTTTCGCAATGAAAATTTGACGTTACTAATCGCGATTAAGAAGGTAACTTGTCAAAAATGGACGTTTAACGATAAACTCGATTAATCAAAATTAAACGCGATTTAATATATGGTGAAACGCGTCAAACGATTAACTTAGATTAACTGCACTCCTAAACGAGTTTAAAGTACTAAACTAGATTGGTGAAACCGGCCCTGAGTCACAGATTTCGTTTTGAATTGAACCTCTTCCGTCTACCTCCACAGCAAAATAAACATATGGATCATAAACAATGTTACCTCTAAGTGAGACACCAGCACACACAAAAAGTAAGATAGGTATTGCTTGCATTTAACAGAATCTAGCGCTCAAAACACTATATACATGATTTTTTACAGCTTTTGGCTCAATTCTCATACAGGCAGCGCGCCACTGCGCGTCGCGTCGCGTCATGTTTTTACATGTAATTTTTTGACATAAAATGCTGCCGAGTGAGAATTGCTTCATTTAAAACCATGACAAGTTATAGAGGCAGCAAAATGACGCATCATGGCGCGCTGCCGTGTGAAAATTATGCCTTTACGTTAGATACTTGCAGCGCGGCGGCTGCAAAAAGCGGTTGCAGAAAATTCAGCATACAGGGTGCTGCGTCTTGAAACGCAACATAGGATATCCCATGTTAATTTAAAGGTGCTCAAATATTGGCTTCCCTAAATTATTTTACAGCAGAATTCCATTTAGGTTTTTTAAAGTGCAAGATAAATCTGTCTGTGATGTTTGAGAATTTTTCAATCGCTTAGTTTCGAGATATTTAAAAAAAAAGAAACGGAATTAAATTTATACCACTGCCTTGATCACGAAGTATTAAAATAAATTACTGCAAAAGCTTTTTCTATCAATCTTTTTCAAAAACGATTAGATTTATTAATTATCTGTCCGGTTTTCACTGTCACTGATAAAGGTTGTGTTGATAATTTGGTATACATTGAATTTAGTTACACAATCTTTTTTAAATTTCTTGAAACTGAGCGAAATTAAAAATTCTCAAACTCCGTAGAGAGATTCATCTCGAAGAGTACTTTAAATAGGGAAGCCAATATCGAGCACCTATGTTGCGTTTAAAAATGCAGTTCCCGGTTTAGTAAGGTGTTCGTCTGAATTTGTGGTCTAGTGAGCTTTGACGGCTATGTACGTAATATCTGTTTTTATTTATTTACCATCAAGTAGGTCGTGATTTTATTTTATTAGGTTGGCTGTTAAAGTAAAATTAGACAATGGGGTCTATTCTGTAACATTGATATGGACTTGAAACGTAACAATTATTGATATGGGACGTGACCTTGCAAAGTCACTTGCTAAGCATATCAATTAATTGAAGAGGCCGTGCTGTCTAGCAAATTGAAACGCTGTCACAAAAATAATCACTGTTTTTACGTATGTAGAAATATCATTTTCCGGGCGCCAATGTAAATGCATTTTAAAACCATCTGCCAAGAAATACAACGCTCGGCGATACATGCGTAAGCATGCAGGATTAAAAAATAAAAATTTGTCCATAATTAGTCGTCGGGTCGTCGTCAAGTGAAAGGTTAGAAAAAGCGTGATTTTAGCATGGATTTGGAAGATGAAATTATCACTCGTTTTTCTATTTCTCGCTATAAGTACAAATAAATCACGATAACCTTAAAATTGGTAACGCATGCGCAATTCATAAGTTGTGCATCTTTTCAATTCGCGTTCAAGTTCTCTTCAATTATTGAAGACGTTGAAGACGCATAGCAATTGATATGCATATCAGTGTTAGAGAATAGACCCGAATGTCATTATAACATACGCCAAAATGTGACACTGTAAATCAGATAGATCAATCGGTGTTGTTAACTCTCAAATTTAAGAAACATCCGTTTTTATTTAGTACCTATGTTAATTCTACATGTCAATTTGATATGTAAATAATTATTTTATGTCGAAAAATGGTAAAAATTTTAAGACGCGACATGAAAATTACTGTGCAAAAAGCATTTGTAAGATACCAAATGGACAGGCCAGATTTGGGGAAAATTGAAATTATTGAAAGATTAGAGGAAATTTTTACAGTGAGTACAATATTTTAAATTTGTAAGCGTACTTTTTATTTAGAAATACTTTTTGCAGACGTCACAAAAGTGTATAGGGGATATATTGGCGAAAAAACGAGACAAATTGAAAAGTTCTTCTAGCAAATGTACTGCTACCGACAATTTTTAAATTACATGTTTAAAAAAGATTTGCAACAACGAATTAGGCAATATAATTTGAGAAATGAAAAATACGCCTTATGACGAAAAGAAAATATTGCAACACTGCTTCACTTGCAACACGATATAGAGAACACTGGTACGCTCACTCGCCGCCATTTTCAGTTTAAAATTTTGAGCAAGTTGAGTAGTTTGTAAAAATTCGCTAGATGGCAGAACCGTATCGCGGACTGTCATTTTTATCAAATTCCGCAGCCGGTTCTTGTGGGGCTCTTGTTCTATATGGGTCTTGTGGTAAACACAAAACACATGGGCAGATATAAACGAAGATAAACAGTACGCAACAAACTGCTTTGAGATTAGATACTGCATTTTAAATTTTAAAAATTTTGTGCAAATCGTTTTTGATTGCAGTGAGAACCTCGAGCAGCATCTGGACAGCTGTTTCAGCCCTGCTTGGGGCTTCTTCAGCAGAAACGTAGAGCTCGACATTCCCACTGCAGACCAAAAACGACTTGCCCAATTTATTCGCAAATGCGATGTAAGAATGATGAACATATAAAATAGCGACATCTTACTATCGCTTTTTGACCTAACATTGCAGTAGGATAGACAAGTTGAAGCGGGATTTGCTCCTAATGAGTCCCCCATGCAAGGCGGCCATGCTTGCTGTCAAAGCATAATGAAAGATTTTAGAAAAATTTTGTGCAAATCGTTTTTGATTGCAGTGAGAACCTCGAGCAGCCTCTGGACAGCTGTTTCAGTCCTGCTTGGGGCTTCTTCAGCAGAAACGTAAAAAAAAGCGATAGTAAGATGTCGCTATTTTATATGTTCATCATTCTTACATCGCATTTGCGAATAAATTGGGCAAGTCGTCTTTGGTCTGCAGTGGGAATGTCGAGCTACGTTTCTGCTGAAGAAGCCCCAAGCAGGGCTGAAACAGCTGTCCAGAGGCTGCTCGAAGTTCTCACTGCAATCAAAAACGATTTGCACAAAATTTTTCTAAAATCTTTCATTATGCTTTGACAGCAAGCATGGCCGCCTTGCATGGGGGACTCATTAGGAGCAAATCCCGCTTCAATTTGTCTATCCTACTGCAATGTTAGGTCAAAAAGCGATAGTAAGATGTCGCTATTTTATATGTTCATCATTCTTACATCGCATTTGCGAATAAATTGGGCAAGTCGTTTTTGGTCTGCAGTGAGAATGTCGAGCTACGTTTCTGCTGAAGAAGCCCCAAGCAGGGTTGAAACAGCTGTCCAGAGGCTGCTCGAGGTTCTCACTGCAATCAAAAACGATTTGCACAAAATTTTTCAAAAATCTTTTTTCATTATGCTTTGACAGCAAGCATGGCCGCCTTGCATGGGGGACTCATTAGGAGCAAATCCCGCTTCAATTTGTCTATCCTACTGCAATGTTAGGTCAAAAAGCGATAGTAAGATGTCGCTATTTTATATGTTTAAATTTTAACTATGAATTTAAAGCGAAGTTGTCAGACATAGAAATTTTAATTTAAAGAGGGTATGTATTGGCGAATAATATAATTCGTTTCCTAATTTAGTTACATTGTAGTGAAAATAGAAAGACTTCTCAGAGTTAATTTATATTGAAGCAAGGAGATTTTAAAATGAACATGAAATCATTGTAAGATTGCTAGCTATTCTAGAATATCCACCAATCCAACTGGCATTAAACTAATCGACGCGACGTACTCATTAAAATGTACTCAATATAACGAGTAGATATAAACTCACAAAAGTACCTATCTAGCAACATCAGTTATGCGTGCAAGTGACACCAAAAGTGCATAAAGTTAAAACACATAAACGTTACTGCAGCTTGTTTCCTTCAAGTTTGATGACCTTGCAAATTAATTCCATTGAAGCTGAAAATATCAAGTGTTATGTGAGAGGCACACCACCTTCTTTATATTAATTCTAATTTAATAAACATATTCCTTAATCTGATTACATCCCTTATTTCAAGATTACCGTAAGAGAAGGAGTTGTCTTCATTTGCATCACAAGTTTGAAAAAACTGATGATGATGACCAACGGAATGAAAGTTTATCTACGTTTCACTCTGGCTCTTTCAAAAAATAAAATGATTTGCATCTTGTAATAACACAATATGAAGATACTCGTTGTGCAATCAGTGCAAGAGAATCTTAGTAGATATTTAAAGATTCATTAAATTTTCAGTTAACCAGAATAAACTGCTGTCAAACCGTTCAGTAAATTTGGGTTACAGATGTGGACTTACGATACATACCATTAATTATGAAATATTGTTAATTATAGATTTCGGAAAGGCTTCAAGAATGAACCAAAATGCAGGTGTTACAATATTGAAGCAACATTTTGTATGCTTGATATATTTTCAAAAAAAATCATTCGAAGAACACTGACAGAGGATGCTATTCCTTATAAAATAGCGACATCTTACTATCGCTTTTTGACCTAACATTGCAGTAGGATAGACAAATTGAAGCGGGATTTGCTCCTAATGAGTCCCCCATGCAAGGCGGCCATGCTTGCTGTCAAAGCATAATGAAAGATTTTAGAAAAATTTTGTGCAAATCGTTTTTGATTGCAGTGAGAACCTCGAGCAGCCTCTGGACAGCTGTTTCAGCCCTGCTTGGGGCTTCTTCAGCAGAAACGTAGCTCGACATTCCCACCGCAGACCAAAAACGACTTGCCCAATTTATTCGCAATTGCGATGTAAGAATG
Organism: Prosopocoilus inquinatus; assembly: GCA_036172665.1. Taxonomy (NCBI): domain Eukaryota; kingdom Metazoa; phylum Arthropoda; class Insecta; order Coleoptera; family Lucanidae; genus Prosopocoilus; species Prosopocoilus inquinatus. The sequence continues at coordinate 30,900,055 of CM069869.1, forward strand.
ATGAACATATAAAATAGCGACATCTTACTATCGCTTTTTGACCTAACATTGCAGTAGGATAGACAAATTGAAGCGGGATTTGCTCCTAATGAGTCCCCCATGCAAGGCGGCCATGCTTGCTGTCAAAGCATAATGAAAGATTTTAGAAAAATTTTGTGCAAATCGTTTTTGATTGCAGTGAGAACCTCGAGCAGCCTCTGGACAGCTGTTTCAGCCCTGCTTGGGGCTTCTTCAGCAGAAACGTAGCTCGACATTCCCACCGCAGACCAAAAACGACTTGCCCAATTTATTCGCAAGCAGGGCTGAAACAGCTGTCCAGAGGCTGCTCGAGGTTCTCACTGCAATCAAAAACGATTTGCACAAAATTTTTCTAGAAAAATTTAGTCGCCTATGTCAGGTTTGAAACTTTCAGTTGTTTCAATTAAGGGAAAATAATTTATACGTCAGTCAAAAAGTATTATGAATTATTGTACAGAGCAAATAACAGGTAGGTACTCTTGTCGTTTAAGTTACAACAATTCTTTCTTTATTAGAATGATAATTGTATTCTACGTCATTGCATACAAAAATACTATTGTTTCTGTTACTATCAATAAACTTAAAATGATGCCATGGGCAATCAATATCGACACGTGTCGATACTAAATCAGTTTTAAATTCAATTGTACTAAGAATTAAGTAAGTTTCACAGTGTTCAAGAATATGTAACATGCAACTGTAAAGAATATTAAAAAAAAAAAATTCCACAAATCCAGTTGCCGTCAACATTGTTTTGAAATTAACAAGAATAGTAGGAAAGTATTTCGTGAAGCAATGCAGGAGCAAAGAAATAAATCCTAACAGTTTTTCATCGTCAGTATGCACACAAATGAATGGAATTTTATTTTGAATAGTAAGCATATTCTACAAAATTTTGATTATTGAATTCCAAACTTCAAATCTAACATACTAAGGCGACTACAGTTTTCATTTGAAATTTATAAGTTTAATTTCTATTTCAAAAGTATTAACACAATAGGAATAATTTTAACACGATAACATTGGTCTTAATTTTATCTTTCATTTAATACCATTGCCATTTTGTATCTTTAAATGGCGAGCAGTAATCTACAGAAACGTAGTTCTCAATGGAACTTTGCTATGTTCGGGTTTGAAACTTTCCACCCGGTATAAATTTGTGCACTTATTTTTGTAGTTTTTACACGGAAAGACATTTTATAAATAACCAGTTAAGTCAAAAGTAGCATTTTGACTTGGTAAGTTATTTATGGATACCTCAGATTGAAAGCAAATAATATTAAGACCACGGCTCGAAGGGTGGGGATGGCAGTATTTTTGATGTATTCAAATAAATAAGCAACAGATGGAGCAAGCATAGTAATGTTACCAATTTTAGTTGTAAGGGTGTTAAAACAACTTTTCCAGGGGCTTGACGAAATTGCCAGACCAAATTGATGGTTTTATTATATGCAAACAGAGGGTGTCGCAACTGCGCATTTTAGCCCACGTAACACGTGCTAGCAACCGTGCCTGAGCATTGTTTCGACTATTTTTGTTTATTGTGTTGGACTCTGTGTTTAGCTGTTTGTTTTTTTTTTCCAATAATTTTGGTGGTGTGTTGTATTATTGTGCTTTTACAATGGGCAGAACGTACGCAAAACGGCCGAAAAAAAATAAAAAAGCAAAATCAATGAAAGACATTTGGAGAACAAGAAAATGTTCTGTGCATTTAACGAGAGTGAGCCAAGATAAGATTCAAATTACCTAATATTTTCTGCACTATTTTGTTTTTATAAAAAAGTTTTCTAATTAAACTTGTCACTGTTACAGCACCTCAAATGCCAATACTCCTCAAATATTTTATGATGCGGACATGGAACGTTTTGAGGATGTAATAATAACTGAAATTCCAAATTACAAGTATTATAAATGTACAGGTTTTTTTTTATATTTTGCATCCTACCTAGAGACTTTATTTTAGGAGCTAGAGATAAACTTTAAATGCAAAAGTTGTAGGGCTTCATGTCTATTATCTTTTAGAGTTATAACAAGAAACAAATGCGCAGCGCAAAGTGGAGAAAAAATACCAACTTTAATTTTTTGGAATGGAACACCCTATATTTTGTTTCATAAGATGAAAGAGCACTTTTGTTTCTAGTGATAACTCTACAAGATAATAGATATAAAACGTATAACTTTTGTATTTAAAGTTTTTCTGTGGTTCCTAAAATAAAGCTTCTAGATAGGGCGCAAAATATAAAAAAATACACTGTACATTGGGAGTAGGACTATACAAGAATACCAATATTCAAATTTATTATAAAATACTGATAGGAAAAATAAAAACTATTGATATTGAATAAATAATCGATATTATCGATGTCTGAAAACTATCATTTGAGTAAAATTTGTTGTCGCACAGCCTTAATTAAGAATTATGCATAATAGCTTAATATGCATAGATAGGGACTTTGAAAAGCAGTTACAAGAGCGCCCTCATTTGGAGAAGGACTGAACTATTCTGGAGAAAATTGTTTTAGTGCCTCTTCGAACCACCACAATCGACATTTAAAATCTATTTAATGTCGTAATTACACGAGATAACTTCCTCATATTGCAGATAATGGTTTTAAATGCATTTATTGACGTCGTGTGATAATTTGTTTTTCGAATTTTGTTGAAAAAAAAGTTACATATTGACAATTTAATTATTGAATTAACCACATTAAATATCAATCAAATTTTATACTATTTTCAGAAAACCTTTATAGATTTATGAAGAAACATAACACTTTTAAAAATTGGGAAAAAAATTATTCCTTCTTGAGATTTATATCCACAAAAATTGTAGAATGCTTTCACAAGTGCTGCCATCTAGGTAGAACACCCGCTGGCGCCCTGGTCTTAAATCATATGTGTAGTGGGCAACCCGCTCAACAAGGTTAGTTTTTATTCCAATCACAAGAGAGAGCAGAAACTTGTCTGAATTTCTCAGCCTTCCCGTTTCCAGTCTATAGACTAGTTAGTCTATGTATAACCATGAAAGTAAAAACCAATATCAATCAGTTTTCTGACGTCTCTCTTTCATTGTAATACCAACAAAAATGTCACCCTAATATGGCCTGTTCTGAGTCTAAAAAAATCGTGAACACTTAATATGTCACGCGCACTTTTCACTTGTCAGTTTGTTAACCGACGCGTGTCAAATATGTTTCTAAGGGGCGTTTACATTAGCTATTTTCGCGGAGTCGATCCCGAACATGTTCGGAGCGTCGGCGCATGCGCACTTGCAAATTTACCGTTCGCGGTAGAGAAAGGATTCCCTCCTGACTAAAAATTCCATGTTCGTGGAAGACGTTTGTTAAATTCTGAACTTGTTCATAACGCATTCGACACATCCTAGGGTGTAACCATAGGAACAAATAAACACGGATAAGGTAATTCTTCAAAAAGATTTGCAAAGTATCGTTATCGGTTTGTAAATTGCACCTGATCTTGACTTGTACCTTTCAGAATTGGGGAGAACATTCGACACTGCTTCCCTGTCAACGGCGAAAAGGTTTGGAAGTAACAAAGCCATGGAAACACTTTACATACACACAAAAACACACTTCCGCTCCTGAGGTCCTGACAAGTCCATGACTTAGGACCCCGTTGGGCAAACACCACAGAAAAAAAATAATAATAATAAACACTAGTGGTAAGTGTTAATTTGCGTGAAAATTTTTATGCATACAAAAATATTTTTTAAAGAAACTCGAACAGAATTACAATTTTATAGTAAAAGCTTTGATTAAAGACGATGTGACAATAACAAGACTTTCGAAACCTGTTAACATCGATGCTTCATTATCTTTAGCTCTTCCCGTTCAGTCTAATTTGCAAAAACAGCGCAAAAATTGTTTTTACCGTGTAGTTACCATGACAACGTCACTGCATTGCAAAGAATTTGCAATTTGCACGTCGGTAACGACTTGCAAGTCCTTTTTCGTGAATGACCCCGTAAGTTGATTTATTTCCTTGAAATTTGCTCAAAAAAGAATCCGCTAAAGTGTTGCCGTGGCAGCTTTAAATACTAGGCCGCTAAAAAAAATTTAGCGTAATCTAGTGTTGCCATGACGCTAAAGATACTGTTACGAATTTGGGGTTCACACATTATAGTCGTTAAATTTCAAAACACTTTAATTAACAACTGTCGCTTTACACAATTAACAACACAATTGTAATGAGCTTGTCTAGCAAATAACACTTTTACAAAATGTACTTTCTATTTATTCGAGGTACGAATCCTTCGCACGCTAACTTCATAACTAGCCACTCCTGGCGGATCGTACGGTTAAGGCACTCGATCTCTGTCTAAGGACACAGGTGTTTGACATCATATGTTTTTGACACGCGACAGTAGATATTTGACCTTGAACGAGTGGGTTGTCAAAAATGACAAACTGGAATATTTTATATAAATCAAGACGAAAAATGAGACAAAATATAAATTTATAATAATTCCAAGCGTTTACAATATGAATATGACATAATAAACGGAAAATTGTAAGTTTTTAATCTTTAACCGAAGGAGTCAATAGCTATTATGAGAAACTGTAAGTTCTGCTTAAAAAGCATCTGTTTTGGTCAAGTATTACCTACGGTTCTTTGGACTGGACACTGAACCTCGTTTTTATCCTCATTGGTTTTGGAATTTGGTAAATCTAATTGTTTTTCAAGTTCAAAAAATTACAGTCCACAGTTCTTTTACTTTCAATATTAACAAATAAATTATTGAAACTTCTGTTCATATAGTTAACTATTTAGAAATTTATGCATTGAAATAATTTCGGAGTTTTAAGTGAATTTAATATTTTACCTGAAAAGCGTCCAATATACTCCCGTCAAACACACATGCTTTTTGGTTATTTTCCCATTTATTGTGTCATATTCGCCATATTAAGGCTTAGATGTATTATAAACTTATATATTGTGTTAATAAAATAGATATTTAAAGTGATTTGCGTTACATTTGCATTCTGATTTATATGAAGTATTCAGCTTATCATTTTTGACAACCCGCTCGTTCAAGGTCAAATACCCATTGTCAAGCGTCAAAACCTTATGATGGCAGTACCTGTATTCTTAGACAGAGATCGAGTGCCTTAGTACGGCTTATATAGCAGAGCCCTCTGTTGCTAGCACACACTAGAATGATCGAGTAGTCTTCGGTCATGTTCTATGACGCAGGGTGGCATGCTGATGCTAAAAATAGCTCCGTTTGCGCATCACGGCTGTAACACTGCCCCCCCTCTTAGTTCTGTTCGTCCCGAACAGAATACGGAGCCAAACGGCCCATCTTCCCACAGGGTAGCTTTTGTATCCTATAGACCACATCATTGATCCTCTTAATTATTTGACAGGGTCCATCCCAAGGCGCCTGTAGTTTGGGGCACAGACCACGAGTCCTTCTGGGGTTGTACAGCCACACCTGGTCCCCTTCTTGGAATCGTGTTTCATTGGCTCGTCGATCGTAGTGGGCCTTCATTTTGTCTGTCGCCAAACTGATATTACGTCGGACGTATTCGTAAGTGTTCATTAAACGGCGGTCACAAGACAGACGCATTTCTCTTCCGAATAAGACACTGTATGGAGTTCGTTTAGTAGTGTCATGCTCTGCAGAACGGTACGCCATCAGGAAAAGGGAAGGTGTTTGTCCCAGTCCCGTTGGTTCTTCGAAACATCTTTAGCCAGATGTCTCTCCAAAGTCCTATTGAAACGCTCCACCATTACATCTGACTGTGGGTGCAAGGGAGTTGTTCGCGTTTTGAAAATGCCTAGTAACCTGGTTAATTCCTGGAAAATGTGTCCTTCAAAGTTCCTGCCTTGGTCGGAATGGATCTCCATAGGTACTCCAAATCTTGTTATCCAATTCTCTATCAAGGCGTTCACAACGGTTACTGACTCTTGGTTTGGCAAAGCATAACCTTCTGGCCGTTTGGTGAAATAATCAGTCACTACCATAATATATTTGTTTCCATGGTTGGTTTCTAGAAATGAACCGGCTATGTCAATGGCAATCCTCTCGAATGATGCTCCAACATTGTAAGGGTGTAATTTTCTGCGAGTCTTTCTCGCGGGTCCGGATACTGCAGCACATGTAGTACACCTGACACACCAATTTTCCACATCAGTTCTACATTTCGCCCAGTAGAACCTTTCTCGTACTTCCGACAATGTCTTGTTGATGCCCAAATGTCCACCGGACGTACCGTCATGGATTTCCTCCAGGACCTCAGCGACCCTTACCCTTGAAAGCACGAGTTGGTCCTTCATCTCACTCCCATTAGGTGTCTCCCATTTTCTCATTAGCAACCCACTCTTCAACTTCAAAGAATCCCATTGTGCCCAACAGGTTTTAAGCACTGGATTCTTCCCCTATATCTCTGCCCAAGTGGGACGTTGCTATCTTTCCTTCCATTCGATTATGGTTCTTATTTCAGGATCTTCTCGCTGTTCCCTCTCGGTTCGCCACCCATCTATTATGACGCCAGTTCTTCTGATGGAAATTATCCCTTCTTTGTTTTCTGCTTTTGAGTAGTGTCGACAATCCTCAGGACAAGGTCTTCTAAAGAGTGCGTTCGCATTATTATGAACTCGACCTGAACGACGATCGATTGTAAAATCATACGCCTGTAATCTTTCTATTGATCTGGCAAGCTGGCCTTCTATGTCCTTAAACTGAAGCAACCACTTCAATGCTGCATGTTCTGTTCGAAGATGAAACTGTCGGCCATAAAGATACTTGTGAAAATGTTCTGTTGTCTTCACTGTGGCAAGAAGCTCCTTTCTGGTTACACAGTAGTTCCTTTCAGCTTTCGACAAAACTTTACTGAAGTAACCAATAACACGTTCTTGCCCGTCTTGCACTTGTGACAGTACACCTCCAATCCCGTAGTTGCTAGCATCACTATCAATAATAAACTTGCCCTCTGATCTTAGATAAGACAATATAGGAGCAGTCACCATAAGATCCTTCAGATTTTCAAAGTCTTCTTGGCAGTCCCTACTCCAGAAAAATGTGGTTTTGCCTTCGCTCAGTGCACGTAAAGGTTTCGCTGCTTTTGCAGAGTCCTTAACTTATCGTCTGTAATAGGTGCAGAGCCCCAAGAAACTTCTTAATTCGTGCACAGTCTTCGGTGGTGACCAGTTCTTAACAGCTGAAATCTTGTCCGGGTCGGTCGCCACTCCTGCCTCAGAGATGACATGTCCAAGGTAATTCACTTCCTTCTGGAAAAACTTGCATTTGGTTGGATTTAATTTTAGCTTCGCCTCTTCAATCCTTTGGAACACATTCCTCAAATTTGTTCTTTGAAGGTTCACAATCACATCATCTAAGTATACGAGGCAAGTCTTCCAGCTAAGTCCACGCAATACCAATTCCATGAGTGGTTCAAAAGTGGCTGGGGCATTGCATAGACCAAAAGGCATCACTTTGAACTGCCATAGACCAGTGCCTGCAGTGAAGGCTGTCTTTTCCTTGTCTTCGGGATAAGGGATAGCTGTCCTTTTTCGTGATATCATTTAATCGCCTGTAGTCCACACAGAAACGCGTGCTGCCATCCTTTTTAATTACAAGTACAACAGGAGATGCCATGGACTTTGCGATGGTTCAATAATTCCTTGATACTGCATCTTCTTGATTAACTTGTCAGCCTCGTCTCTCCTCGCCAAAGGCAGTCTTCATGCGGGTTGACGAATTGGATTCGAATCGCCAGTGTTTATTCTGTGCTGAACAATGTCCGTCCGGGTTAAGTCTTCATCGATAAAGGCGAAGATTTTCTTGAATTATGTCTTCTGTTTCCATGTGTGCTAACGATGTTGATACATCTTCCAGCAATTTTTCTAATAGTGGTGGTAGAGTGTCAGACTGATGCCGAGCGGATGTATCCTTTACTTGAATGTGGTTTACAAAAGCAATTGCTTCACATTTGCCCACCACTGTTCCACTGGGTGTGGTCACTGGGTAACTGTTGACATTTGCTAGACGAATAGGAATTGTTTCTTGGATCTTCACCAGAGTCCCAGCCAGTAAAATTCCTTTCTTGGCGCTGCTGATCTCAGTTGGCTCTATGATTCCGGCAGGATAGCTGCCAAGATTGCCTTCCAACTTCGCCAGAATTAACTTATCGGTTAAGGCTGGAATGTTTACACTTTCGTCCAATATTACTTTTAGCACTGTAGATAGATTTCCAGGAACGTGGAGAGGTATTTCTTCAGATCCAATTCGCAAAATTTTATCTTTTAAATCTACAACCAAGCTGTTTTTCTTCATGAAGTCCACTCCCAGTATGAAGTCGTCAACAATGTCTGACACGAACACCCTGTGTCTGAATTTCATACTTCCAATCTTCATGTCAATTTCGGTTTCATCACAAACTGGAGTAACCTCGCCAGTAGCTATTTGGATGTGATATACCTTTCCAATATTTGCTAGCTTCCATTTTGGTAAAAGAACTGTTCTTATGATGGACACATTCGCTCCGGTATCAACTGTGAATTGGAAAAATCTCTCGCCAATTTTTTCAAGTGCTATCAAGCTATTTTCATTGTTCCTTATCTTGGAAATGGAGACAATCTTGGGGCTATCCGGAGAATCAGCCAGCATGCGCCCCTTCTTGCTGACTGGTTTTAGTTTAAAGACTCGCTGTCATCTTCTTGGCGTGCCCGTTTGCGCCTACAGTTGGAACTTACATGACCTTGTTAACCACGGTTCCAACAAGTTATAATCCGTCTAGTATTGCTTGTAGATTTATTTTCTTATAGTCGCTTGATTCTTTCAAAGAGTTCCGTTAGTGCATTGTCGTCGGTAGCTTTCATCTCTCGTACTCGTACTAGGCTTCGAAATGCTTGCTTGGCTGCTTCGAACTCCAGTGCACGGGCCAATACATCTGTGCATTTTGAGAAGTTACCCAATCGTAATACTTGTTGCATTTCTTGATCCTTAACGCCATCTATGAACGCTTGGATGGCCAGACGATGGTACACTGGTTCGGGAAACAAATCTCCATAGGTCATGCGTACCAATCTCTCAATGTCAAGTTCAAAATCTTGAAGTGACTCACCATTTATCTGGATACGAGTTTTCAATCGGGTGGTATGGAGTTGCTTCATATGTGCATCACCAAAACGCATTTACAAATTTTCCACCAGTTGATCAAAGTTGTTCTGTACTTTCTCGCAGAGCTAAAACGAGTGCTGCAGCTTTGTCACAGTCATTTCAGCCATTCACGTCAGCAGCAATTTAGAACTGTCTGATGAAAATAGACCAAGGTAAATCGCCTTCGAATTTGGGTGGTTTTAGTTTCTGGTTTGACGACGCAGACGATGGTGCAATCGAACCACCCAGTTCCACTTTATGCAGTTGTTTCGCTAAGTCTTCAAATTTCATGTCCTTTATTGTACTATCAAAGTGATTTCGTACGCCTTCAATTTTCTCGTCACATTCGGCTTTAAGATCGTTTCATCGATTTGCATCTTCATGTTTCCTATATTCAGATCGATTTTTAAACTGTAAGTTTCCATTTTCATATCCAAAGTTTCCATTTGTTTTCTCAGAGAGATTTCTAAATAGTTTTTAATGCACTTACGTGCGGAATTGCTCCGCTAGAACATCGATTTCCGTTTTAGACATACATTAAGTATTGTTACGAATTTGGGGTTCACAACTTATAGTCGTTAAATTTCAAAACACTTTAATTATAAGCTGCGGCTTACAACAATTAACAACACAATTGTAATGAGCTTGTCTGTCAAAAAACACTTTTACAAAATGTATTTTCTATTTGTTCGAGGTATGTATCCTTCGCTCGCTAACTTCATAACTATCACTCCTGAAGGATCGTACGGCTTATATAGCAGAGCCCTCTGTTGCTCCATACTAGAATGATCGAGTAGTCTCCAGTCAAGTTCTGTGACGCAAAGTGGCGTACTTATGCTAAAAATAAATCTGCTTGCGAGTGACGGCTGTAACAGTATCTTCTTACCAAATTTTAGCCGGTATAAAACACTGACAAAAAACTCGAGGCTCTCAGTCTATCCCACCGATCACCCCAGTTAGAGATAGCCGAGTCCGTGTAAATTTTTGGTTATACTTTCCCTTCCATAAAAATTGCAACTCTCCTTCTCAACTTTCAGATGTCGCTCTAAAAATTTAATTTAATTAGGAACGCGCGGGACATTTGAATTGGTAAATTTAAGAAAACTCGGGATATTCGAATTCGTTATAAAATAATAGTTACATGATATAATTTAACACGCACGCATTTTGAAAAATATGGAAATAAATAAAAAATGATTTTTTATTCATTTTACCATAATTATCCAAAATGCAAGTACAATATTAAATAACGTAAGTGTATTTTCACAAAGACATAGCTAAATAAGCGCAATATGCTAAGAGGAAATCATCCTTTCTAAAAAAAACATGTATTAAAAAAATAATTGCATGAGGCACTTACATAGCTTTGCATAGCTTACATCACCGGCTTAGGTATACGACTGACACTGACATTTGCAATTATTCAAGAAAAATTTTAAAAATTTGCATGTTTGGAAAAAATAATCGGTGATTTGCTTAAATCGCTGTTTCTGATAGTCAGCTTTAACGTTTGGTAAACTTTCTGTCGATCTAGCATTCAGAATTAATGTACCTAGTTTTTCTGGTTGCCTATCTATCAAAATGTAGGTATGTCGCAAACTTGAAAAGCTTTTCAGAATACTTCAACGCCTCTGTTTCGCCAAAAGTTGCATAAAAACTGTAAAAATTTTCATATTTTCTAAAATTAAAATGCGTTCAATTAAATCCGTTATCGAGATGGCTTGGAACTTGCTTCTATTTTATACCGGCACGTCGTAGCTTAGTACGTATATTGAATAACTGCGAACTGTCAGCGGTGTTTACTGTCAAAGGTTTTGTTTACATTTTCGAGGTATTGTGTTCCGTTATTTGTGTTGTCGCTTTAATTCCATTAAAAAACAGTTCTTTTGGCTTATGTCAAATGCAAATTTTACGAAGTCGCGTTAACTTAAGCCTCATGATTATAATAAACATAACCCAACTTTTTATACCCATTTATGATTTTCTATAAATTGAATAAGAGAATGCAATTAACGTAAACATTTATTTTTTACAAAAGGTGCTTAAAATGCCCACCACCTACTTCATAACATTTTAAAACTCTACGTTTAAGAGAACTCACGACTACATTTTCTAACAAGTTCGGATTTTGATTAATTTCTTCAAATTTTAGCCTTATTCGGTGCTGTAGTTCTTCTAGATTGTTCATAGGGGTTGCAAATATTGAATTTTTAAGGTAAGGCCATAAAAAATAATCACAAGGTGTTAAATCGCACGACCTCGGAGGAAATGGTGTTGGAGTGTTGCGACTTATAATTCGGTCATCATAAAATTCATAAAGCATGGCCAATGTTTCTGCTGTACAGTGGGGTGTTGCACCATCTTGTTGAAAGTAACCACCTTCTAACTCATCATCGTGAACGTTCTCCAAAAATTCATTTAAAATTTCATTTCGGTATCTTGTTGCATTAAGCGTACCTAAAAATTAACATGCGAATATAAGTTTAAAGATTATTTTTATGATTTATATATTTATAAACACCTTCAAAGAAAATTGGTCCAATTAATCGTCTGCCACTTATAGCGGCCCATACACCAATTTTTTCAGGATGCAATGGACGTTCAACAAACATATGAGGATTATCTGAATTCCAAGATCTCATATTCTGCGAATTTACATATCCAGACAAGTAGAACCACGATTCATCAGTAAAGAAAGTCATCCGTAGGGTATCGTCATCATTATTTAAAGTGTTTATAAACCATTGGCAAAATTCTAACCTCTGCGGTATATCAATGTCTTTCAATTCGTGAACTGCTGTTAGTCGATAAGGATATAAATGTAAATCCTTTCTTAACATCGCATGAGATGTTCCAACTGAAACTTCCATTTGTTGCGCTAATTGTCGAACAGTTGTTTTTGGGTTATTTTGCATGATTTCTCGTCCATCATCGATAACCTGTTGACTTCGTTTAAGAGGACGACCAGAACCTTCCTTTCTTAAGACACCTCCAGTTTCACGAAATAGCGTAACACATCGATCCAGCGTAGCATTAAAATGGTTGTAGTCAATAATCAACTCCGGAAATTTAGCTCTGAACTCTTCTAAACAATCTGGTCTAGAATATACCCAATTGCCGTCAATTTTACGTCCATTTCGAAAATACGATTCTAACATAAACACTCTATGTAAACATTTCTCGGCAGTTTAGTTCCCAAAAGAACTGTTTTTTTAAAGGAATTAAAGCAAAACACAAATAACGGAACACAATACTTCGAAAATGTAAACAAAACCTTTGACAGTAAATACCGCTGACAGTTCGCAGTTATTCAATATACGTACTAAGCTACGACATGCCGGTATAAAATAAAAACAAGTTCCAAGCCATCTCGATAACGGATTTAATTGAACGCATTTTATTTAAATTGGGAAAATGACATACAACTTGCTTAATTGGAAATCCACGTACGTATTTGACCTTTTTTTGATAGGCAATGTGAAACGCAACAGTAAAACCAAATTATAACTAACATTTGGTCTAATAACCACAAATGGGAGAAATCGAAATCTTGAAGAAATTCCGCAAATAATTTTTTTTATGATAACGGCCGAGTTAAGTGAACGGTCAAATTGCACAAAATCGTCAAGTCAACGGTCCGACCACGGGTCCGACTAAACCCTCTAACCAATCACCATTTGAGAAAAGTGAACACGTGGTTTGGTCTGACCACTTCGACCGCTCACTTACCGCAACTAACATTTTCACCGATTTTGACATTTTAAAAACAAGCGTTGCTTGGCAACGAACTACAGGAAATGATCTTAGCACCTCTTGCGACTGGAATAAAAACTGATTTTATAAACATATTGAAAATAAAGTTACTAGAATTTCTTGATACGGCTAGCGCTATCTGAAAGTTGAGAAATCAACTTTACTTTTTCCTCGTCCTCTGACCTATACTTTGAAGTGATACAATTTTTCCTATTGAGTCGGACGGGGGTGGTCTATCCTATCAAAGTTGTGTTGTGAAAAGGCCAATGCCTAAACTTCCGCGGTCTGGTTAAGAAAAATTCAATTTTTTTATATGAAAATTTCTTTTATCCCGAATAAAAAGTACTTCTCGTAAAATTTATTGGGTCGTGATTTGGACATATGGTTTAAAAACTCAGCAAGAAGTACTGTGTCAATAAACAAATTGTAGCCTTATTTCTAGCTTCGTTTTTATACAAAAATTAATATCGTGTTATTTAGGTCTTACAAATGTAAATCCAAGAATACTTCTTATAAAGTCAGCATAAAACAATTTGGGTTGAAGTACAGAATACGGCGGTAAAATATGTAACTGGCACAGCCGCTACCCGAGTGTTTCCGAGTGCTAGAAGCAGGGTTACCAACAGTAAAAATCTATTTTACGGAAAGCTGAGAAATCTCTGGACGCAAGCGACAAAAATGCGATTCAAATAAATTACTGTATGTACATTTTTTTACTCAGTAATAGTCTCATTTACATCGATTTTCTCACAAAATTCATTTTCTGTTGCTTATCGACATTATCAAATTTTTCTTGAGGGATGTTAGATCTCATAAATTTAATTTAGAATGTGATTATTATCCGCCTGTTGTACCTAACACCGACACGGTGAGAATTCTTAATTACACTGTTTGGCAGGTGATAGTTGAGCTCAAAACAAGAAAAAAATTCTAATAAATCCACGTCCAATACTCAGTACAGGTCCATGCAAATGTAATCACTCTTAAAATTTTTATTTTTGCGTAATATTCGGGATCGATAAATTAATTAAAAAGCTGAGTTTTCCAACGTAGCACAACCAATTTAGCCGGAAGTGACGTTAACTTTCCTATTTCCAATGGAATGGCCTGTATATTTTTACATACTTGGAACCTGCAGGCCATTGTGAGTCTGTGAGTCCGAATATGTATGTATGAATGTATGTAAGCTATAAATCGTATACCTTCGTTCTAATGCGATCAAGAAATTCAAAAAAGCATTTTGCATTTAATTTTTTAACAGCATATGAAATTTTCCTTAAACTTTACGACCTAGGGCCTATTGCATAATAACACACAAGCTAATAATATTATTATTGTAACTTGTAAATTGCATAACATAACTATACAACTTATGAGTTACAATACTAATATATATTATTAGCTTGTTTATTATACCTTGATCGTATTAGAACGAAAGTTCACGATTTATAGCTTTGAACATTAAAAAAAAACCAAAACAATTCGTTGTTGTCATAAAAACTAAAATTATCAAATGATATAAGATTCGAACTCACAATGATCTGTACGTTTCAAATATATATGATCTCAAATTTTATGTAAAAAATAAAAATTTCAGAAAAGTGCACACATAGCATGAACACCTGTATTGGGTATTAAACATTTTTTCCTTGTTTTGGTCTCTACTAGCATCCGACAAACGGTAGACAGGTTTTTTTATTAACTCTCTGTATTGCTAAAGCAACAAAAAAATAAATCTTGAAATGAAGAATATTTAAAGGCCGTAAATTGTCATTTTTCTTATCCGTGACAGAGTAATCTAATTTATTAAATTGATTATGTACAGGAATTGATTTTAAACCGGTACGGAGAAGATCGCTACGTTGGTATTTATTTTACAAATTCTATAAAATTGAAAATTTAGAAATTGTGGACGTATGCTTGCACTGGTTAATGTATTTTCTCACAGAAAGAAAATGATAATTTGTAGAGGGTAGTAAGAGGACAATTTAATAACAACTTTTGAACAGCTTCATAAAACATCTGTCGAGAAATATAATACGTTATTTCAATACAGTTTAGGCATACCTAAAAATGCCATACAAGAAAAAATTCCAAGAAAGGCCTCTAAAGGTCTAATGATGGGAGTCGCTACATTTGAAAAATGTGCCTGCTAATAAAATTTGTAAACTAGATTTCTATTAACACTGAAATCTAAAATGCCCTCCGACTCCTGAGTCGTAAAATATTATAACGGGATCTTTGGTTATTTACATTTTCTGAAATTTTAACATGTACCTATTACTTATTAATCTTTAATTTTAAAACAAAAGAAAAAAGTTTCTCTTTAATTAACGTTGTAAGTTTCCACAATGCAATACAGATATGTACCAAATTTATTTTTGTCGTTGCTAATAGAAAATGATTCGTTTATGTAGATATCTGCTGAATAAAGATTCAGATTTCTACGTTGGCGTTACCAATTTTCCTTCTTTCGTATCATGCCTTAATTAGGCTGGCGTTTGTTTAATGATCAATTGCAATAATAAATAAATTGCTTAACTTCTATTAAGTCGTATTATCTCAAAAAAATTCTTATTACTTTTAATTTTGAAAAGAACCTTTCTCCGGATGCAATACCTGAAATAGGAAGTAACATTTATTAATGCAATTGATCTAAATTACTTAAAAACGGTAAAAGGAAATGCGTAGGATAGTTGAATTCAAGAGTAGAGTTGCGTTAAAAAAAACTAGGAATGAATTTATGAATTGGGAATTGTACGCACGTTGCCTTTACTCACCATCTGTGAAAATGGAAATAAGCCGCTATTTATGACTCCCCCTTAGTTTTTAAACGAAAATAAAAGTAAATTTTAGTTAGTTTTAAAGTTTCATCTACTGTTAATTATTACTGCCTCTTGCTCTGGCTCGCCGTGGAAGACCTATTGGTCCTGTTCAAATTATAGAAGATGTTAATATTTTGAATAACCAGCAAATTATAGAAGATAATATATGTTTATTTAATATGAGTGCAATTTTCAATGGTGAAAAGATTGAAGTTTTAAAGTGGTTAGCTGCTCGGCGATTAATAAGAAATAATTTAAATTGTAATACGTGCGAGATACCCATGCATTTAAATCGACGATCAAATGTATGTGATGGTTAAACGTGATATTGTAACCAATGCCATTAAAGAAAGTCATTGCGCGATGCTTCTTTCTTCTCAAAAACTAAACTTTCATTTCGTGCTATAATAATTATAGTTTACTGCTGGGCATTTGACTTCCCACAAAACATTATAAAGAGGGAAGCAATGTTAGGTGAAGAAAAATATTCTACAATAGTGGATTGGAGTAACTTTTGTAGAGAAGTGTGTGAAGAATTTTTAGAACGCAATCCTATGGAAATAGGTGGGTTTGATGACAATGGAGATCCGAAGACTGTTGAAATTGACGAGTCCAAGTATTTTCATAGGAAATATCACCGTGGCCAGTGGAGACCAAGACACTGGGTATTTGGGGGAATTGAAAGAGGATCCCAAAAATGTTTTCTAGTAGAGGTACTCAGGAAACATTGACGGCAGTAATTAGACATTATATATTGCCTGGCACAATAATTATGTCGGACGGTTGGGCTGGTTACAATAACGTAGGTAATATTGACGGGGGAATCTACGAACATGAGGTAGTTGTACATGAACAAAACTTCATCAATCCTCTAAATCCAAATATTCATACGCAAAAGGTGGAAGGAATGTGGATGCGCGCGAAATAGAAATTGCGACGCCATTGTGGAACATCAGAAGCTTTATTCAGCAGTTACTTGCATGAATTTATTTGGCGTTGCTCTATTAGCAATGCCCAAAATAAGTGCAATTTTATGTTGCATTGCGAAAATTTATAATGTTAATTAAGTACAAATTTCTTTTCTATTGTTTTCAATTAATAATGTGAGTGTCTTTTTCAATTAATAATGTGAGTGTCTTGTATAAGCTACAATTAAAGACAAATATTTTTCCCATAATAAATAATGAATGTATGTGTATGTATGTATGTAGAGAATTAAGTATTATCGGGTGCAGACTTCTAGGGTAATTTTGACAAATATTTATGACATTAGTCCATTACACGGCATTATTAAATAATGTGAGATATACAACAGCGATTAAAATAGTTCACTTTTCTATGCACCCAATAGTACATACCTGTCCATACCCATTAATTTATAGATAATTACCAAATGATTCTTTAATTTTAGATAAAGGGAGGCCCTGGAAAGCAAAACGTATAGTGCGAAATACCTCAATAAATAAAAATTTATTGTAAAATACCAATAGCTTCTTTAGTTCTGACTGTAGGTTTGCCATTTCCTTTTTTCCCGTCCGTAGTATCATCCTAAACTACTAAATTTAAAGGTAATTTGTTTTTCATGGCTAACCTTTATCTAAAATTTTGAAAATCATATGGTATCTGCCTTTATAAAATGGAAAGTAGATCTACTAAACTCAGATTTTTTTGCGCAGAATAGTTTAAGACCAAAAATGCCGAATCATTTCAAAGAAAGGGTTTTTATAGTACTAAATACTTCGCTTCATAAAATGTTTCTTATATTTCATTCTCAATGGAAAGAAATAAAATATAGACGAAATTACTGAAGTCTCACTAACTTCTGTCGCCTGCGTCTTGCACTGGTCCCGCACGAGTGCTGGTAAATTAACTTTTTGGAGTTGGCAACCCTACACCTGGCACTCGGAAACACTCGGTTAGCGGCTGCATAATTTACCACCGTATTCCGTACTTCAACCACAAGTTGGTGCAATAGAGTGACGGTGCAAGGTTAAGGTGATACACACAGCAAAAATACAAAATTAGTTTCGTAAATGGAAAAAAAGTGTTAATATGGTTACGTACATCTGAGGCATTTCTCACCATGACTATATTCCCGTTAGCCATAGCTAGTTGATTTGGTGTCGCAGTGGCAATTGCAGCTTGTGGAACAACAGTTGGTGTCGGTGACGTGACAGCTGGTTGAGTTACAGTTGCTGTGGTCGCAGCTTGAGGCGCCCCAGCCAATTGCACAAGGCTTCCATTAATATTGAGCACTAAAATACAAAGCATTTGTTTAATTCCATCAAAATGATTATGGTAATTACCAGTTGGTTGCTGCTGTAGCGCAGAATTGTCAATAGCCAATGGTTGATAAATGAATGTTTGCCCATCGGGTGTTTGAACGATCTGTGCTTGTTGTGGTTGTTGAAGAAGAATTTGCCCTTGTCCACCAACAGGCACGACTTGGATTTGCTGGAGACCCTGAGCTCCCGGTGCTACTTGTATTTGCCCACTTTGAGGTAAGGCATGCACCATTATTTGCTGGCCATTCGCTCCTTGTAAAACTTGACCCGCAGGGTTCATTTGCATGACCTGGACTTGTTGAGGAGCTACTCCTTGCACCGTCTGCATTACAACTTGCCCATCTGCAGTCGTCAATTGTTCCATCATAACAACAGAGGGGACTCACGTCTAAAAACAAAACAAAATGAATTTTCCACACAAACATAACCTAAATTAATGCAAAAGTTAATCGTCTAAATAACGTTATATTAGTAAAAACTAATGGGCCTATGTACGTAAATAATAATTTTCACGGTCACATAATCTGAATGTGTTGAAAATATTTTTGAGTTGTGTTCGGTATATTTTTTAACGTCAACAGCCTTGAATACACAAGGAAGCGATGAGTTTGATTTAAAACCTTTGTCCGAAGTACACGCCATAATGGATCGAAACATTAAACGCGTCCGAAAACGTCGACGAAATGGAAAGTAATTTAACAATCAAGCAATAAACAATTGTGTTTTGCCGGTTCAACCACCGAAACATGCACTGAATATATTTGATAATTTGTGAACTTACATTGGATATTTTAGTCGTCTGTTTCTCAATGATTGGTCGACAAATTGTAGACCAATGGTCGTGACGAGTAGGCACAAGACTGGTTGTGTATTGGTGGCGATGGCTACCACTCCCTAGCGAACAAACGTCGGTCGATGCCCCGTTAGCTGATCGACGGACCTCTCTAAGCTACGCGCGGGAAACTCGTGACCAATTACAAAAGTAGAAAAGGAAAAGTGACTGTAATCAAGACTCAGATGAATCTCTTCCACCCCATTGACTAAGGATACGGCCCGCGAACTTAAATGTAATAAGAATAAACGCGTTGTCTGCAGACGTCCTACCCAAAATTCTATGACCGTGGTCTGTAGACTATTTGATTTATTGCCAGTCTCTCACTACACTTCAGGATACAGTCCAGCTCAATGAAATTCTCTTTTGCCCAGTCAAATACCTAAATCATTCAGCAGTTTTAATTCAGCGATTTATATCCGTGACTTCTAAGTATTATTATAAGTATATACAATGTTGTAAATATATGTAGCGTTTGTGGAATTCAATATCGTTGGACGAATTTTTTTTATTGTCTGTACTATATGGAACAATTTATAAATTTCCAAATTAACCAATTTAACACCAAAGTATAAGTGTACAGTTGTATACTGTGTTCCGTTAGGGCAGTTAACAACTTTTGAGCAAAATCTAAAATTTGAAATTAAATATTTGTGTATGCAGGCTATAGGCAGCCAACATCACAATACTTCATGGCCAAGTATATAATCGATAGGAACTAAAGTACATCCCTTTTCAGTTTAGTTTTCCAGTGCTTCTTTTATCATCTATTTTTTGGTAGGTATTATTTGCAATTTCACAATTATGATTTTCGTACGCAAAAGAATTTAAAGTGTCCTCTAAAATACTGACGGCTTTTCTAGGTCAGCTATGAATCGAATCCAAAAGATCGTTACTTTTTTCTTTTTTATCAATGATTAGAGCCGGTCCAAACGCGCCATTCCGTGGCGCCATCGAGTGGCGAAGAGTCGCTTTCCTATTAAAACCCTACATTTCTATCTAGAATATGGTCGTAGTCAGACTTCTTTCTAAACTCGGACAACCGGTAAGAAGTTAGCAATAAAATTATGAAATTTCAAAACGCTGCCACTGCTAAAATAACGATCACAGATCAATAATATTTAATCTATTACAAAGATTATAATGTGTCGATTCCCCTCATATGGAGAAACTGAAAAATATTTGATATTAAGTTAACTATGACTATTTTAACCAGCATAAGTCAATTCATATATTGCACCAAAACAATTGCCATCACTGAAAATTTTCACGTAGTCATAAAATAAACATCCATATCTATTTAATAATGCCTTTAGGAAGTTTTAATTAGAAAATTAATTAAATATGGCATACCCAGCAATAAAATAATACTAACTTTGAACGTCCATATCTTTTCATCCGGTATTCGCATAAAAAATTTTTGCAAAATATGAAAGTACACCCTCTGAGTTTTACCCGGTTGATTTGAAGTAATTAGAAATTAATTAAAAGTGACGCCCGGAGCAACAACACAGTACCAACTTCAAACGTTCATAACTTTCCATCTAGCGTTTGCATAAACATTTTGTTTGTAGAATATGAAAGGGCATATCGAGATCTATCGTTTCAACCATCCTCTTAGTTTTAGCCGGTTGATTTGAAGTAATTAGAAATTAATTAAAAGTGATGCCCGGAGCAACAACACAGTACCAACTTTGCAGAATATGAAAGGGCACATCAAGAACTTCCGTCTGAAGCACCCTCTGAGTTTTAACCGGTTGATTTCAAGTAATTACAAATTAATAAATTGTGACGTTTGCAACAATAAAACAAAATTTTAAATTGCGCTTTGTGAATTATGGCCAAGGTTTGAACTTTGCATTGAGTATACAGGGTGTTCAAAGTTTTTGTTATACGTACACAATAACTTCGTTATTATTGAAGGTACGAAGTCGTTCAAATTAGCAAAAATATACTGCTTTTACTCAAGATTAATAATTAAGCATTGTCCATGCGTAAGCTGACCGGATCAATTAGATTGCGGTGGAATTCTCGAATTGTTCTTCTTCTGATGAGGCCTCAGTTAGGGCCGAAATTGCTATGAGAACCCTGTTGCAATTTAGCTGAATTGTAGCAGACTTTTAATGATTTTTATTTAATGATGAGTACAAATATCGCAATAACTCCTTTATTATTCGTTCTGAGGTTAAATAGTAAGGAATATTTTATATTTAGAATTTACTATTCTTTCGTTTCGCAACAAAAAATACGTAATACGTAATATTTCATTAAAGGTTTACATGTGAAGATATTCAAGGATACTTAACACTATAGGATTGCTCGATCCCTATACCGCAATGTAAGCCCGCTCCCACCGCTGTTGTGACGTCACCATCGGTCCATATTCAAATACAGCGCCTAATATTTAAACGTAAAAATGCCGGCTCCGACCAAAGTAAAAGGAGAAAATGTGCTTTAAAATAACTTTCCCAAAGGAAATTACATAGTTTCTGCAACTATACGAAGGAATGCATCCTCCGTTGTAAAAAATACAAAAAAGGAAAGAACTGTGCCAATTAAAGTCAAGAAAAACTTTGTGTAAATTAAAAAGAAAAATTAGAATTAAATTTCCAAAATACTCAAAACGGAACTAAACATTTCAAATGAAAGTTTCTACGCATCCTAAATAGTCAAAACGGTAGAGACTAAGTAAAATTGTTAAATAAAAATATATTACTCCTGCTATTTATTTAAATTTACAAACTTTGTTTTCTTTTATGGAAAAGTTAAATAATTGAAGCACTATCTTGTCCGATGAAAATTATTATAATAATATACATATAATTATTTTGTAGCGGACATTTGAAAAATTTAAATCGACGCTTCGCTATGGGTTTTGCAGCTACTTCGGGAAAAGTTTATAAAATAAACGTTAAAGTTTTTATTACAAAATTTATAATTATTTTTGCTCGGATATTTGCAAGAAAAACTAAATACGTGATTCAGAAATATCTCCCGATATTTTCAGGGTGAATAGAACATCAAATCACCTTTGTATAATTTTTTCCCAAAAGTGAATAATAATATTTTGCCAATATCTTCTGGATCCTTTAAGTTATTAAACTAATATTTTAAATGTTGGTATAAGGCATCTAATTGCTCTTAAACAACATATTTTTCAGATTCTCGATTACCCCTTCTTTTTAAGGGATAGTTTTGAGGAGTAACTTTCAATATTTTATCCCTAACTTTCTATTTTTTACGTATTTCATAAAAAAATTTATGAAGGAAATATTCTTTATATAATTTGGCATAAAAGAAGCTTTCTTATTGCATTTCCATAAACCAAACCGTTTTCGAGTAGTTGAGTTTTAAATTTAAGAATACATCTATTACGCAATGTTAACACACTACAACTAGCTAATTTCTTATTTTTCATTTTTCGAAAAAGATTTATACAAAAATGTGACCTTATTTTTTGATGTTCTTTTCACCCTAAAAATATCGGGACACATTTCTGAATCTCGGTGGAGAGAGAATTTATCCCCAATTTTTCGAAGTCGTGCAAAGATAAATACGTGTTTTATAATAATTATTTGAATGAAATTAGAAAATTCATTAATTTGTTTAAAATAATATAATTTTTAAAGTAAGTGTCATAGAAAAAGTAAGTATTTAAACATATAGGATTGCTCGATCATCCGATTTCGTCTGCCGGGCCCGTGAACCGCGTAACGTAATCATCGGTCCAAGCGACAGACGAAATCGGGCAATCGAGTAATCTTATATGTTAACTATCCTTGGAAGATATTATGAGAACGCAATGCGTAATTGTTTTTTTGATATCGCCGCTGTAATTGTGGGTTCATTATTGCTGATGATTTGAACGATTTCACGATAAAATGGTTAAGAAAAATGCTTCACAAGAACGCTCAGAGAGGTCGATTCTTATTTTTAAATCGTCATTTGAGGGTGCAATTTTCAATCCCCCATCCCTCAACCCCTAAGCTATAACAACCACAACTTTAAAAATTAAAATAGCAAAGTACCCTTTCTGATACCTCGTTAAATAGCATTTTTAATGCTAAATGCAACAGATAAAACTTTTTCAAAATCGGATGATAAATAACTGAGATATTCAGAAAAATATATTGAAATAAAACGGCGAATTTTCGAGAGGGCGCTGTTACGGCTCTAGCAATAAGTGATAAAAACAATTGCAAGTTGTTATACCGGGTGTCCCGCGCCATGTGCTCACCTTTCTAGAATCTTTATTTATTAATCGATTAACCTGAATTTCGGAGACGATGAACTAAACAAAAAATGGAATTTTTCTACATACTGATAGTCGTCATCGGTTTCGCCGGAAGTGATATCCACTTTCTTATTTTAAATAGAACACCCTATATATTTTTACATATTTAAAATCTACGGAGCATTACGAGTCCGAATACGTATCAATTGTTAATTTTGGTTTCCATGACAACGAAAAAAAAACTTTTTTATTTTTCAGTCTAGAAAGCTATGAATCGCATTTTTTCGATCTAATGCGATCAAGTGTTTCGAAAAAATCACTCCTTTGATGGTATTTTGATTTTTAACATTTTTACAGTATTTGAAATTTTCATTAGCTCTTAACTCATTTTTTTCGATAGAACCTCATGTGTTTCTTAGCTTAGTTCAACAGAACATTTTTTTCTGAGTACACTGATACCAAATACGTCATATTTTATTTGAAAGTCATTCGAAATAAAGGGAGTGTAAAATTTCAATAAGACATGCTTTATTTTAAATTATTTTTATTTTATTTTATATCATTTTTTGTTTAGTTTATTGTCTCCAAAATTCAGGTTAATCGATTAATAAATAAAGATTCTAGAAGGGTGAGCACATGGCGCGGGACACCCATATCAAATAGAATTTATTGACATTACATGGTGCAGTGTTTGTTACTTGTTTTAACGATTAGTTACCAAAAGTGAAGCCGTCATTTGTTTATTTATTTTTATTTATCATCTCATTTTGAAAAAAAAATTATTGTATTCAGCATAAAAAATGCTGTTAAATGAGGTATCACAAGGGGTGCTTTGCTATTTGAATTGTTAAAGTTGGGGTTATTATCGCTTAGGGGTTGAGAGGTGGAGGGTTGAAAATTACACTTGCTTGCAATAAAATCGCGTACACCTTCAAAATCAAAGTAGCCGAGTTTTTACCTTTGTAAATGGGTATTTTGAGAATTTTGTCATGTTTCCAAACGTACAGGTTAGGAAATGAGATTGAAATGATTACTATTTTAACTGGTATGAGTCAGACAGTATGATTTGTTCAATAAATATTACGCCATTCCATATATTTAACGGCCCATAAATGTAATTCAATCGAAATAGAATTGTCAATTGCTTATGTTCTGCTATTAATATAATTTTTTTAACACTTAACTAGACTCTCCAAAGTTGAATTTGTAATTTTCGACGTGTTGGTGACAAGAGTGTTGGAAAATTTGTTAAAACATGGAATCCCTTGCGGTTTATATTGGATTTTCTCTTAATTCAGAAGGGCATTGATCGAATCGTGAATCAATATTTTTAGACATCTATCTCCAACCGTCTTTTCTATTTGCAAATTTTTCTTCCCACATATTATTTGTGTTTTTATTTAAGCTATAATCATTCGCGTATTTAAGCTATAATCATTCGCGACCACTGAGAATCACTATTCATCTTCTAACTTACTCGTTTTCTGCAAGTCTGAATTTTAATTGTTTGACACTGACAAACTAAATCTCAAGACACAACGAAAAACAGGCGTATAACGCGATTTTTTTGCAAGCCACAGTACATCTCCAAATGATGATTTAAAAATAAAAATCGACCTGTCTGTGCATTTTTATGAAACATTTATCTTAATCATTTCATAGAATTTGTTCGTTACTTTTGGGAAACACTGTATAATAGAAACTTTGATCATCCTATACAGATTATTCAAAAATAACTCGACACTATTGCTAACTTTTTTATTATTAAAGTTACAGATACGGTTAAATTAGCAAACTAGTAGTATTCTTTGCGTTGATTGCAACGATGCATACAAATAAAAAATGAATTAAATTGTTCTTTATCATTTTATCGGAAATTAATAAATAAAGAAGATATTTTGATTTTTTACAAATTTATTAAGATGGCTGTGTTTCAAAAACAGAACATTTGAAAACAGTGTATGTATGTGAAAACATTAATTTTGGTTTATTTGTTTATTATAAAAGTTGTTTTTGTCTGAGTTTTGTAAAAAATTTTAATAACAAGAATTTTTATAAGATGCATTTTGTCATCATTTGCTCTTGTGTTCTTACCTGTTGCATGCACAAGAAAATTTGAAACGATTTTCCACGTTTCTGTTGTAAGAATCCGAAAACTTCAACCTGTATACTGTAAAAAATATTTAATTTCTTTCCTGTATCATGTAGACGTTAAGAACAGTAAGATCTGCGTCGACAGTTAGTTTTCACGGGAAAAATAATATGATTCCTTACCTTTCGCGTATTCAATGCTATAGGATATTTTATAAAATCCTTAAGTTTCATTTTAAGTTTAATTTAGCACATATTATCAACTGAGCTTTCTCGGCCCAGGTCTGAGAGCGTGGGAAGTTTAGAAAAAATAAGGCAAAATGACATTGTTACGCCATCTAGTTTTGAGAGCATCTTGAGTAGAAGCTCGACCCAGGAACGCGGGGAGGAACTCGCGAGATAATTCAGAAAAAACGTTAACATTTGATTTTTCAGTTAGTTAATTCGCAGAACTTCTTTCAGCTTCAGAAAAGCTCGCGTTTTTTTTCCTCGCACCGGGCGATTTTAACTGAATTTAAGTTTTGATTTTTATTTTGTTCAAGTCAGTAAATTTCCGAAGTTTGAAATTCGCGAACGGAAAGCAAAAGCTTTCTCCGTGTAGTGAATAACTGTGTACTTAAAACTGTTAATAAATAATAATAATAAATTCCTTTATTGTACACAGGCCATTTACAAAAATGGATGTACACGTCAAAAAATTGTATAAAACATAAAACATTAAGGACGAATACACAAGAATGCAGTCACTAACAGTGTTGCGTTAGAATACTTTGTCCGCTAAAAATTCGGCAACAGAGTAGTATGCTTTTTCTGAGAGCATTTTCTTAACTGTTCGTTTAAAAGTTGAGGAATCAGCAGTTCGCAACGAATCGGGCAATTTATTAAAAAACTTCCTGCCCATAAAACTTGGAGAATTTTCGAATTTGGTGGACTTGTGACCGGGGATAGAGAATAAGTTTTTCGTCCGTGTGTTGTAATCATGAAAATGGGAATTAGTAAAAAATTGACCCCCATTGGCTTTAGCAAATTGTAAACATTTGTAAATATAAATTGCAGGAAACGTTAGCAAACTGTGTTTCTTGAATGTATCACGACATGATTGTCTGGGTTTCAAATTAAATATCAGGCGGATCAATCTCTTTTGGGCGATAAAAACTCTGGAGCAGTTGGTTGCATTTCCCCATAGAATTACATTGTAACTTAAATAACTGTATCCCAGAGCATAGTACATGTCGAGCAATTGATCGTTATTGATAACAGTTTTTATATGTAGGATAGCAAAGTGGATTCTATTCAAATGCTTGCATACATTGTTAATTTGTTCTTGCCAGTTAAGCTGTTCGTCTACATAAATGCCGAGAAGTTTAGTGGAGAGTTTTGCAGCAATAGATGTGCCATTTACATTAAACTCTGTGCCGCCGGGATTCTTTCTGTTGTAGAATTGCAATACACACGTTTTACTAACATTGAGGATAAGCCTATTCTTGTAACTTTAGCTCTGAGTTCCTCAGGGGTCCGTGCAGTGACAGCCATAGACGTGTCGTCCGCAAATATAGTGATATGATCAGCATTAACATAATCAACAACGTCGTTAATGTAAAGCAGAAAGATAAGGGGTCCCAGTACGGACCCTTGAGGAACTCCATAATCTACATCAAATTGAGACGAACAAATATTGTCAATTTTAACACAAAGTTTGCGGGCGTTAAGATAAGACATGAACCAATTCAGAACATTACCTCTAATGCCTATATTATACAGTTTATCGCCAATGAAAGTGATGTCGAGACAATCAAAGGCACGAGTCAGATCGAAAAAGAGACCCGCGACGAAGTGACCATCATCAACATTTTTGTATATAAATTCCAGAAAATCAGTCGCGGCTCCCTCGGTCGATCTACCCGTGCGAAAGCCGTGTTGACAGTTACAGAGTAATTTACATTTATTTATGAACGTTAGTAAACGATTATACATTACTTTCTCGAAAACTTTAGACAGACAACTAAGTAGAGCAATGGGTCGGTAGTTATCAACGTTGTGGGCGTCATTTTTCTTAAAGATAGGTACAACAATCGCCGTTTTTAGAAGTTTTGGAAAAACGCCATACTCCACTGAATTATTTATAATGCAGGCTAACGGAGCTGAAATTTGCTGGACGATAGTTTTGAGTACATGAGTGGATATATTGTCTATTCCGTAACTATTCTTATTTTTTAAATTATTTACAATTTTGAGTACTTCTGCTGAGTCAGTTGGCAAAAAGGCAAAAGTTTTGGGGTTAAACTGATTCTTTGTGCAAGGAACAGCAGGGATATACCCGAAAGAATCTGTGAGGGCTTGTAGAGCAACCGTCGAAAAATGACTGGCAAAGAGTTCAGCCACTCCTAGCGGTTGTGATACAGACACGTCATTAGATATTAATGTTATGTCTGTGTTGCGTTTAGTCCGACCAAGTCTTTCATTTATTATTTTCCAAGTTGTTTTTTGTTTACTATGCGAATTGTCAATTAAATTTCCAAAGAATTGCTTCTTAGTTTCTGAAATTAGTATGTTATATGATTTTTTCTTTTACCTGTACATTTCATGCAATTGCGGAATGTCAAAGTTCTGTCTGAGCCAGTGCAAATTTTTTTAACTCATGGCCGGCCGTCATGACAGTGTTGTTGATCCACCCGGAAGAGTATGGTTTTTTTAATGTTTTTTTAATGAACAGTGATGCGTCAATTACGCGACGTAGTTCGTTCATGAAAGTGTTAAAAACTTCATCGACATTTTCAGGGCTACGAATTGTGTAACAATAATTGAAGTTAAGCTCGGCTAAAAGCTTCCGCAGTAAATCTAGGGATGCGCTGTTGACGGTACGACAATATACAGGTACGGGCTTATTCACAGTTTTGGGAGGTACAGAGGTTGTATTGAGGCTTAAAAGTAATGCGTTATGATCACCTAAGTTGGGGTGAATTACAACTGAAGTACATGCTTTTAGATGGTGGGCCTTTGTAATTATATAGTCGATTTTGGACGAACAAGTTTTGTTATTTATATTAGTACATACTCTTGTTGGTTGGCTATTTGTAATGCTTAAGCCAAAGCTATCAATCAGATCACTTAGTAGCTGACGAGCTGTGGAGTTGCTTAAATAGTCTATGTTAAGGTCTCCGCAAACAAACAAGTTGGATGCAAAAGAATTACATTTAGTTAAGACTGAGGAAAAGTTATCAAAAAAAGTCAGGAGATTACCACTGGGGGGTCTATATATATTAATGATGCACAGTTGTAATTCATCCACAGATATTTTGATGGTACAAATTTCAAAATGTAACTCGATACAATAAATGTCAAGATCTATCGGAAAAGAATTGATTTCCGATTTAATGAATATCAGCACTCCGCCACATTTGTGCTCTTTGCGACAAAAATGGACTTTAATTTCATAATCAGGGAGATTCATTAGGCTTATCGTTTCACTGCTGCACCAATGCTCTTGGATGCAGATTACATCTGGGTTGTAATCTTTTATCAACAAGTCAAGGTGGTCCATTTTATTAAACAGCGATTGAGCGTTGAGTTGAATTAGTTGAAAAGTTGTCTTCGCAGATCCTACCGCGCCGACGAGGCTTGAGGCGTTTTCTGAAAATTTTTTGGCTTCTGGAAGAAATACCTTTTGATTGCAGCTCCAGCTGGCCAAATTTCTGGGTCATACGCTTGCTGCAACTGCTCGATGGGGAACTCAACTTTGAAAGATGAAGAGATTTCCGTATTTTTCAGCTGTTCACATACAAAATTGATGGAGGGCGCAGAAGTTTTCAGGAAATTTTGCAATGAGTCCACGGTGGTGTCAGGTTGCATTCGGTAAACATGCAAATACCCTTTTTTCGGAAGCGCTGCTGCAGCCGTCACCGTTTTATTGGATCCAATTACTGGTTTTATTCTCGATTTAGCATTCTTAATAGTGGGTGCGTTGGCAGATGCTTCTTTCGTATTTACTCTTTTTACTTGCAGGTCCGGCGAAATACACGTGTTTATATTTTCTGCCAAGGACTTGTTTTTGTTATTGTTGATAGGCTGTGCTTCGAGCACGGAACGGGTTTTCGTCGCTTTTAATGAATTTGCGTATGATGGCTTATCTATATCTTTGTTTTGGAACTTTGGACTTTTTCAATGGAGACAGGTTGATTTATATCCTGATTATCACATGGAATCACATAATCGTGAATGTTGCACAGTAAGGTAATTTGTTGCTTGAGACAATTAATAGAATCTTGTTGGTTACAAATTACCAAGTCTTTTTGCTTCAATAGCTCCTTAAGATACAGAATTTCAACGGCCTGGGCGTCATTTGAGTCCTGGTGGTGCTGTTTCTTACTTAGCTCATTGCGCATGTGCACTTCACTAGTTTTGTTTTCCACACTTTCACAACAATTTATAGATTTAGAATCAATAACAGTGATATTTTTTTCGTTTTTTAGAAGTTCAACACAACTGTTATGCGATATGGAGCCACAACAAATACACTTAAGGCCTGACAAGGCCGTCTGCTTGCACCTTTTACAGGTTTTGTTATTAGTGCTTTGTTTGACAACCGACTCGTGTGAAGCCATACTCTGAACTCAGTGTCATTATTTTGCTTTATATAAAATAATAGTGTCCTTAAGTTTTCTTTTGGATTACGAGAAGACCTTTCGATTCAGTTTGGTAAGCTAACAAACCGCTTGAAAACTAATTACTGCAATCGAAACTGCAATTCTTGTCTCTCTCCCCCTTTTTGTTAATGTCATTTTTGTAGGTAAAGTTTGTTTTCACAGTGTATCTACAAGTCAACCTGTTTTTTTTGTTGCTTCTGTCATTTTAATTTTGTGTTTTTATTTCTTGTTATTTTCATGGTTTTATTTTTAATAGACGGGTTAAATTTATCAAACTCTTTTATTTATTAATTTTAAGTTCTCTCTTTACCTTCTCCAAGAAGTCCGAGGAGAACATCTTCGTAAGGAGAGAGACAACGACAAGAAAGAGATTTAACAATCTTCAGGGACAAAACGGCACTCTTTCGACTTTTTTTCGGGGAAGATACCGTCGAAAGTACATTTTTGGCTCATTTCGCAAACTGTAGCTACCGAACAAGATACTTGCTTTCCACAGTGGCCCGTTGGCCAAAAGAGCAGATTGGGTTTCTATGAGACGCGGGGGTGTCAGGTTGTTCAGGGTGAAAGAGTTCCGAGTAAGTATAAGGCTGACCACTACCTAAATTCTAAAGAAAAATAACCCGCGTCCGTTACAAATGGTGGCATCTAGGCGGGACGAAAATCGAAAAGAAGGTTGATGATAATTGAAAGCCCTAAGGATTGTCAAAGTATCGAAATTTTGGTGATCTATTGTATTGTCTTTTGTTATGTGAAAGAAATCGTTTTAAAACCGTTTCTTTTCACGATTTAATTTGCGTTTTGTTTAAATCAAAAATTCTGTTCAGACTCGTAGAAGCTCTTTTGTCATTTAACATGTTGGCTGCTGCGAGTATCCTCGGTGATATTCAGATAATGTTTAACTGCAGGCCGTGAGTATCACCTATGTTACTCAGTCACTCTTTTGTATAATGATCTGCTTCTTTCCGTGGAATAGTGATAAAGGTTTACTATTCTTGTTGTGGCCTACCAATAATGTCAGCTATATTAGGATGTATAGGTGTGGAGTTATATAAAGTTTATTTTCTTTTGTTTACACTAAATATTTTGGGTGTGATTATTTAATCAAAAATAACTGTTCAGTACATTCGTTGTGCAATTAGAGCGACATTATCCCTGTCTTAAAATGATTCACCGCTCAAGAAAATTTAGCCCAAAACTCGTTATAAATTTTCAGTTATGTAAGTGGCAAAATAAAGGAAAATAAAAGTAAGGGATCGAAAATCAGTGAAATGTTAGCATCGGTGGTGTGAGTTTGTGAAGTGCACCCGTCGAGAAATTAGAATCCAGGTTAGTGCGGGGTTTATTATTTACATACAGTCTAACGATTTTACAAAGTTACAAGAAAATTCAGATGGAATTGTTGTGGCAAAGTGGAAAGATAAGAGAGAGGTTCCATTTCTTACCACCAAGCATGACTTAGAAATAAAGAGCACAGGAAAGCGTAACAGTTGTTGAAAATAAGTCAACAGCCCAAAAAAATCAATATCTGATGAAAAACACATTCTTGTTTCTAATGAGGAGAAAACTAAAGATGAAAGGAAGAAGAGATCAAAGTGCGTGAGTTGTTATAGAAAATATGTACAAGAAGGAGGAAGGCAATTGGGACAGAAGAAAGCAAAGCTGGTCTCAACCATGTGTAACAAATGCAATAAATACTTATGTTTTACGTGTCACGTGTCACGTTAAGACGTCACATGGATAAAAATTTATTACTCGGATGCCGCGAGTATCACTGGTGATAACATCACTTTTCGAAATAAAAACCTATAAGTAGTATTTTTGCAATATTTATTTAACCAATAAAGTTAAAACATTATTGGTTGTGTGATTATTAATCTTTGGCCCCAGGGGTATTACTTTGGTCTTCTTATGGTGGCAGCCAACGTGTTAAAAATAGAATTAATGCGCTCAGAGTAAAAGAATTTGTTAATCTAGCAAAAGTAAAGTTGCTCTTAATTTTGTTTAGCTTGTGTTGTAGTTATATATTTTACAAGTTTAGAATTTAAGAAAGTTTATGCATTCTCGGAATATCTCTGAAGCACTAGCATATTTGTTTACGTTATTAGTTTGGTAATATGATATGGGGGCGTGTTTATTCTTGGCAGCAAAGAAACGGCAGAGACGGCAGTCTCCCAGGGGCTTCGCGGCAGGCGAAACGTGTCGGTAAACGGGGCCACGGATGGGCCTGGTGATATATGTGGTGGCCGCGGTGTGTTGCCGGACATGAGATAGAGGGTGTCTGCAGAATATGACCTGAGATGGCATGTTCTGGCAGAAGTATTAGGGCGGTACATTCTCATAATTGGCAATGCGGTTTGAGGGTCATGAGTCATGAGTTATGCGGAGGTAGTCTGGTAACGGAATATTGTCCGGGACGCGATCCGGGGTGTTGACCAGAGAACGCTACCGTGCACCAGCATACGGTATCGGGGCTCTTGCCGCGGCGTGCAAGCAGCGCCGATGAAGAGCACGGTACCGGCAAAGCAATTAGCTGTATTCTGCATTCTTTGTGAGTGGGAATTCGGTTGATTGCATTTCTGACCAGGTGATGACATTGAGCTAGCCAGAAAGGTCTGACATGATGATGTTATTGGACTGGTACGGAGTGGTGCTTGACACTCACGCAGTCGGTGCATCAACTAATCCTGAGAGCGTATGCTCGGGAGGCAAGATATGCTAACATCCATCGGGAGGGATGGGTTTTGTATCCACAGGTGAATGTGGGAGGTAATGCATGCGAAGATAAAAAGTCAACGTGCGAGGATGACTTCGCCAGTGTCCAATATCATCATGAGGGAGCTACAGCTTCTAGAATCGCCGCTGGAGCAGGTGGACCAGGAAAACGGCCCCGGTAAGTGGAATGTTCCATTTTACTGAATAGATACTCGTAAAGGGTTACTTATAATTTGAATGGTCCTTATCGAATTGAAATGCTATGCCCGGAAGCTAAGACGTTTACCTTCAGCGCCTGTTGCGGTCAGGGAAGCGAGAAAGAAAGAACATTAGGAATGAGAGACCTAGCCAATGGTGAGTGAATGTTTATTGTAACTCCGTCCTCAGATAGTATTGTTTGTCTATAATATTTAAACAAAAGAAAATCTAGCCAACAAGTTTAAATTTGTTAAAGTGGGTAAAGGTTTACTTAGAAATTTATTTTCCAATTTTATTATTTTTATTTTTTTGCAAGAGTTAATTTATTCCAATTTTTTTTTGAGTCATTTTATGTTTATTTTATAAATAAAATGGCAGAAAATAATCAAGGTCCCTCAAATCAAGTCCCTGTTCAAATCCATATTCCAAAAACGATAGGCCAAACGTTAATGAATTTGCCTGAATTCTCAAGAAGACCTGAAGATGTCATAGTATTTTTCACAAAATTGGCCCAACGTTCGAATATTGATAATTGGACTTTTCGATTTGTGGAATCGGATCGCAGATTGTCATCACCTACGATAACGTATACAGAGTTTAAAGAGATTGTGAAGAAGCGCTTCACAAAGAAATATTTACCTGGACAACCACAATTAGAATTAAGTAGATGTATACAGAAACCTAAAGAAACTACGGATCAATATGTTACAAGAATCCGAATTGCTGGAAAAGGTTATTGGAAGACCCATCACCCATCACGGGGACGTACGACGGATAATGTACAAGATAGAGGTGAAGGACAGCCGTATTTACGTAGAAGAATCAACGCCCTGCGTTAGGAGTTGAAAACTACCTTTCTACGAATCAACCACCGCTCAAAAAAGACTCAGAAATTATTTGTTTTAAATGCGGACAAACGGGTCATTTTGCAAAGGGATACGCTAACCAGAATAGACTTCGAGCCCCAATAGAAAGAGGAACAAGGAAAAGAAAGTGTGAGTGGAGAGTACCCCTAACATGTAAAAAGAAAATTCAAAATGAAGAAGGAGATGCTGTTGTACAGGCCCAAGTGAATGGCCATGAGGCTCAGCTGTTAGTGGATACCGGAGCCTCAGTTTCGATTATGAAAGAAAATTTTGTCAAGGAAATCGGAGCAAGAATTGGTCCAAGAATACATAACATAACAATATTACGAGGGATTTCTGGTAAAGAATTGCCAAGTCTGGGAGAAGCCTTAGTTAAACTTAGGCTAGGACAGCAAGAAATTCTTTTTCCCTGCTTAGTCTGCTCAGATTCAATAGCCATTAATATGGATGCAGTATTGAGTCATGATTTCTTTCATAAATGCGATGTGAAAACAAAATTTCAAGGAGGAAAAGTAAAACTAGATTTAGGGGACGAACAATTATATTCATTTAAACCGTCGAATCAACTAACGGGACAAATAAAGGGAGAAATTAAGAGAGATAACATAGAAAGAAGTAAAGAAGCTCAAAAGGTAACGAAGAAAAGAAAAGACGCGAAAAACTTTAATAAGAAAGCTGCACCACGAATTAACTCAAAGGGAAAGGAACTTGGAAATGTTAAGAGTCAAAATCCAGATCAGAGAAAGGATTTTGAAGTTACCGAAGTAACTGGAGATGTGTTTGATGCTCCAGTAGACCACTGTTTAGTTCATTGTGTCGCCGAAGATTTCAAAATGGAACGAGGAATAGCGGTACAATTTAGGAGGCGATACAATCAAGTAGAAAGAAGCAAAAGATAAAGACAGGTGATGTCGCTGTCTTGTCGAGGCCCAGGATGGGCGGAAATTTGTTTATTATTTGGTAACCAAATAGAAAAGAAAAAGTCGTCAAAGACCCACTCTGGATGCACTTAAGCAAGCGCTGGAAAAACTAAGAACCCATTATGTGAGTAACCAGGTGAAGAAACTTGCAATGCCAAAGTTAGGATGTGAACTTGACCGACTCAGATGGACCAAAGTAAAGAAAGACGTTTTCGACGAAGTAAAAATCGAGACTGCAGTTTATATGTTGAATACTAGGAAGTTCAAGAGTGAGCGAGAACGAAAGTTCAAGTCACAACCAGCCAAGTGAGAGGTAAAAGTACGTATACAGCAGAAGGGAAGTACGCAAGAAGATAACACAGTTCGCAAAAATAAGAATTTGTCGGAACAAGAACGAGGTAAGACACCGAAGGTGACATCGGAGAAGGAATCGAAGTTACATTCGTCACTACCAATGGCGAAAGGTAACACAGATGATGTAGTTGGTAGCTACCCAATTCGTATCAAAGAGCCCATCGATATTCCTCCAAGATATCAGTATGTGAAAGAAACCATTCGCCTGCCAACGAATCTGGTTGTAGCCTATGGAGAAACTATAGAAGTACTCTTTCAGAAAGAAAGAGTTGGACGAAAGTTGAGACCAACAGCACAACAGAAGATCCGATTTGATAAGAGAACTTAAGAAGTAAAGTTTATGGTTGGAGACTATGCTATTTGAATGATCCTGTTGTTAAGAAGGGATCGGTGAGACAATTCGCGAAGTTATGGAAGGGCCCATATGAAGTCGTCGACATAATGGATCCCGTAACATAATATTGTTCGTGTAGACAGTAACAAAGAGATGATGGTTTATGTGGATCCATTGAAGCGATACTATAACGATGTACCTACTCAGTATAGGCGTCACCATGATAGCGCTCTGAGTAACAAAAATCGGAGTACAATGGAAAAATCATCATCTTCAGAGGAAGAAAGTGATGACGAAAGTGAAGTACAGTGGATCGGTCCACGCAGTTTTCTCCACCAAGATGAGAACCAGAGGACAGAAGAACGACGGAATAAGAACCATAATGAAGATCACTTATCTGAGTTCCTTGAAGACGAAGATGAGGTAGAGACGGTGGAAGAAGAGTCATCTTGAAAAAAATGTCGAGAATGACGAATCTGAGGGAGAAAACTGCAAAATGTTACTGCAAAACCTGCAATCGCAAGACAGTTCTGAAGAAGAACACACCTCTGAACTCAGTCACGACGTTCTAGTCGAATGGAGATGACATAGCAGGATTGATCTCTCGGTAGATGATGACGACAGCAATCATAACCGATCACGAGAATTTTTAGACACTACCGGAGATTACGAAACAGCTACTAGCGAGATGGGCGACGATCCAATTTATGAAGACTTCGAAGAAGAATCTGTTGAGGACCAGAGCGAGTACCTATCAGATTTATCTATTGGTGAGCTTTCAAGAAGAAGTCGCAGAGAGACCCTAGTTCCTCAAGAAGTTCATAAACCCCAAACCAGAAGTGCAGGTCGGCCCAGGAACATCCATAGGTGATGCCAAGACGTTTGACTAGATTTGGCCGAGACTCCAGTCCTGAGGAAACCGACTAAATCCTTTTAATTTTCAAAGTCCTTATCTAGTTTAAATTTCACTAATGGTTCAATTCATCGAACAACGTATTTATCCATCTTCTAAACCAGGCCTGGGCATAAAATACGAGAAGAGCGAGAACATAGTATCCCCCACTATTCTATATGCATCAATGAAATGTCGTTAACAATGAGCCAGCCTGCCAGCCGATCGTGTACCAACAGAAGTTATAAAACGTGTGGCTCTCGTGAAATACAAATATGAACCAAATTTATAAACTTAAGTATCTGTGTTTTATAAACAGTACAGGTAATGCAGAATTTATTATTTGCGGTAAACTGTTGAGCGTAAAACGATATAATATTGCTCGTCATTACAACATTTTCCATAAAGAATATTATCTACATAAGTTTTATATATCATTGGTTGTTGAAATTGAAACGACTGAGCGTCAAGGGGGAACCGGCACTGCCTACGCGATGGTGGAAGGAGAATATACCCCGACATATTCCCCTGGCATGATTAGGACTGTTCTAAACAATATTCTGAATTCCTCTCACTTGTTCAGAATCATAAATCTACACCCCTTTTCTTACCCAGTGGCAGTAGTACATTAATACGACATATGGCAGCCTGCGGCTAGGCTATGAAGAATACTCCCGACGTGGTCACTGCGTGTCGTAAGAGGCCACTAAATGGACAAGGGAAGTTGGAAGATGGTTCCGGACGCAGAAAAACCTCACCTCCATATCAGCTTGCGGAACTGGGCTATGAAGAATACTTCCGACGTGGTAACTACGTGTCGTAAGAGGCGACTAAGTGGACACATGTGGAGGTTGCGTCATGTAAAGGTTGTTACGTTCTAATTTTGTAATTTAGCATTAGAGGAAATATTTATTCTTATAAAATTATAAAGCGAAACAACAAAATTTATATTGATTAGTTTTGGCTCGCAATGTTCTTCGGCGACCGTGTATTTCGTTAGTTCACCTTTGTACCTCGCTTTACACCTTTTTCTTGCGTTCATTCTTCTGATAGGGCCACGCAAATTCGTTTTAACAGCGATAAGTTTAGTACAATAACAAGTTCCGCCTGGAATAAATGTGCGATTACTTTTAATTTTCCTGGCCCTACTTGGTCGATTTCCTGGTATTTTTTTTGATCGAGGAAGATTTGATACTTGGTCACCAGCGAATCGATACTTTCATGGATTCTGGGATCCAGGAATAATTTTCTGAGCACGTGCATCTTTTTGCTTGTTCCCGACTACGTGCAACTTCTTCGAAAGGTTACAAAAGTTATTGCCCATTTTCACCGGCGAAGAGAACCATAACAACAGATACTATCGCATTATAAACTTTAGCTATTTTATGTGGTCCTATCTCTTCCTTTTCTTTTGTCTCTCGATCAGTGTTATTTCGAATGAGTATTTCAGGTTCTTTTTTCGTGTGAGACGTATCACACGTACTCCTGCTAGCTGCAAGAAAAATTGACAAGATTGTCTTCGAGGCTGGAATCGTCCGTCCTACGTGTCCCGTCTACAGTCGGTTAGAAATTTGGAGTTGGCGCTGTTGCTGGGTGCGACCAATTTCGTCGGCTGCGGTGGACTGCTTTTTTTTCCAAGCCAGATAAGTTTTACTAATTTATTCTTGTTTTGGTCTCAATTCGCATTATTTAAGTTAAATTAATAATATTAATATTCTGTGTTTGAGTTTGCTGCAAATTAACATTAATAATTACTACCATTGATTTAAACCAATACAATATTCAAACTTTAAATTCCACTTTGGCGATTTTTCTTGTGAACCGAACAGGTCTGATCGGGGGGATTCATTCGTGGAATTTTATGCCTAAATCTTTTGCTTTATTTTCCTAATTTATATATATTATTGTACGTTGTATTGCAAATATATTGAGAAACCGTATAACTTATTAAATGTTACTAGTATTCAAATAACTGCGTTGTCATTTCTACCATTTTATTTAATTTTGTTCAATCTGAAAGGGAAGAGCAAAAGACCCCCACTCCCGTCTCCACTTTGTGGCCGGTGCAGTGTAATATTCTATAACACCTTCTGGAATTTACACTATAATTTTTGTGTAGGGTGGATCTTTGTTCCTTTTGTATTATCAACCCTAATAAGGTGTTTTGGACGCAGAGAGAAAAAGAATTTTTTTTGCTAATGAGTTTGGCGAAAATCCTTTTTTTCTTGTCAAACAAATTGTCACTGGTATTAAGTCATCCAAAAAGCCTAAGCGATTCCTATACCATGAATCCTAGAACCCGATAATAAGTCTCATTGGACCTAAATCAACCAATCCAACCTTTTCGTTTTGTTTAATTGTTTTGGAAACCTGTGTACCCAAGAAGATATGGACAGACTACGCCGCCAGATGATCCTGTTTGTCGAGCACCAAATAGTCGAAGGATCATGGGAATGTCACCCGACATGCAAGGGACTAGTTTTGAGAGAGTGATTGGAGAGGAAACCACCAAAGGATGGGCCAAGCAGTTATGGGAAACCTTGTTTAAATGGGTCACCATCTTAAGGTCAATCACCTCAGGAGTAATGGGTGTTTACATCATTGTCAAGGGTGTCAAGTTTTTGGCCGTCACTGTAATCCATGGATTCCTCCTGTATGATATATTTAGTTGGAGTTTCAAAATACTAGGAGCCCTATTGGACAGCGCAACCATGTACTGTGTCCACGCTCATACAAAAAAAGAGCACCCCTTCCGAGAGTCAACCCAAAGATAAGTCCGATCCAGTGGAGGATCCGACCGGTTCGACTACGACCCCAAGGCCAAAGCCGACACAAGTCTATCCTAACCTGCAGATGTCTACAGTACCAGCTCCAAACCAGGTCAATACCGCGACAACGGCGAATCCGAATCGAGGCTGGGCGACTCCTTAGCTATGCCAGTGAAGTGAAAGTTCGTAGTCATGTCAGATAGTGCGACGCGAAATCTGACTCGAGTTAATGCGCGAGTGGAAAAGGGCAATTTTTCCGAACAGTATTGGTGTAGCGCAAACTTTTCATTTTTTTTTTAATTTTGATTTCATTTAAGCGAATGATGTCTCCTGCAATGGGTAAAACCATTTGTCAATTTGAATTAATTTGTTTTAATTTTAGTTTACTTTCTGTTTAAGTTGCACGAGACAACATCGTTTGGTTATATGTGTTAGTGATGTTAGAAAAGAGTTGCCTTTGCCAGCTCTTTTCTTTTACTAAGCGGGAAGGGATGTAAGAATCCGAAAACTTCAACATGTATAATGAAAAAATATTCAATTACATTCCTGTATCATGTAGACGTTAAGAACTGTAAGATCTGCGTCAACAGTTAGTTTTCACGGGAAAAATAATATGATTCCTTATCTTTCGCGTATTAAATGCTATGGGATATTTTATAAAATCCTTAAGTTTCATTTTAAGTTGAATTTAGCACTTACCGTCGACTCAGCTTTCTCGGCCCAGATCTGAGAGAGAGTTTAGGAAAAAATAAGGCAAAATGACACTGTTCCGCCATTTAGTTTTGCGAGCATCTTGAGTAGAACGCGGGGAGGAAGTCGCGAGATAATTCATAAAAAAAACGTTAACATTTGATTTTTCAGTTAGTTAATTCGCGGAACTTCTTTCAGCTTCAGAAAAGCTCGCGTTTTTTTTCTTTTCCTCGTACCGGGCGATTTTAACCGAATTTAAGTTTTGATTTTTATTTTGTTCAAGTCAGTAAATTTCCGAAGTTTGAAATTCGCGAACGGAAAGCAAAAGTGATGAACATATAAAATAGCGACATCTTACTATCGTTTCTTGACCTGACATTGCAGTAGGATAGACAAATTGAAGCGGGATTTGCTCCTAATAACTCCCCCATGCAAGGCGGCCATGCTTGCTGTCAAAGCATAATGAAAAATTTTTCGGAAAGCAAAAGCTTTCTCCGTGTAGTGAATAACTGTGTACTTAAAACTATTCGAACTGAGTATCATTATTTTGCTTTATATAAATTAATAGAGTGTCCTTAAGTTTTCTTTTGGATTACGAGAAGACCTTTCGATTCAGTCTGGTAAGCTAACAAACCGCTTGAAAACTAATTACTGCAATCGAGAGTGCAATCCTTGTCTCTCTCCCCCTTTTTGTTAATATCATTTTTGTAGGTAAAGTTTGTTTTCACAGTGTATCTACAAGTCAACCTGTTTTTTTTTGTTGCTTTTGTCATTTTAATTTTGTGTTTTTATTTCTTGTTATTTTCATGGTTTTATTTTTAATAGACGGGTTAAATTTATTAACTCTTTTATTTATTAATTTTAAGTTCTCTCGTTACCATCTCCAAGAAGTCCGAGGAGAATAACTTCGTAAGGAGAGAGAAGTAGTATAGCTAGCGGGATCCTAGACCACTAGGGTCGTAATTTTATCCGGCGTGTTCGTTCAGTATAACGAGTCAATGAACTTTGAAAAATATGCAGATTCAGTAAAACTAGTCTAAGGCTTCTTTTATCGAACCCACTTGTATGTGTGTGTGTGTGTGGGTGTGCGCGCGCGTTTGTCAAAGTGCAAGCTTGCTTAATTTTTTTTAATGAAATTTTCTACATATAAAATAGCGACATCTTACTATCGCTTTTTGACCTAACATTGCAGTAGGATAGACAAATTGAAGCGG
Organism: Prosopocoilus inquinatus; assembly: GCA_036172665.1. Classification (NCBI taxonomy): domain Eukaryota; kingdom Metazoa; phylum Arthropoda; class Insecta; order Coleoptera; family Lucanidae; genus Prosopocoilus; species Prosopocoilus inquinatus. Next base: position 30,940,808 of record CM069869.1, read on the forward strand.
GATTTGCTCCTAATGAGTCCCCCATGCAAGGCGGCCATGCTTGCTGTCAAAGCATAATGAAAGCTTTTAGAAAAATTTTGTGCAAATCGTTCTTGATTGCAGTGAGAACCTCGAGCAGCCTCTGGACAGCTGTTTCAGCCCTGCTTGGGGCTTCTTCAGCAGAAACGTAGCTCGACATTCCCACTGCAGACCAAAAACGACTTGCCCAATTTATTCGCAATTGCGATGTAAGAATGATGAATATATAAAATAGCGACATCTTACTATCGCTTTTTGACCTAACATTGCAGTAGGATAGACAAATTGAAGCGGGATTTGCTCCTAATGAGTCCCCCATGCAAGGCGGCCATGCTTGCTGTCAAAGCATAATGAAAGATTTTAGAAAAATTTTGTGCAAATCGTTCTTGATTGCAGTGAGAACCTCGAGCAGCCTCTGGACAGCTGTTTCAGCCCTGCTTGGGGCTTCTTCAGCAGAAACGTAGCTCGACATTCCCACTGCAGACCAAAAAACGACTTGCCCAATTTATTCGCAATTGCGATGTAAGAATGATGAACATATAAAATAGCGACATCTTACTATCGCTTTTTGACCTAACATTGCAGTAGGATAGACAAATTGAAGCGGGATTTGCTCCTAATGAGTCCCCCATGCAAGGCGGCCATGCTTGCTGTCAAAGCATAATGAAAGATTTTAGAAAAATTTTGTGCAAATCGTTCTTGATTGCAGTGAGAACCTCGAGCAGCCTCTGGACAGCTGTTTCAGCCCTGCTTGGGGCTTCTTCAGCAGAAACGTAGCTCGACATTCCCACTGCAGACCAAAAACGACTTGCCCAATTTATTCGCAATTGCGATGTAAGAATGATGAACATATAAAATAGCGACATCTTACTATCGCTTTTTGACCTAACATTGCAGTAGGATAGACAAATTGAAGCGGGATTTGCTCCTAATGAGTCCCCCATGCAAGGCGGCCATGCTTGCTGTCAAAGCATAATGAAAGATTTTAGAAAAATTTTGTGCAAATCGTTCTTGATTGCAGTGAGAACCTCGAGCAGCCTCTGGACAGCTGTTTCAGCCCTGCTTGGGGCTTCTTCAGCAGAAACGTAGCTCGACATTCCCACTGCAGACCAAAAAACGACTTGCCCAATTTATTCGCAATTGCGATGTAAGAATGATGAACATATAAAATAGCGACATCTTACTATCGCTTTTTGACCTAACATTGCAGTAGGATAGACAAATTGAAGCGGGATTTGCTCCTAATGAGTCCCCCATGCAAGGCGGCCATGCTTGCTGTCAAAGCATAATGAAAGATTTTAGAAAAATTTTGTGCAAATCGTTCTTGATTGCAGTGAGAACCTCGAGCAACCTCTGGACAGCTGTTTCAGCCCTGCTTGGGGCTTCTTCAGCAGAAACGTAGCTCGACATTCCCACTGCAGACCAAAAACGACTTGCCCAATTTATTCGCAATTGCGATGTAAGAATGATGAACATATAAAATAGCGACATCTTACTATCGCTTTTTGACCTAACATTGCAGTAGGATAGACAAATTGAAGCGGGATTTGCTCCTAATGAGTCCCCCATGCAAGGCGGCCATGCTTGCTGTCAAAGCATAATGAAAGATTTTAGAAAAATTTTGTGCAAATCGTTCTTGATTGCAGTGAGAACCTCGAGCAGCCTCTGGACAGCTGTTTCAGCCCTGCTTGGGGCTTCTTCAGCAGAAACGTAGCTCGACATTCCCACTGCAGACCAAAAAACGACTTGCCCAATTTATTCGCAATTGCGATGTAAGAATGATGAACATATAAAATAGCGACATCTTACTATCGCTTTTTGACCTAACATTGCAGTAGGATAGACAAATTGAAGCGGGATTTGCTCCTAATGAGTCCCCCATGCAAGGCGGCCATGCTTGCTGTCAAAGCATAATGAAAGATTTTAGAAAAATTTTGTGCAAATCGTTCTTGATTGCAGTGAGAACCTCGAGCAGCCTCTGGACAGCTGTTTCAGCCCTGCTTGGGGCTTCTTCAGCAGAAACGTAGCTCGACATTCCCACTGCAGACCAAAAACGACTTGCCCAATTTATTCGCAATTGCGATGTAAGAATGATGAACATATAAAATAGCGACATCTTACTATCGCTTTTTGACCTAACATTGCAGTAGGATAGACAAATTGAAGCGGGATTTGCTCCTAATGAGTCCCCCATGCAAGGCGGCCATGCTTGCTGTCTGAATGATGAATGATGAACATATAAAATAGCGATCATCATTCTTACATCGCAATTGCGAATAAATTGGGCAAGTCGTTTTTTGGTCTGCAGTGGGAATGTCGAGCTACGTTTCTGCTGAAGAAGCCCCAAGCAGGGCTGAAACAGCTGTCCAGAGGCTGCTCGAGGTTCTCACTGCAATCAAGAACGATTTGCACAAAATTTTTCTAAAATCTTTCATTATGCTTTGACAGCAAGCATGGCCGCCTTGCATGGGGGACTCATTAGGAGCAAATCCCGCTTCAATTTGTCTATCCTACTGCAATGTTAGGTCAAAAAGCGATAGTAAGATGTCGCTATTTTATATGTTCATCATTCTTACATCGCAATTGCGAATAAATTGGGCAAGTCGTTTTTTGGTCTGCAGTGGGAATGTCGAGCTACGTTTCTGCTGAAGAAGCCCCAAGCAGGGCTGAAACAGCTGTCCAGAGGCTGCTCGAGGTTCTCACTGCAATCAAGAACGATTTGCACAAAATTTTTCTAAAATCTTTCATTATGCTTTGACAGCAAGCATGGCCGCCTTGCATGGGGGACTCATTAGGAGCAAATCCCGCTTCAATTTGTCTATCCTACTGCAATGTTAGGTCAAAAAGCGATAGTAAGATGTCGCTATTTTATATGTTCATCATTCTTACATCGCAATTGCGAATAAATTGGGCAAGTCGTTTTTGGTCTGCAGTGGGAATGTCGAGCTACGTTTCTGCTGAAGAAGCCCCAAGCAGGGCTGAAACAGCTGTCCAGAGGCTGCTCGAGGTTCTCACTGCAATCAAGAACGATTTGCACAAAATCCCGCTTCAATTTTTCTATCCTACTGCAATGTTAGGTCAAGAAGCGATAGTAAGATGTCGCTATTTTATATGTTAATAATATGTTCATTTCTTTGCATAAGAAATATTGCTTGTAATTAAAATTCGTGAGTGAGGTATTTCAGAATCAATGTCAGCAAAATTCTTTCTTCGAGCAATGTCTGAACGACGTTGTAATTTTACCTTAGGACATGTCAGGAGAGAAAATGATAAAAATTTTTCGCTGTAAATAAATTGTTTATTTATTTATTTCTTTAAATATAAAGCTAAATATACATTTTTACATATTCTACTACAGAAATAATTTTTTGTCATATATTTCAATATACGCTAAAACACCAATGTTTCATTCCATTAATTTCTTCTAACAATTGATCTGTGAGACAAGGTATACATTTTTGTCCCGGTATATCGGTTTCTCCTTTACATTTAGGACAAACGTATTTCGTTGGAATGGGCATTTTTTTTTAGAATATTTTTACCACATTCTTTAGCGGGTTATATTTAACTAATCTGTCGTGCAATATTAAACAATAAGCGCATGTATTTGCGGGAACATTCTTGTCGGTTTCAAATTCAAGCCTGATATCGACGGAACCTGTCTTTAGCGTTTCGTTTTGTCGACTGCAATCGAAAACGACTAGGGGAGCTAATTCTTTAAATTTTGAAAAACTAAGACACGGTTCGCCTGCAGATTTATAATAATAGGAACATTGAAATTGGGCGTACATTTCATACAAAACCGCAAACTGATGTTTGTCGAAATTCAAATTTAGATTGTCATAAAGGGTAGACTTCTGAATTTAAATATAATTTTATGTTTGTTAAGTTACAATGATCAAATTGAAAGAAATTTTTAAAGGCATCATTTTTCCTACTAGTTTGAAAACCGACAATAACGAAACATGGTTTATCTAACTGACTACTCGCTTTTACGTTCCGGGTGTGCCTCATGGTATGTTGTAGTATAGGGAGTTCGTGCAGCTGCCAGTTTCTAAACGCAATCTCGAGATCCCTTCCTTGTTCGATATATCTAAGTAATTGTAATTTTTCGGCGTCGGCTACTTGGACATGAGGAATTTTCCATAGTAATTTTCAATCTAGGTTTTTCCCCTTTTTTTGTAGTAACAGTTGCGTTATTGGATTGAATTGAATTGGATTGGAAGAACTTCTAATAAGTACTAATTCTTGTCGCATGTTCACCAAATTTTTTTTATAATCTTCACAAAATCCGAGTAGAATCTTCAATGGAATGCAAGCGCTAAAATTCCTTGCTGATCGGTGATTGTAGGATTTTCAAAGTGATTCCAGCCTGCGCTGTTGTATAGTATGCAATCGTTATGTGTGAAAGAAACGTATCCTTTCATCGTGGAAGTTATGCCAGGATTTCGAGCTCGATCGATCACCGATCCTCCAAGTTCATATCTGATTTCATCGAACAGAAAAGCTAAACCATTATTTACAAAAAGTAATGTCTTGGTCACTTTATTATCGTGATCAAGTAATTTTCCTTCGATATAGAGGTAACTTTGAGATGGTAATGTATAAAGGTCCTGCGTTTGAATTGGAATTCGAATATCGTCGGATTTATTTAAAGTGTTGTTTGCGTATGGCGGATGACTGTGCAATTCATAGTCTGTAATTGAATTGTCTATTAAGACGTGTTCACCAATGTTCGACATACCGAAACTCATATTGTTTTTCTTATGGTAATAACTGGAATCCTAATGATAATAAAAACTGCTTATTTTCAGGTGTTAACTCCTTCAAATGCTGCTGTAAACTGAACTTTTGGTTTACAACTTTTCTTTTTATATCCTCATACGGAAAAATATTGTATTGAAACACCATTTTTTTTTCTTAGCTCTTACTTTAACTCTTTTAAGTGAAGTCTTACCGTTCTGATCTTGTTTTGGAAATGAACTAGATTTTTATCTTGATCTAGTATTATAATGACAATTTCATCGATATATTTTGTACTGATTGGTAGATAAATAACGTTGTTTACTTTTTCCACTATTCGAAAACCAGGGGGCACCTGGGGAAAAAATATGTGTATCACGTGATCTTGATTACTGTTATTATAGAAATTGTTAATTAGATTACAACATGCAATACAAATCGCATTAACTTTAGAAATATTGATGGCAAAATCTGACGTGTATTTCTTATTTGCATCCAATTTTTTTCTGTTAAATCCCAAAAGCGGAGCAATAGAATTCGATTTTTCAAAATGTATAATTTTGTTGCTTTTTATTTCGTATTTTAATGTTATGATTAGTATTTCCTTTAAATATTATATCATCATCATCGGGTGTACTTTTAGTTATAGTATTCTTAAATAAGTTTGGTTTTCTATTACTTATATCAGGAAATTGGAATGACGGTCCAATACTACTACTATTACTACTACTACTGGTACTTCTAATTTGTTTCCTCTCTAAATTAATTTCCAACGATTCTGATTTTATCTAGTTTTCTATGTCTGTTATTTCTTGTTGGGGCACTTTGGCCATTGCTATCGCTTCCATTTATTATGACGCTGTGATTCTTTCAATTGCTCTTTCGCGTCTCTTGCTTCGTTTACTGAGACCAGCAAAAATTGGTATCAAAGGTAACACTCCTCCTGTTTTAGGAATTTTAACTATGCACTTGAATGGTTTTATTTTATTTTTAAATTTCTTAGATAAATTTAAAGCTATTTTAACTGCATTATTTAGAGTGCTTGGTTTTTTTATAAGCACTCGTTTCTTTATTTGCTCGATTACTTTCGAAAGAGGCACTTTCTTATTCTTTGTTTTAGTTTTCTCGTTTAATTTCGCCATCTTTAGTCTTCGAATTTTAGTTACATACTGAAGTAATATTTTTATCCTCGCGCAATTTATTAAAATAAATTTACATCTTCGTGCGGTTCACGTTTTCTTTTAGCACAATTTTCTAGGTTGTCATCATCATCATCATCTTCATCATCAATAATTAATTTTCTTTCAGTGTAACAGGATCACTTGGATTTATTTTTATTTTTTTAGATTCGAAGTCATCGTTATTGTCTACATATAATTTTCTCTTTTCAGACACGTATGGTTTCATCGGAAAGTCGTCAGCAATATCTACGTCCATTTTTAGTTCTTCATTTTTTTCCCTTACTTCTTTCACATTCTTGTTCTGTACTGATTTGTTTTGACTTCTTTGATTTATTTTGATTTTTTTACGTTCAAAGTTATCGTTGTCGTCTGTTCTCTTTTCAACTTTGTAAGGTTCCATTGGGTAATCATCGTTAATTTCTACATCTATTTTATCACTTATATTAATTTTATTTTTATTCCGTGCAGTAAGTTTTTGTTTCACGATTTCCTTATTCTTTTTGTGTACTGATTCGATTTGATTTTGTTTTAAAACTCTTATACTCTCGTTGATGTTTTCAACAGAAGATTCTGTTACTTTTTTTATTTTTCTAATTTTTTTAAACATTCGTTAATATTTTTTTCATAATTTGTTAATCTTTAATGCTAATCCTAATTTTACTTTGGCTTTCATGGCCCCTGCTACTCCTAATGCACTCGTTTTTTCATCTCACGAAGCGTCTTTAGATCGAAAACGTTCCATTGCACTCTTATATAACTTATTATCTGCCACATGTCTACGTGTTATATCTTTTTCTTGAGAATATGCTACATCGTGCTCCTTGCAAGCTTCATCCAAACTGTTTATACCGCTGTCACCGCGCGCCAGACGTTCTTGAAATTTAGTACCGGGTCCGCAAAATCTATAGGTAGGTATGTGTAGTTCGAATGGTAAATTATTGATAGCCGTATTTAATAATCCGTCTCCTATATAACACTTCATTTTAATAAAATACCATGTGATTTCTTAAACGACAATTCTCTAATTGAATATAAATTCAAATGTTGAGACTATTTCATAACCTTTCTTACGTGACGCTTAAACATTGAAAATAATGATACTTTTGAAGGAGAACGTTTTAAAACACACGGTGTATTATTTCCATCAACCTTGAGATGTATCATCGTAGGTCCATCGAATTGTGGGAATACAAACCTTATAATTATCTTGATCGAACATCAAAATGGTTTAGCATTTGAGAACATATACGTCTACTCGAAATCTTTAAATCAACCGAAGTATGTTTATTTAAAAGAGCTACTGAAACCAATCAATATAGGTTATTTTGCGTACAATGCAGGTGAAAATATACTTCGGAAGTTAAATCTAATTCTATTTTTATTTTCGACAATGTTGCGTGCAACATCCAGATATTATGAGGGAATATTTCAGTATGGGTAGACATAATTACATTGATTCGTTTTATCTTTCTCAAACATATGATAAAGTACCAAAGCATCTGATTAGAGATAATGCAAATGCACTTGTACTTTTCAAGCAAGATAACTTAAATTTGAAACACGTTTACAACGATCATTTGGGCACTGACATGAATTTCGATAAATTTAAAGATATTTGTTCTCTCTGTTGGAAAAGTAGACCGTACGAATTCGTAACCATTTTTAAAGATAATCGAATGGACGATGGAGTCCGTTACTTCTCAAGATGATGACCGATAGATGTACGAAACAAAAACTTTTGCTAAAACGTAAAAGTATTCGAGAAAAACTAATTGAAACATGGCGAATTAATTCAAGAAAAGATGTTCGATTCTATTACCAGGCATTTGAAAAATATCGAAAGCAAATTACATCCAAGAAGTGAAATTGAATTACCTAACATTGATGTAAAACCTTCAACCTCACAACTACAGCAACAGCAACAACCGCAACAAAAATATGATTTTACAACTTCAACACAAAATGATTTTGCAACTCCAAAAAGATATACTTCTATAAAAAGAACGTAAACCGTCGTTGATGGACTTTGAAGATGAAGATGAAGATGATGAATCAGAGAGATATAAAGAATCTATTTTAGAAAGTGTTGAATCGCATGAAGAAGAAGATTCACGATTTAGAGGTCTCGATGAGAAAGCCTACGCCTGATTATTTGGAACAATATCATCCGTTACCTAGAAAATACATCAATGACATGTACACAGACGAGAAAAGAATTTGATCACAAATATGGAGTGAGACTCGATAAAAGTACTGAAAATTTAAGAATACTACAGGTAGCGGATTATTGATGGAAGTGGCCGATAATAAAATTGACTACGTACACTGGGATGATCCAAACGAGCTCGTCGATAGGTTAAGGTTATTGTTAGCGTCGCAAGCAGCCGGTAATACGAGCCACACGAATGAAATAAATTTAATAATCGAGGAACTAAGAGAAGCCCGTGTCATTAAATAAAAACGATGAACCTAATTACAGACGCTAAAAAACAAGTAGTAAATAAAATTCACAAACCTGCGAGAATTAATTTCAAGAGGCTTATGGCCGGTTTCACAAAGCTTCGTTAAATATTTAAGCTCCGATTAACTCTGTAACGAATGATTAAATAGGAAAACAACTGCATTTAACGATGATTACATTAACGATGATTACTAAACGGCTGGCTCTCCAATCGGTCGTCAAATAGTCTTAGTGTTCCGTTAAGTGTTTCACAAAGCTCCATTAAGAGATAACGCTTTGTTTACTTCTGCCTAATCAGGTGTTAGATTAATCGATAGAATTCCAGCGATTAAAAAGTAACGAGTGAATTTTCCATAGTTATTATCAAGCTTGTTTGATATAAAAATATCTAAAAAATAATTATAATTTTATTTAAAAATGTAACGAACCTTAAATATGAAAAATAATGACATTTCTGTACTTTTTACTCACTTGGTTTATTGATTAATTTTTACAACACTATTTCGGAAATTATTTTCAACAACAAACAATTCAAAATTATTTCAGAATGTCTGCAACCTCACATTCTTCTCTAACGATAAAGAAATGCCTCCTCAAGGTAGGATTCACTTTATAAGAGACAGAAATAATCCTTTTAATGATTTGGATGATAATGAAATTGACGTTTCGCTTTTCCAAAGGAGTTATGGAAGTCTTTGGTCCCACACTAGAACCTGCAACAACCAAAAATAAATTTATTTTATGGTGCAAATCAGTTGCTGATAAACTTACGTTATTATCCACTGAAATATTTCAACTGCTTATTCCTGATACTTTCAGAAACCATCGAAACTTAGAATAATTCGTCGTGTCACTCATCTTATTGCAAGGCAAAGCAAACAATTAATTAAATTGCCAATAGAAGAAGCTCCGCAAGTTAACATTACGCTTTTCACATGTCATTGGCACCACAGATTGTACCCCATGTTAAAATTATTTCACCTGACGGTAATCCCGCTGAGCTGTACCACAACAGAAAATTTGTCTTTGCCATATATGTTCAAGTAATTCAACTGCACTAAAGTTTCCTTCCTCCCTTTCTTTTTTCCTTTTTCATTTTTAAAAATGATTAACTGCACTAATGCGAAGAATTTAAGATGTATTTTGTTGACATGGTGCTTGTGATATTTAAATGGTTCCGAGCATGTCAATTTATATAAAAACCCCCCGAATGCAGGGAAAACCACACAGTTTCGAAAAGCAGCGAATCGCAAACAGCGGTGACCGCGAACTCTGCCCCGAGCCGGGACTGGGAGCTTGTCGGATAAGAAGACAATTGTCTTCTTATCTTCCAGCAGCAACAGCAGCAGCACGTGTGACGTCACGGGGTGCTGCTGTTGATGTATGCATATTTTTTTCTTTTCAAAATATGTTTGGGCGTTTCCTCTAAAAAATAAATCAGGATTAAAAGTCAGCAATAATATGGAAAAGGTGTTTAAGGAACAAGCACTTGATAATCTTCAAACGGATTTGGGAAAGGAGTTTTTCAATCAGGAATTTAAGAAATTAACAAAAAAGTACAACGTTAACCATTACAATACGTTCAGTGAGAAAAAAGCATCGATAGTGGAGCGAGTAAATAGGACAATTAAAAACGACATGTTTAGAAACTTTAATCTGCAAGGAAATTACAAGTGGATAAATTTATTAAAACGTGTCGTGGAAAAATACAACAACAAAAAGCACAGAACCATAGGTATGAAACCGATTGAAGTGGGGAAGAATAACGAAGAGAAATTATTAAATACCGTGTATAGCAAAATTAAATCAGTTGACCTCAAAAGTAAAGAATTCAGTGTCGGTGATCACGTACGCATTTCTAAAATAAGAGGAATTTTCGATAAGAAATATTTACCTAATTGGTCAACGGAAGTTTTTGCGATTCGAAATGTACAAATAACACATCCAATAACTTATTTATTAAAAGACGCAACTGGAAATAATATATTAGGAGGATTTTATAAGTAAAATATCCAGACGTTTATCTCGTGGAAAAAGTTTTAAAAAGAAATAAAAATAAAGTGTTCGTGAAATGGTTGGGTTCCAATAATACACATAACAGTTGGATAGATAAGAGTAATATTGTGTAACATAGCAATCGTTATCTATTAATGCTTCTGCGTACATATAGACGTATCAACAACTTCAATTTGTTAGTAAGAGAGTAGCAAGAAAACTTTACACACACACACACACACACACACATATTAATTTTTTATTGTGAAACAGTAAAAATGTACCTTATCTACATTCAGGACTTCCAGTTTCAAAGCAGTGAATTTGTAATCAGAGAAATAGCGTTATTAAATACAAGAACGAAAATTATGCATCATGCCTTTGGAAAGACACAGCAAAACCATCATGGTTTTCTGGTAGATTAAAAAAACACATTGAGTGGACTACAAGAAATTTGCACGGTCCAGACTGGGACACTTCGTTTGACTACTACTTACCTCAAGAAAACATTGGTAACTACATCAAAAGTCTCGTCGGAGATGAAGTCGTCTGCGTAAAAGGGTTCAATAAGAAATAAAAATCATGTGACGGTTTATCACGTATAATTTCAGAGTTTAAAAGTTTGTTTCCGTTGTTTAATGTTCAAACGAAAGTAGACTCGTGAATTGATATTATTTTCCAACACATGTCTTAAAAATATTTTCAAGTTCTTTATTCAATTCAGAATTCTCTAAAAACAAACAATAACGTCCGTTGGAATAAGTAATTTATTAACAAGCAACTCTCTATACACACACACACATACACACAAAAATATTACAATTTCAGTGTGAATATTTCTGAGCGTTATGCAGATCAACAACGTCGTAATGCTCGTAGAAGTCCAACAAAGATGTGGTAGCAGTAGTAGCAGAAGTTGAAGGCTTTTCTGAAATTTTAATTTTCTTATTCTTGTGTCCATTCTCTTCGCTGTTCTCTTCAGTAAATTTTATTTTCTTTGTTGTTGACGATCCTTCAAGCATCACCAATTCCTCTTGCTCAGCACCGAGATTAAACGAAAACCTAATCAAAGCTTCTTCGAATATCGTTATTTCATCTTCATTCTCTAAAGCCAATCGCATGTACTTCACAGGTAAATTACCTAACTTTCTCTGGATTGTTTCCGTTTTTGGACAGTAACTCAACACTTGATTGGCCTTCTTTCGAATATTTTTCAGACCAAATCTAATTTCAAAATTAAAAAAAAATATTAACTAAGAAAATTTTATGAAAAATAATAATTTACCTAAATAATTGTTTGCAAATAACAAATAACATGGTAACCGGCAAGATGACCTTGTTAGTCGATTCCATAACCAAAGTACACGGAATTCCAAACATTTTTCATTTCTTCTCCTCGTTGCTATTACTGGTACTGCTTTCAACTTTAGAATGAAATGTTTCAAAGCGGTTCAGTATTTATATTAAAAAAAGAATTTTGTGATAATTTTAATGATGTGTCTTAGAAAGCTCTACGTTTTTATTAGTGTGTGGACGCGACTTTAGGAACTCGTGCACTTTGCACATCTATAAATAACCATTACGTTTGCAGAACGATTATTTAGCAAACTCGGATATAATTGAAATTTTATTTACTAATTTACTAGTGTGTAAAAAACATCAGTCTATACCGTCTGAGTACATCTCTCATGTGTGCAAAGAAACATGAATTTTAATACTCAATTGGGCAAAATTGTGAACAAAATTGAAACAGTTGGTAAGTTGGTTAAGACAAAGTAAGATTACGTGAAATGGTTAAAATTTATCAAAAAAACATTTTTTTTGACAAAAAAGTATCTGAAATTTAAAAAGGACAAAGTTTCTAATTACGCCAAAATTGAATCAAATTTGTCCCTTCTGTTAAATTATAAAGAGATTTTCAAACAACTTCTAAGGGGAAAAAGAAATCAAAAAAGAAAAACTTTGGTCTGGCAAGATTTGGAGAACTGGTGCAATAATTAATTTAAGCATTAAAGAACCAAATTTATTTCCACAAAAATATTTTAAACATTTTTACTATAAAATTAAGAAGGAATTATCTAAAAGCCTTTTGAAAGTAAACGTAATATTTATAGCTAAGTTTGTCAAGCCGCAGAGCGCTGAGACAGACGTAAAACAATTTACGACTAGAAACCACATAATAGATCGTTCTACAAATTTAAAAGAATGGTACGAAGTATATATTAAAAATAAAATTTTATCATAATTAGAAGAATTAAAAAAATTAACATTAATAATTATACACCTGTTAATGTAGGTATTTCAACGTATGTTGAAATGCCTAAATTTATTCAAAATAAAAAAGTCGTTTTAAATATACAAAATAATGATGAATACTGTTTTGATCAATGATGGCAGCTTTACATCCCGCACCTACACATGCTGTGCGTACGTCTTCTTACCCTCCTTTTTCAAACGTTTTTAAATTTGAAGGTATTAATTTTCCTATTACTTTAAAAGATGTTAAGAAATTTGAAGTAATGAACGAATTTTCAATTAATATTTTTACAATAGAAAAAACTGAAGTATTACCTGTTTCTCTAAGTAAGTTTGAATTTACAAAACGAATTAATCTCTTAATGGTACCTTGTGAAGAAAATGATTACGATGATGATAATGATGATGAGGATTTTGATGATAAAAATTCTAAAACAACGTTTCATTTTGCATTAATAAAAAATTTATCCGGTCTACTTCACTGACAAACGCGTGACTTACATAATAAAAGCTGGTTTTGTGAACGTTGTCTGAATCATTTTAGATTAGGCAAGGACTGTGTAAGCTGGTTTATCACTGAATTAGAAAAAATTGGTTTAGAAATTAATGATATTTTCTCGAAGGTGGAGCCGTGTAAAGAATTAACGGCAGAACAAGAATATGAATTTCGAAATGCTACACATTGCCACAACGATCTGACTAGATCGTATCATGGGCCCAGTCATCAAGCGTGTAATCTAAATTATAGAAACAGTAATGACATACCTGTAATTTTTCACAATATGTCAGGCTATGATAGTCATCTTTTAATAAAAGCATTAGCTACGGAAATCCCTGGCAAAATTTCTTTGTTACCTATTAATAAAGAAAAATATATTTCATTTTCTAAATATTTTTCAAATACTAACATTAGTTTTAGATTCTTGGATTCTTTTCGATTCATGGCCAGTAGTTTAGATAAACTTTCGTCATATCTAGACAGCAATCAGAAACTAATTACCAAATCACATTGTAAAAATGCTACAGAATTTAAATTGCTCGAGAGAAAGGGAATTTTTCCTTACGAATATCTTGACGATTGGGAGAAATTACAGGATACCAAGTTACCACCTAAAAGTGATTTTTTTTAGTAAAATTAATCAATCTCACATATCAGACGATGAATATGATCACGCTTTAAACGTGTGGAGTACGTTTAAAATTCAAAATTTACAGGAATATGGAGAGCTGTATTTGAAAACGGACGTTTTGCTTTTAACGGACATCTTTGAAAATTTTAGAGCTACAAGTTTGCAGACTTATGAATTGGAAGCTTTGCATTACTGCACGGCACCCGGTTTAGCTTTTGATAGCATGCTGAAGACAACTTCCATTACCTTGGAATTACTAACAGACGTAGATATGTTAATGTTTGTCGAAAAAGGTATCAGAGGAGGGGTATCTCAATGTTCAAATCGTTATGGTAAGGCAAATAATAAATACATGAACGACTTTAACATTGATGAACCATCATCATATTTAATGTATTTTGACGTTAGCAATTTATATGGCACAGCTATACAATTGCCTTAACCTTTTGCACAATTTGAATGGGTTGATCCTTATTCGATAGATATTATGAACGTATCGGACGATGCTGAATTTGGTTATATTTTGGAATGTGATTTACTTTATCCCGAAGAACTATTTGAAAATCATAAAGATTTGCCACTCTCTTTTGAACGTTTGGTACCACCAACTTCGTCTTCAAAAATTCCCAAATTATTGACAACTTTATTTGATAAAAAACAATATATTATACATTATAGAAATTTAAAACAGGCAATCCAATTGGGATTGAAAGTTGAACGAGTATTAAGAGTACTGAAATTCAAACAATCAAATTGGATGGAATCGTACATAAATTTAAATAATGATTTGCGTAAAAAAGTAAAAATGATTTTGAAAAAATTTCTATAAATTAATAAATAAGTCAGTATTTGGAAAGACCACGGAAAACGTTAGAAAATATAAAGACGTAAAATTGGTAACCAAGTGGGAAGGACGTTACGGAGCAAACTATTACATATCAACCTAATTTTCATAGTTGTACAATTTTCGATGATGACATGGTCATTATTGAAATGAAACGAATGAATATTAAATTTAATAAACCTGTATATATCGGTTTTACTATAAAACACGAATGCTTTAAGCCCGTTTTATATTATTCGGTCAGACATGGAACGGAATCGTAGCGTTTCCGTTCAGACAAAAGTAGGGTATATTTATATCATCCATGTCTGAGCGGAGCGGATCCTATAATTATAAATACTTGCATTTAAAACGCACGTAAAAATATTTGAACTGTCTAATACACTACGATCCCGCTCCGTGTCTGAACGGATAATATAAAACAGACTTTATAACTGCTCATTCGCGACAGTGGAACTAGTTATTTTCGGTTCCAGTAATGCGAGGTAATGCTGCAAATTCATACCGCGATAAAATAACCGTTAAGGTGCGTTTACATCTGACATTTTTATACGGAAATAAATGTCAATTGTCGGACATAAAATCGCTTTGACTGTTTACATATTGACAGAAATTACTAGCAATTTATATGGTGGATATGTATACGACATCCCTGAAATTCTAAAATTTGCGATAAATATATAAACCGTTTACATATACCTACGAAATATAGTTGTGTCACGTGTCGTGCATATCTTGCATTTTACATGAAGCTCATTATTAAGCTGTTTATAGGTGCTTTTTTCGCTTAAAAGTTTGAATCGTGTTTCGAATAGTTTGGACCTGAATTTCGTAGTTGTTGCAACAAAACACCTGACTTGAATTTTTGATTGACAGTTGATTTGTAAAAAACCATAATTCAATCCAAACAAGTTTTAAAAATAGAGAGATTCAAAGAAAAGAATGTCTGTTTTTGAATCAAAACACGTTTAGATCACGATTTTGTGAGCGAAAGAAAGCACCTTATAATGAAGGTATCGAAACGAAAAAACGCCGCCGGTGTGATTATTCTGAAGATGACGGAAAAAAAAGAAAATAGACTATACCTTTTAATTAGTTCATCAATTTCGACTTTTAACCATTCTTTTTTATTACCTACCTTCAATCACATAAAAATTATTGCGCGACAGTGTCACAAAAGTAGACGTGCAAGCAACTCTTGCAATTTCTCTCCGGCGAGTACAAATTTCAAACTAATCAATGTTTACATCTATTCGTACAGATGTGTCGATACATGTTGCCAGAACTTGAAAGATATATCTCCTACAGATATTCTTCACTGTTTACATTGGTTACAATTTCTGTCCGATATAAATATCATGCAATAAATCTCAGATGTAAACGTACCTTTACAGAAATACCGTCCCATCACTAGATTACAGACAGTAGATGAGGAGTTACGTGTTTGTTTATCTAATTTAGAGTCACGTTTTGACAAAATTCTTTCACACAGCCAATTGCATCCTTCTCACTAGTAGTAATATTATTATTGTGTTATATTTGTTACTGTATAATTAGAATTTATTTATTTTTATTTATACTAATAATAAAATATATTTAATATTGTTGGAATTTATATTTGGTGTGCCGTAAAATAAGTTCTTCTCACCCTGTGTGCCGCAAGGTAAAAAAGTTTGGCAGACACTGCCCTAGCCCAAAGTAACTTTACTTGAGACTGAAACTTAATCAGTATCCACAAATCATTTATTTGACTATAAAAAGCGATCGAGGATTTTTTCTTGATTTCGTGGAATTTTTTAGGTTCTACAAATGCATATGCTTAAGAAAAAATATATTCATTTAAATTTGAAATCAGCGAAGTTGTTGAATGCCGCCATCACTCAGCCATCAACGATATTAGCCGCTTTCCAATTACGAGTTTCAAGCACCTGAGATGATCTGAACTGAAGTGATCCGAGCTACACTTCCGAGATTTTAATGGGAACGTTGCATAAGTCGTATAAGCGTGATGCATGTAGCTCATTTTGGCAATTGGAAAGCGGTTATTGTTGTAATCAATGATAGCGTTCTCTGCCGTACCGACATCGCATCATCTGTCAAGTACAAATTGTTACAAACTATTCCAGTAGGCTACTTGATTAGAAAAAAATCTGATCATCCTAAATTCTGCAATGTAAACAGTGAAATGATGTATGTATTTATTTTATATTTAATATATTGATAATTTAATAAAATTTTATTGTGTTGACAGATAACTGTATTTTTCTGTGTTTAACATTTTTTCTCAGATCTCTGCCTTACGGTGAGGGATTTCTTTTCTCGAATCGGGATTTTTTTTATGGTGCTTTGTGGGAAATGTTACTGTAAAAGTTGGGAGTACTGCTTGTAATTGTCCCCTGGATTGGCATTCTAACCTCTAATATTTTAAGCTTACTCACTTCAGACTGTGCTTCAGATTCGTAGCACAGTAAGCTCAAAACGTTATCGAAGTTACATGTGACGTCATAAGTTACGTCCGATTTCTTCACCTCCTGATCAATTTATCTGCCAGGTATTATCCTTGGAAACCATTGTATCGATAATAGTTTCCGAGGATATTACCTAGCAGATAAATTTATCAAGAGGTTAAGAAATAGGTCAAAGTCGACTGAAAATCAGTAACATGTAACTGCAAGGTAACTTTACCTCACCTGAAATCTCTTTGTATTTCATTGTGATACGAACAAAAATGTCACCCTAACTCTCCTATTCTGACGAGAAAAATGGGTGAACGGATAAAGCTGCTGTTCCTGCTTTGGAGAATTGGCAATCAGAGAGGGGGTCGAAATATGTTTGACGTAAATTGTTAAGAAATATGAAGACAAATTAACAGAAACTGCTGATTGAGCTAATGAGAAACACGCATGCGCCAAAGAAAAAGTGAAAACAATTGAACATAGTTTTTGGAGATTCGGCTAATGCCTCCACGCCAGTAAAGGAAGTGATCACATGATCAACGAAAACCAATGGGCGCGTTTAGCGGACGCTCAGCAGCTGAGTTTGTGACTGGCTATTACCATTATGTGAACCAATTAAAAACGATTGCTGAGTAAACAACTTAGCCACCTGACAGTAACCCCTAAATATCCAAATCTCCAAATTTCCAAAAGCAAGGAAAGCAACTTAATAGATTATAAATGCTAGTGTTGTGAATCGAGTAATATTAGGTGAATTTTCGCCTTAATTGACTTTGTAACCAGTATTAACCCAGTAGGTTAACCCCACCATTCGATAGTTATAACTTTTGCAGTGATGGCGAAAATGCTACCAGTACAAGATTTATAAAGTAAGTAGGTTGCCTCTTAAATATTCAAGGTCATTACAAAACATGTCATCGTACCTGCCTTATTTAACGCGGTAATATGTGAATGAATATTTTCTTTATTAGAAGTGCATAATTTTATAATTCTCTGTATACGCAATTGGACTTATGAATTCTATTATTTGTTTAGGCTAGAAACTTGCATTGACTTAGTATTCAAGTTCGATATATGAGATTAATGACGTGGTTATGAACTGCAACTTTAACAAAACATAAAGAGGATATATTTTAGCAATTTTAATAATTTTAGTACGCGATATATCTCTGTTATTAAATAACTATTTATTGTTTGTACCTCAAAATCAAAATCTTAACCTCAAATATCCAGCCAGCCATTTCATTCACGTATATTTACAAACAAAATGACTGCGTTATTACCATTCAAATAAAATCAGAGCAAAACACATTCATTGTCTTATATCAAAGGTAAGCATGCGAAACTATTTGAATTGGTCAGGCAGAGTGACGTAATTCCCGCGCCCAATGTCAGATGCTGATTAATCAAAAGATAAGAGACAACCTATTTAAGTATACACTGAGAATCTTATAAGACTGCAGATAGTAATTATCAATTATTACATTACTAGAAAAATTTTGTGCAAATCGTTCTTGATTGATTGATTAGTGAAAACCTCGAGCAGCCTCTGGACAGCTGTTTCAGCCCTGCTTGGGGCTTCTTCTAAAAACTTTCATTATGCTTTGACAGCAAGCATGGCCGCCTTGCATGGGGGACTTATTAGGAGCAAATCCCGCTTCAATTTGTCTATCCTACTGCAATGTCAGGTCAAAAAGCGATAGTAAGATGTCGCTATTTTATCTATTACATTACTATTTCCAAATTTATTTTCTTCGCCATGGTTACCGTGCGTTGTTTATAATGCACTACTGATTTTGAATTGTCAGATTAAATAAAATCTCTTGATTTTTTATAAAATGCATACAACTGCCGAACAAGTAAAAGTGTAGGTACACATTAGTTGTCTTTTATTTGCAACGCAGATTAGTTCAGGTCAGTTCAGTTTAACCCAAAGTGAACCGATCTTAAGTGATCGATTTAATAGTAAATAAAACATGCGAGATGCGATTGTTGCATTTTAATCTTTAGATGAAGATATTACTTTTGCATCACTTTACAGCGAGTTAAGCAAAAACAAAAGGTTCTTTGGACGAGTAATGTAATTTGACAAACAGTTGAAATAATATCCCCTCTACAAGTGAACCAACTGATCCAAACTGATCTAGAATTTCCGAGGTGTAGTATCAGCAAGGCGGGAAGTGTTTTGGATCACTTTGGGTTAGATCATGTAGCCAAATAAAACAGACAAATTTTTGAATAAGTGATCCAGGGTAAAAGTGAACTAATCTGACGTGCAAATAAAAGACAACTATTATTCTGAGATGAAGTTCATTGACAGAGGTCTTTGCGTTATTTGCCGCCAAATTTCCGGATAGATCAATTATTTCCTTCCTTAATACTTATACTTAATACACTTAATGTGCAGTTTTTAAATGATTCAGCATTGAGAATTGAGTAGTAACTATAGCAACGCAATGTTAAAACCTCTATGTGCAATTTTAGAAGAATCAGAAATGTATTATCTGATCACGTAATTTTCGTCTAGCGTTACAAGATTCTCACTGTATAAATCTTGGTGCAGTAATAATTGACAAGTAATTCTAAAAGGAGACGTATTTAAAAAAATAATACCAATATTTTAGGAATTATTTAAAAAAATGATGTTCATTCAAATTTACATTTTTATATCATAATTTATGATTTATTTTATACAATATAGATTGATAGTTCCATGTTTCAATTACCTTAGTTTATTACCTTCCTCACGTCCTAGGTAACAGATTTCTGTTACCGAGTAACAACAATGACGTATTCGATGACGTCAAAAAGCATTACTCTGACATGGCCAAAATGATAAAAGTAATCGGTTTCAATTACTGTTTCTTTTTTTTATCTGTGGTGTTTGCCCAGCGGGGTTTTAAGTCATAGATTTGTCAGGATCTCAGGAGCGGAGGAGTGTATTTTTGTGTGTATAAAGTGTTCCATGGCTTGTTACTTCCAAACCTCACACCGTTGTAGTAGTGTCAAATTTTCTCCCCAACACTAAAGAGTACCTGAAGTGAGTAACAACCCTCGAGAAATATCCCGAGCGGATGCGAACCCACGACTTTATGATGCCAAGGCTGGTCCCTTACCACTGGACCGTTCAGGCGGTTATAACAAGTAGCTGTCGAAAATTCACCTATTACTGCCTATTACGACGTTACCTTACGGTAAGATTCCGTATGTTACCGCTTGTTACCTCAGTTGTCAGCATGTCGAGCTGCACACTTGCCAAATGCAAGTAAACCAATGAAACAAATGGTCAAGGAATATTTTTCATTACTTAAGAAAAACGTAAATACTAAAAAGAGTAAATAAATATTTCATAACCTAAAATGATTTTCGTTTACACGTGAATTTAATTAGTGGAAATACAATATTAAATATTGGGAATCTTATTATTAACAAAACACAAAAATGTAATGTGTATCCTATAGGTGCTTTCTTTCGCTCACAAAATCGTGATCCAAACGTGTTTTGATTCGAAAAACAGACATTGGGCGCGTTCAGCGGGATTATCAAATTTAATTTAATTAAACCTGCAATGTTTATGATACTAAAACTTTTATTTGTATTTACAGCTTGTATTTAAATAAAATTAATCGGCAACATACAGAATATTTAAAATTTTCTCTCTTTTCTTTTTTTAAGGTTTCATCTTGAATTTGGTAAAGCTCCAACCCTATCATTTTTCCAAATGCCAAATCCACATTATTTGATTCAAGATTAGTGTTACGATTACTTATTATTCACTGCTGATGACAATTGCGCCCCAATATTTTCATTTGTTTTTTTATATCATTTTTCTTATTATGTTCTACGCTTGAAGATGTAGACGCTGTGGCCTTTAAAGAAGTAGGAGAAAAAATTTGGGTGGCTGTGCAATCTACATCACTGTCAAGTTGTGTATCTGTCTTCTGTTTCTGTTATAACTAAGGCCTCGAATCGAAGGGTCCAAATTCAGAGGCGTTGATTTCCGCGCGCGGCGGGGCTCGATTTCTCGCTGCATTTCCGATAGGCACGGGGATCGATCGAATTCTGCGTCTCATTAATTATGATTTTGTCGATTCGACATTTATTTGATTGCTCAGTCTCTCCGTAAATATTGAAGAGTTCAAAACTTACCTAGAGAAAGCGTCTCTTACAACCTGTTATGTTGAGAGATAATTTTCTCGCTTTAAAAGATAAGACATTCTCACGGCAAATCGAAACGAACGAACGAACGAAAATATGGAACGTTATTTAATAATTAATTTTAATAACGATTAATAGCTGAGAAATTTTAGTATTTTCTTCCCTATTCGAATTTCGAATACCTAAGAATACTCAACAACGCGCGTCTCTGTTAAACCGGGCAATCGCACGATTCAGATCTGCGCTACACCGGGGGTGTTAAGATGCGTAATCGGCATCTGGGAGACTGAACGACGACTGAAAGACTTTCCTCGATGCTGTAGTTATAACACTTAATGGATCACATAATATGTTGTTCGGTATTATTGACTGCTTTTGTTTCATATTCCCTTTCGTTCTGCAAGAAAAGATAACTGCAGATTTTATTATGTTTACAAGGGATATTGCCTTACTTTCGCTGATATACTTGAGCAGACATAAAAGACATAGCCCAACATAGCGGCCATGCAGACGCAGTACCACCTGCAGAGCCTAAAGGTTTGTTTTCTTCTTTTTTACGTTCGGCATTGTAACGTGCACGTAATACTGCCCAACGATGTTGACAGTCCTCAGCTAAAAGTGAACATTATATTAGCTTTATATGCTCACAAATAAATTAATCATCTTTACGATTTTGTTCTAAAATATCACTAATGGTTCTCCATGCATTTTCTACCGCAATATTATCTTTGTAAAGTTTGTAATAGATGTGAGAACTGTCTCACTTGGTCAATCCGTTCTCCGTCATCGATAATTATTAGCAAATCAATACTAATATGTATTGTTATTCGTAAAATACACCAATATCCACGAACACTTTTAAACATTCAAAATTGCAACGTATTTTTCCACCACTCTTTATTGATGTGCGCATGCGCCGTTTTAAATTACAGTATCCTGCATACACTTCATCGGTTCTTACTTTACATTACGTTATGTTACACTAAATGTTAAATTAAAAGATCCTGCATACGTGGGCTGCTGGAAAATTTTCATTTGGCTTATGGAGATGAAGCACCATCAAAGAGCAGTGTTTATAATTGGTTTGCCGAATTCCAGCGTGGACGCACCTCTCTCAATGACGAATTTCGTGAAGGTCGTCCATCAACATCTGTTGTTGCCACTAATGTAGATGCTGTGCGTGAAATGCTTGAGCGAGATCGACGTGTGACATACCGTGAGATTCAAGCATCCTTACGCATTGACATGAAAGCAATACACCAGATTTTGCATCATCGTTTGAACGTACGAAAGCTTTACAGTCGTTGGATCCCACACAATTTAACAGAAGCGCAAAAGCAGGGTCGTGTCAAATGGTGCGAAGAAATGCTCAAGAAATTCAATGGAGGTCGTTCAAATTTAGTTTATAACATCGTTACTGGTGACGAAACGTGGATCTATTTGTACGAGCTAGAAAGTAAACAACAATCTACCGTTTGGGTATTTCAAGATGAACCAAAACCAACAAAAGTTGTCCGTTCACGCAGTGCTGCGAAGCAAATGATAGTTTGTTTCTTTGGTTTAACTGGACATGTAGCAACCGTGGCTTTAGAGGATCGAAAAACCGTGAATGCTGATTGGTATACTACAATTTGTTTGCCAGAAGTCATCGATCAAATAAGAAGAAACAATCGAAATCGACGAATTATTCTCCATCGTGACAACGCCAGCTCTCCCTCAACCCGTCAAACAGTTGATTTTTTGTTCAACAAAAATGTAATGACTCATTGTCCATATTCACCTGATTTATCACCTAATGATTTCTTTTTGTTCCCAAATATCAAAAATAAAATGCGTGGTGAGCGATTTTCGTCGGCTGAAGCAGCGGTTGAAACATTCCGGACACTGGTTTCTGAGGTACCATCTTTAGAGTGGAAAACGTGCTTTAGAAATTGATTCGAGCGTATGCAAAAGTGTATTGACGTCAAAGGCCAATACTTTGAAAAACAATCATACCGTTTACGAAATTTCATATGCGCTTTTCATACCGTTTCCAGAAACTTTTCCAGCAGCCCACGTAAACTCACCTTAAAACCCTGTGATTTTAAGCAAGAATTTCAAACATTAAAATATTGTGGTGACCTACGTCAAAGTTTAAAAAAGGCAGATTCTCAAGCGTCCACAAGGCTATTGTTTGCAATTATTACACACAATCCAAAAACCAAATCTACAAGCTAGAGAAGAATTGAACGTCAAAAAGACTGCTACAAAACAATGAATGAAATTTTAAAAAGATCTAATATTCAAAGAGGAGCAAACAGACATCAACGTAAAGGGATTTTTAGAATTTGCTCGAAACAGCGCAGAAAATCAGTTGCCACAATTGCAAGATAGATACGATAGAATGCCAGCAGTATGGCGAAAGTTTCAAGAAATAAGCGTACAGATCGAAGGGATACTAGAAAGGAGAGATGCAAGCTTGGGAAAGCTTTATTCAAGAGGAAGAATTGTATGAAGAAATGTATTTCGAAGCAATGGGGTTAGCCAGAAGTAAACTGACGAAGACAGATGTAGAAATAATTAACCAAGCGACAGAACAGCACCAAGGGAACAAAAGCAGCACGTTAAAAGTTAAATTACCGCCTTTAAGAATTCAATCATTTACCGGGGAGTACGATCAATGGTTAGCTTTCAAGGACTCATTTCGTACCGTTGTCCATAATCAGCAAGATCTTCCAGATGTTCAAAAGTTTCAAATTCTTCGAGGATTGTTGAAAGGTGATGCCCTTAAAATTATCTCAACTCTTGAAGCAATTGAAGCAAATTATAAAGTTGCCTGGAATTTGCTAGAGAAAAGGTATGAGAATGCCAGGCTGATTATCAATATTCACGTAAGGGCCTTGTTTGATCTTCCGACGGTCCCAAAATCAAATCAAGTAAACCTTCGACAAATGATTGATGATATACGTTCCTACTTAAGATCACTCGAATCTTTGGATCAACCTGTAGATCAATGGGATACAATGTTAATCTACTTACTGACCAATAAGCTGGACAACTCAACACGAGAAAAATGGGAGAAGAAAATCAATAGACAAGAGCAAACCTTACCTGCAGTCGAATTGCTGGAAAAACGTTGTCTGATGCTAGAGTTAACTGTGAAATCTTATCCTGATCAATTTAAGAAGCCAGAAAAAAGAATTGCCCTCACCACAACATCGTCAATGTGTTATTTCTGTCAAGGATCTCACTTTCTCACATGAGCCAGCCTGCCAGCCGATCGTGTACCAACAGAAGTTATAAAATGTGTGACTCTCGTGAAATACAAACATGAACCAAAATTATGAATTTAAGTATCTGTGTTTTATAAACAGTACAGGTAATGCAGAATGTATTATTTGCGGTTAACTGTTGAGCGTAAAACGATATAATATTGCTCGTCACTACAACAGTTTCCATAAAGAATATTATCTACGTAAGTTTTGTATATCGTTGGTTGTTGAAATTGAAGCGACTGAGCGTCAAGCGGAAACCGGCACTGCCTGTGCGATGGTAGAAGGAGAATATACCCTGACATATTCCCCTCGCATGATTAGGCCTGGTATAGAACATGCTACCTATCCATGGCTTTTTGGAGGTAGTCCAAATAAACTGGGGGGTTCGGGACAGAATACTACACTTACCGTGCGAGAGGCGCAGCTGAGTGTTGTAAAACACCTGGTGGCCCACAGCTAACCCAATGGAGGAGGGTCGAGGTTCGATAGAAAGGGGTCGTCTCAGTACTTATAAGGCGCCAGGAAACGGAGAGAATAGGGGCATTCAACGGATACAATCGATTCACAATCGATTTATGATTACATACAGTTTAGCGTTCAACGTGTATGAATCGATTCAATATCGATTGTTAAATTTTTAATCGTAAAAACTTTACGATGCAAGCGATGCGATTAAATATGACGTCGACGTGTTATTTGCTGTCAAAGATAAGAAGTGGTGTGGTTATGTGTGCTAGTTGTTTATTTCAGAAATAAGTAAAAAGAGACTCAGGCTCTTTAATAAAATGGACCTTAGAAATTATACCTTGTGCAAGTGAATTTTGAATGAAAAAAGCGATTCAGTTTGTGACAGCTGAGCAAATCGACCAAATATTTCTGCCTCGTTATGATTTTTAATTACTTTAAGGTATTTTGCCAAGGTCTGCTATCAGCTCGAATTAGGTAAGTAATATTATATTTAATTTTAAACTCGAAAATTAGCGCCTTTTCCAAACGTGTACCGACTATCACCTGTTATTCCGTTCCCCGTTTGACATTTGCAAACTACAGTTGCATAGAACATGCACTCTAGAAATGAAACTGCCGTGAATGACGCTGAAATTCAGTTGACACTAGCGGCGCTAGTGGATGCAAGCAGAACTAAGCTTGTAAGCGCGAATACTTTAAAATATGAAATGAAATTTAGAAATATGAAACGTATTGAAAAGTATTATCAACGCTTTAACGGAGGCTTCAAATTAAAGATCCCATTTACCTTTTCTATTTCTATACGTTAAAGGGACTTTTAATTTTTAATCTGTTAAAACGTAGACAATATCTTTTACATTATTATGTAATGAAGACACTTTGAGTGTGCACTAGTGCAGCAAACTAACAGACCTTATGAATATTAACAAATTGACAACAATAAAACTAATAGATACCCAGCTAAATGTTTTATTTTTAGAAAAATTTTGTGTAAATCGTTTTTGATTGCAGTGAGAACCTCGAGCAGCCTCTGGACAGCTGTTTCAGCCCTGCTTGGGGCTTCTTCAGCAGAAACATTATGCTTTGACAGCAAGCATGGCCGCCTTGCATGGGGGACTCATTAGGAGCAAATCCCGCTTCAATTTGTCTATCCTACTGCAATGTTAGGTCAAAAAGCGATAGTAAGATGTCGCTATTTTATATGTTTTATTTTTAGTAATGTATAATATAAGGTCGTCATAACTAAAGGCTAGTTTACATTATTCAGTTTTTATGTTTGATTTTTCTGTTCAATTTTATACTCGAGTTTGTCTCGAATGACACTAGCGTATCGAAAAGAAAATCGAATAGTATAAAGGCAAAAATATCACGTTTGAGCTACTCGAAACTGAAAATTGAATCCAAAATCGGATAATGTAAACTGGCCTTAACAATACGTAAAATTTTATAAAAATAATAATAATAAAACTAGGTAAATTTAGGTAATTAATCTTGTAACTGTTTTTTACGTCGAACTGCAATCATACGCGATTTTGTGCTTAAAAATTTTTTGTGGGCCGCAAGTTTAACAGGGTCTATGAAACGTGTATCTACACCACGATTTAAAAATGAAACAAATTTCTCATCTTGTCCCTTGGAAATTAAATTAACTCGTTTGACCCAAAAATAGACAGCACATTTAATAATAATTTTTATTGCCATGATATCTAAATGGCTATGAACTGTACACTGTAAGACATGTCGGAAACTTAGTGATTGTAATAAAATCTTTTGCAGAATTGAAACTATAGGAAAGTGCGTGACAAGGCGAGGTATTAGGAAAAACAGTTGGGACAAAGCTTGTCTGGTAATGAATTGAAGAAAAGTACCTGGTCTACACATTTTACTATTTGGATACTCTCTGGCTTCAATTATTAAGTCAGTACTGTTAGTGTTGTGTCGCATTAGAAGAATTTGTTTACAGTTTTCACAATTGTTTGTAACTTTAATAAGTTTCTTGCAAACGTAACCAGCTACATAAGATGTGGTACACTTCGCAACATATGACACTTTCTTTTGAAAATATGCAACAGGAATATTTATGTTTGGGATATCTTGTGAGGAAGTATCAATGAATTTTTCCCCTTTTAAAAAACTTTGAAAATTTTCGAGTGCCCCGCTAGTGAAATCTTCAGCACAATTTGCTCCAGGAGAGTGTACAGCCATGAAGTTGTTAACTATTAGCTTAAATGAAGATACGAAATGAGTAACACTCGGAGTTACATTTCGGGCTCCATGGCTTCTTATACTCCCAAAAAAGTTTTCGAGGCAATCCTGATTCAAACTGCGTGGTAGGAAATAAGTTCTGGTTCCACTAATTTTTTTTGTAAATGCAGAAATCCATTTAACGTTTTAATGAAATTTTGAACAGAACGGCAGTAGGTAAATGTCTTCTTCTCATTAGAAAAAAATTTCATCGATTGGAATATCTGGAGTGCAGAATACCAGAATTTTACGTGTCCTGATTCACTGGAAACTCCACCTTTTAACGGTTTACTAGCTGGGGCGATTTTTGCGTCACCATTTAAACTATCAAAAAGAGTGTCCAAAAACAATATCAAATCTGCAGTGTCCTCTGCCTGTGAATCGAAAGTAACGTCCTCATATTGAACATCTAAAAAAAAAAAAACTAGTTTAGACTTTAAACACAAAAAAGTGACATACACATACTCATTTTGCTAAGACGTTTCATGAGGGCCCCAACTTGATGGCTAAACACTTGCATGCAGATTGACACTTTCATTTTCTTAATTTTGTTAGGAAGACAATGGCTGTCCGTAAGTTTAGGACATATGCGTGTGTCATCTGCAGCGTCTAATTGATAAAATTGGATAATATGGTCCCACTTTGCCACTTTCTTTTGCCCATTGAGAACAAAATGCAAATTTTTACTCAATAAATTGTTACGTATACATTTCATTAAGTGTGGGACATCATAGAGACGTACAATTTCCATTCCATTAATTTCAAATCCAAACGTTCGCTTTTCCAAACCATTCCTGTTATATTGCTCTTCAGTATCTTTCGCTAAGGAGTTCATTGTGGTTTGGTTTGTAGTGCTCTGGTCGCAAATTGTAGCAACTACTATTAATCCCATACGCTGACATGTGCAGATGACTTCTTTAAGGCAGTACTTCAAATCAACTGGTTCATAGGTCCACTAGTGAACGCATACATTAGAGGCTGCTTCCACTGCCGATACAGACCTTAGGTAAAATTATTATTACTATTATTAGATTAAATGAATTGAGATTTACCTTTCAGCATAAATACTGTTGCATGATCTGCTAATAAAGGTTTCCTCCTTGTTCCCACATCCTCGAATCCTTCAATAATATCATCCCTTCGCTGATATTGCAGCAAGCTTGCTATAGTCATTTCATCAAAGACTACAGAACAATTTCGATCTCTTTTAGTCATTTTTTGAACAGTTTCTGTCAATGTTGTGACCAACTGTTCATTAATGCCTGGTCTGAAAGGTATTTTGTTTAACAATTCTGTTAATGTTCTTGGTGAAGGTAAGCAAAATATTTTCGAAAGTAATTTATATCCGCGACGACATGATTTTAGTAACGTTAGGGGTAGGATTTTCTCTTGTAGCATAATGAATTTGTAAGTGGTTGCATTAACATGATTCAAAAGGTTTGCACATTGTGAAGAATTAGCTAGAGCCAAAGCATCTTTAAGTCGTTTACGATATGACCGCAGCCGATATTGTAAACTGGTGTTTTTCTTACTCCAATATCGAACAATTTGGTGTAACTTCCTGGCAGCTGGAGTAAGCTGGTTAGCTCGTGTGCAACCAACGTGCTGTAATATTGATGGACGCTTACGTTTACCTATAATAAGAAGAAAGTATATTGGTATTATTTATTAACATAAACATAATCTGCTAATTTGGATATGAAGGTCATTCATTCTTTTACAGTAACTGTAGATGTGTGCTGTAGATACATACATGAAAGCGAAGATTGTAAATTTGCTTTTTCCATATAATTTTGGGTAGGATCTTTAAGTTCCACATGTTTGTGATAATTCGCTAAACCAACATCGTATGCGTTTCTTGATATTAAAGGAGCTGCACAAAAAAAATTGGAATTAAACGATGCAAGCCTGTAAGTACAGGACGGTTCAGAAATGTCTCCTGATATTTTCAGAGCGAACAGAATAAAAAAAATAAGGTCTCTTTTTTGGTGTTCCGTCGCGTCCATCCATTTGTGGAGTTAAAACAAACGGAGTTTGCATATTCACCATGTAAAAGTAGGACTACATCTTATCGTTGTTGGGGAAAATACTCACCTTTAGACACAATTTAGTCTGAAAAAAATCACAATAACGCCAAATTAGATAAACCTTTTCTACTTTTTAGGCAAAACTTTATCCATATTTAACACCGATTAAGCAGATTACAATTAATCCCAAAAATGTTTATGTATGTGCAATTAGGAGAATAATTTAAATTTTACCTTCCGCATCAGGTTCTGTTGACGTGGAATGTTGCAGAAGCATTTCTCTAGTTGATACAACAGAAGTTGTTGGAATCACTGAAGTTATATTTTCTGAGAAAAGTAAAATGTTTTATGATTGAGACATGTAGTGATCTGCCACTTACTATTTAAAAATAGAGTTGGCACAGCATTTTTTTTTAATCCTCTTCGTGTTCCAGGTACGATATCCTTTTCTTCAAAATGTCGGTTGCACACATAATACGTTTTGTATATGTACTCGGGCGATTTGTCTTTCAAAACACAACTGTTTACATTATTCAACCACTTTTTAAAAATTTCCGGTTCATTTTTAAGAAAACGATGTCTCTTGCTGCAAAAATCATCACATGGATTGATGCAACATTTAGCTACCCTTCCTTTACTAAACATTTCAATGTTCAACGTTTAGTTTCTTTTACACTTTTGTGTATCTACCGTGCGGAATTTTATGCGTCAAATTGACATTTCTGAAATTTTAAATGTGGGATCCCCTTCTACCTTACCTTTCGATTTCAGTCAGCGAGTACAAGCAGCAACAAACTGGTATTTGTAGTTCGCTTATTCACTTTCATTTCTAGAGTACGTGTTTTGTGCTGCAGTTGTATGTGAGTAAAATATTCGTGTTTAACCTTTATTTTATTTTGTAGATGATTCATGTGGTCCAATGGAATGTTCCTAGCCAAACTTCACCAACTCGAATTGTATGTAAAGTTTGTCATGGCATTGCAAGCAATTTCTACACTGCTGCATGTTCTCTTAATACCTATATTACAAACTAGCCAGGTGCAGAAGGGATGCTCAAGATTCTCAAATATGAACTTCTTCAGTGGTTCAAATTGAGCTGAAGGTAAAATGATTGGATTTGTTCATATAATTAGATAAATTAACCTGTTTATATAATTTTCATACACACATTCTTTTGTTACAGATGTTTTAGATATTGCTGCTTTACTTTCTGGAAGCTGTGCGTTTTTGGTAACAAATTATATGTGACATCCTTTTCATCTAAAGAACAATAACTATTTCGTTTTCGTTTATTAGTTATTTGTGGATAATGAAAGGATGTTGTAAATTCGTTTATGAAAAAAATAATGGTTGTTGAAAACTGGAATAAACTGAATAATTATGTATAAGCGCGATGGACAATATAACAGGTGACCTAACCAGAGTATTCGGCTGTACGTTGGTATGTGCTGGAAAGCATATGGTCAATGTGCAACAGTGATAGCTGAATGCAGGGAAGCGAAACATCAATGTGCGAGAGAAAACGGTGCTTAATCCTTCAGCATGAGATAATATAAATTATTCTTACATTATTATTGCTTTATAATCCTGTATCGTGTGTAAAAGTAATATTTGTGAACGCACAAAAAACTTAATAAAGTTTTATGATCTCCCTGAGTTTTCATTTCGATTAAATATAAAGGTGCATTGGCCCTGCATACACAATATACATTTGGTTGATGTTATATGTGCATACACAAGGCATTTGAAAACTGGTTTGCATGAATGGTCAGTGTATACTGTGTACAATATCCTAATTAATAATTACAGATGATTTGAATGCAGTACATCAGGTCTCAATTAAAGAATAAACTTTCTAATTTGCAATTTCATTTTCAATACTTAACTATTCCTCGTTAGAGGTTATAGTTCACCAGTCACGATAAACCTCTGACGTTTATAATTAATCGATTTATTTGTTGAATGCCCCTAGTGCATTTATGAATCGACTTAAACCGTTTCGATCCGATTATAATTAATCGATTTGTTTGTTGAATGCCCCTATTACCTAGGTGTGTTCTGACGAAGCAATCGCTTCCACTCACTTCGCCACAGCTGATTGTAAAGAGACAAGTGCGGTAGTTGTGGGGATTAAAGTTTCGACCCAAGGGAGTATACGGAACATTGACACACACAATATAATTAAGCATCAACATAAATAGTTAACGTACCACTTTATTGCTTCTGGTGAACAACATAAGATGTGCATGAACTAAAAGTATTTTCTCTAACATTTTCTAGCACATATGGTAAATAGGAACAGATCTGCAATATATATTCATATGCGAAATTGTACGATCTTAAATGGTTATCTGTTGATTAAAACGCAAAATAATGTGTACCCGAAAATGAATTTTAAATGTGTCAAAACACGTTGTCCAATGATTATAAATAATCAGCAAAATAATAGTCGGGAAACTTTACACGGAGTGAACTGGAAATAAAGGGTAGGAGTAGGGCAAATGGGGCAAAGCTATAACTTTTTAAAAAATAACGTAAGAGGGAAAAAAACTCACATTCATAGGTAAAAAGACCTGAGGAATTCAAAAAAGAAATACGCCGAGCTTCTCCGACGAACTTTTATCGCCTCCTGGGACACCTCGTCGGTGACGGCATTAACACTCAAAGACCAAGTTCAACTGTCTTTTAATTAATGTAAATTGTTAGAAAACGATGTAACAATTCCGTAAAAACAAAATGAAACCATTTGCGCAACGAGAAATTGTTAAATTAATTAGTTTTACATCCAACGAGCGATCAGCTGTTATCGCGTCTTCGAATAGACAGACCGTGGCCGGCCGGCAGGAGCTCATATTCCGATCATCCAGTAGACGCTCCGCGAGAAGAGAAAGTAGTTTTGATACGTCACCTTGTCTTGATTCCTAACATTAATTGTTCATCCAATTTATTTATTTCATTATTATTTATTTAAATAAATAATTCGTTCCTTAACTGCAACTTTGATTATTTATATTACAGAAATAAAAAATTCGAAACTTTACGTAAAATTAATTTAAAAAGATCCAATTATACAATGAAGCACAAAATATAAAATAAATCTGAATTAAAAAAAAAAAAACTAAAATAAAAACACTACAAACATAGGACAGAAAAATATAAACTACCGAATCAAAACGTGGTCGAAAAACATTACGATTCGGACCTTCTCAGACCAAGAAAAAATTCGGGATCTGAGCTTCCCTTGCGATTTAGAACAATTTATTTTAGTAACATTTACTCGAGAAATGGAAAAAAATTCCCAAAGTGTTAGGAGTCGAGAGATTGGGGCAGACTTCTAATTCCGACTTAGGAAGCTGAAATTTGTAACCTTACCATTATAATGAGAACCTTATTGAGGACGGTAATGGCATGAAGCGGGATGCTTTCAGTGGATTGTATTTATTAATGTTGACTTCCATATATAAAAATCTAAAAGTCCATCCCGTAACAATATTTGCAACTTTAAGTTTTATTCTCAACGATTGCACCTATTACTTTCTTTACCTGAATCTCGCTCCTGAAGTTCCGACATTTTTACATGTATTTCGTTTACAAAATCACGATATACCGGGTTTAAAGGTAAAAATTTGGTAATGGTATTAAATGAAAGATAAAATTAAAGCCAATGTTATCGTGTTAAAATTATTCCTATTGTGTTAATACTTTTGAAATAGAAATTAAATTTTTAAATTTCAAATGAAAATGTAGTCGCCTTAGTATGTCAAATTTGAAGTTTGCAATTCAATAATCAGAATTTTGTACAATATGCTTCTTATCCAAAATAAAATTCCGTTCATCTGTGTAGCATACTGACGATGAAAAAATGTTTTTTCTACTATTCTTGTTAATTCCAATACAATGTTGATGGCAACTGAATTTGTGGAATTGATGTTTTTTTCTAATTTTCTCTACAGTTGTGTGTTACTTATTCTTGAACAGTGTGAAACTTATTTAATTCTTAGTACAATTGAATTTAAAACTGATTTAGTATCGACATGCGTCGGTATTGATTGCCCATGGCATCATTTCAAGTTTATTGATAGTATCAGAAACAACAGTATTTTTGTATGCAATGACGTAGAATACAATTATCATTCTAATAAAGAAAGAATTGTTGTAACTTAAACGGCAAGAGTACCTACCTATTATTTGCTCTGTACAATAATTCATAATATTTGACTGACGTATAAATTATTTGCCAATAATTGAAACAACTGAAAGTTTCGAACCTGACATAGCGACTAAATTTTTCGTTTCAAATTCGGAAATTTTAATTATATTAAAAAAAAGTTTGCTTGTTCGGGTTTGAAACTTTCCACCCGGTATATTGTAAATATCTGTTCCAAAACAAGTTATTTTATTCTTGGTGTTAAAAGATTGTATCACATAACTTTCTTTAGAATCTAAGAAATAGACTCCGAAAATTTCCACATTCCACCTTAATGCTTCATGGATGTCCAATATACTTTGAACCAAAGTTAATACTTTTTCTTGAATATTGTACATAAAGTCCTCGACGTCAACATAATTGTAAGGTTCCGTTATACGGTACAGATAAAATAGCGACATCTTACTATCGCTTTTTGACCTGACATTGCAGTAGGATAGACAAATTGAAGCGGGATTTGCTCCTAATAAGTCCCCTATGCAAGGCGACCATGCTTGCTGTAAAAGCATAATGAAAATTTTTAGAAAAATTTTGTGCAAATCGTTTTTGATTACAGTGAGAACCTCGAGCAGCATCTGGACAGCTGTTTCAGCCCTGCTTGGGGCTTCTTCAGCAGAGACGTAGCTCAATCAAAAACGATTTGCACAAAATTTTTCTAAAAATTTTCATTATGCTTTGACAGCAAGCATGGCCGCCTTGCATAGTGGACTTATTAGGAGCAAATCCCGCTTCAATTTGTCTATCCTACTGCAATGTCAAGTCAAAAAGCGATAGTAAGATGTCGCTATTTTATCCGTTCATCATTCTTACATCGCAATTGCGAATAAATTGGGCAAGTCGTTTTTGGTCTGCAGTGGGAATGTCGAGCTACGTCTCTGCTGAAGAAGCCCCAAGCAGGGCTGAAACAGCTGTCCAGAGGCTGCTCCAGGTTCTCACTGCAATCAAAAACGATTTGCACAAAATTTTTCTAAAAGTTATACGGTACGTTACGATTTTGTCTCTGAATGCACCACCTATCTTCTCCACACCGTTATCGACGACCACAAAAGCATTACTTTTATGTGAATTACTACGCAAATGTGCTGAGAAACACTTTCTGCTGACGTATATTTCACACACATCACATTTCATAACGTTTACCGGGTCAACAACTTTGGACGGTCCGGCAATTTCATCTAATTTCAAATGTTTTCCCTGGCATGACGTACGCAAATAATGATTCATATTATCGATTCGCATAAATTGTTTGCCACACTGACTGCAATCAAACATGTTTTATAATTCTAATAAGCACTACGTTCACGAAAATATCGCGTTCACTACGTTTAATAAGTTGGTAAGCTCAATCTGAGGGTCAGCCGTCTTCTGCGGATATCAAATTAAACACCTCCTTAAATAGGTACATATTCAATAAGAGGTTGCGTCAGGGTTATTTCAAAACAATCACATTTTTTTCCACAAAATGAAAAATACATAATTAAACCAACGGTATTTTAGAAATTACAAATTCAGAAATATTTAAAATTTTAAGTTTTTTCATGCCACTGTAAAGTTCATTAAAACGGACTAAGCAGGTTAAGAAGTTAAGGTGACGATGTGTCACATGAAATAGTCAACATGACAGATCGAGAATAAACGCGGAGTAAACAATTAGTAATGCGTGTGTAGAGAATTGAACGTAATTTACATAATTGTTTACATGTAGACAATGACGTAGTTTACATAATACCTTCTTACGTAGACAACGTAAATAACGTAGACTAGTGTTGTTAAATTACCGGTAATTTATTTTTAATGTTACCTTACCGGTAATGTTACCGTAATATTACCAATTACAGCTCAAGTGGCGACATCTCGTGCAGGAGTTTCCAATTACATTTTTAACTAAAAAATATGATTTATAATTTGTTCACAAATTAAAAGACCACTGGCGGCGTTGCCTTGTGAAAAATATAACCGGCAACAGCGTCCTAGTTAAAAATTTGGTAACAAAATTGGCAAGTGTTTGAAATAAACGATAAGGAACAAATCTCTAAATAAACTAATAGTGAAATTTATTTGACAAATTACTTTGACATGAAACTTCAAATACCTTGCCAACTTAGTATTTTGTTAATGTTCTATAGGGGACTTAAGTTTTATACCAACATAATGCAAGAAGTGGTGGTTTTTTAATTTGTGAACAACGTATATACTCAATTTTCTGATTAATTTGCTTCCAAATACACATTGCATTTTTGGCTTTTGTTAAAAATAAGGTTTACAATTTTTAATATTATGTATTTCCACTAAATAAATACTTGAGTAAATTAAAGTCATTTTAGTTTTTGAAATATTTATTTCCTTTTTTAATATTTACGTTTTTCCCAAATAATCGGAACTATTCCTTGACCATTTCTTTCATTGGTTTACTTGAATTTCGCAAGTGTGTAACTCGAAATTACGTTATTTTGACGACAGAAGTAACAAAAGGTAACAAACGGTAACAAATGAATCGAAATTTACCGTAAGGCAATGTAAATAATTCTTTTTTTTCTCTTATATCTATAACATAAAAGTATTAACTTTTTAACATTAATAGGCGAATTTATTCACTAGTAATTCAAGATCATGTTCATACAATAACTGAAAATTAATCTCCGCCCACAATAATTTTTTATCCGTAGATACGTTTTTCGGCAGCTGCCATCTTCAGTACGTTACCAAATTAACTTACTTGGAAAAATAAAAACAATTTAATGAATTCAGACAACGGGCCAATACCTAGTTCCGTATTATTTGATTGACTCTAATTTGTAGGTTGTTATTTGACGGTTCATATTTAGATATATATGATTATTATGATTTTTACCATTATTATTTTTTAGATCTTAAGTCAAAAATTGGCCGCTCTCATCTGTAGGTTGTTTTTCGACGATTTATACATAATATATATATTTTATTTTATTTTTCATGATTTTTAGGTATCAAATAACAGGGAATTTATACTTATTTATTCGTTAGAAGAAGAAATTTTTTCGGGTCTTTGGACTATTTATTTCCGTATTTCCGTGTTGTTTGGTTAGCTCTTATTCGTAAGGTTTTCCTGACGGTTAATTTTTGATATTTACATATTAATTTATATATACTTGCATTTAGACGTACAGGGCGTCCCAGAGCTCCGTTCCATAACTTTCTTGCTATTCCAGGTATCGACTCAATTTTTTTTTTTATAATAGAAGCGCTTCCATTGCATATTTAAAAATTATTTTTGTTTATATGCAGGGTGTCCAAATATTATAAAAATATTAAATTTACGTTTTTTTAAATTGAAACATCCCATTTTGACTTCATTTTTGGATTCTACACTAAATTCTGCGTTAAATTTATTTGAGTCATTTTTACATATCAATCATGTTTTTTGATGTGAGTCAATTTTTACTTGAAAATTCTCGGATGCAAGGTTCTATTCAAAAATTCGTAACTTCTAAACCACTAAAGATAACGCAACCGACTATTTTTCAGTCAATACCAAGGCTGTGGCCAAACATTCGAGATCAATTCAAGTCGTGAAGGGATGTTCCAAGGCTTACTACGATTTTTTGAAGATGAATAATTATAAATAAGAAACACTCCAGGAAAGCGACGGCGCACAGTGGAACGATCTAATGGGAGCCACTGGACATGGCTACTATAGCTACATAGGTGCACAGATTTTTATGAAAATTTGTATAGATAATACCAATACCATTTACAACAGTCGGTGAAAATTAAATTACGATTCATTCATCGGTTCATAACCAAAATAATAAAAGACTTCTCGTGTTATGTTACGTTAAGTTCTGCGTTATCAGAGAAGAATTATGAAAGGAAAATGAAACTAAAATAATTTTTAAATTCGCATATTAGCGCAAATTAGCTAGAATTTGTAACAAATAAACATTAATGCAGTAATATACAGTATGTCCCACAATAGGTCACACACTTTTTCGCTACAAAATGATTAGTCCCAGCGAAATGAAAAGGTTGGTACTTTTTGCCATTACTAAGACTTTCACAGAATTTATTCCTCAGAATGAGGAATCTGTGAATTTGCAGTGGATATAGAGATAATGTTTCATTACGAACATGACCTACTAATTAAAAAACATTTTTCTGTTATTAATTAGTTATGTTGTAAGTAATTAAGAAATGTTGACATCGTTGTAAAAAGAAAAAGAAATCTCTACCGAATGAAATACAAAATGCTACACTGCTAAAAAAATTAAAAAAAAGATCTTACAAATGTTTTGACTAGCAATGCAATTGTTTACAAATTCAGAATCAACATGGAAATTAGAGAATATTTCCTAATTTAACCTAATTTTTATCTTCAAAAATAAAAAAAACTTTACAATGGTAACCCTTCCAAATTGAACACTCAATATGGCAACGCATAGATGAACTATTTTCAGAAAGTACAGGGTGACTACGCGAGAATTTCTACCCCCTTTAACTCTTTTATTTTTGATTTTAGGAAAAAATACTTAACACAAAACTTAAAGTTTCTCTGTGTGCTCACAGAAAAGCAATTGATGGTCGGATACACGAGATATAAACTAAATTTAAGTTTTTTTTAATTGAACACCCTATATATTATTACGTTTTTCGATTATAAATTAAATTAAATTAAATTAAATTCAGCATCAACATTGAAATTAGCTGATTTAACCGAATTTATATCCTCAAAAATAAAAAAACAAAATAAGAATCACAACCCTTCCAAATTGAACACCCGATATAACAACGCATAGATGAACTATTTTGAGAAAGTACGTTCCATATTTTCCCACCCAACATGATTAGGTTTTTTGGTTATAATTTATTCTAATAAAATAAATTAATACGAGGTAGGAAACAGGAAGACAGAAAAATTCTGTCACTTACGGGATATGAACCCGGGCCTCTCTCGGTTTCGCGGCAAGAATTCTTTGTAAACGCAGAATTTTCCTGTCTTCCCCTTAGTGTTTGCTTCCTTGTATTAATTTATTTAATTGAGCACTAACATATCCTCCTCTTTATATTTGAGATATTCTTATAAAATTTAATGCAATTATAACGATACACAAAAAAAAACAAAATGGTATCAAAGAAGCGTAAGCCAACAAGAAAAATAACAGAACAAAAAGAAAAAATTAAAAAAATATTAAAGGAATACACAACAAAAGTCTACCTTCCTATACAAGAAAAAAAGCAACGTAAAAATAATGTAACCACAGTTCGAATATTTAAAAATAAACAAACGAATTGTAATGGAAATTAAAATTTCCGTTTACAAACACCGCAAGCTTACGAACATAAGCAATGAATCTTATCAGATCAATAAGAACGGAAAACAATGAAAATGAAAAATAAAAACAATTTAATGAATTCAGACAACGGGCCAATACCTAGTTCCGTATTATTTGATTGACTCTAATTTGTAGGTTGTTATTTGACGGTTCATATTTAGTCTACCTTCCTATACAAGAAAAAAAGCAACGTAAAAATAATGTAACCACAGTTCGAATATTTAAAAATAAACAAACGAATTGTAATGGAAATTAAAATTTCCGTTTACAAACACCGCAAGCTTACGAACATAAGCAATGAATCTTATCAGATCAATAAGAACGGAAAACAATGAAAATGCTAAATAATTACAAGAAAAATTAAAAAAACACATAGGACAGCAAATCTTGAACTTGAATCTTCAAAAGATTGAAACCGTCGACAAACTGAAAGACAAAATATTAATTTTGACGTTTCTCAGGGTCTATTTTTATCATGACCTGCTAAATGAACTGTACTTTTCTGTTAGATAGTTTAATTTTTTCATGTTATTATGACTTTTAATGTCAAGGTGACAGACATTTCTAATGTTGACCTGTTACCTGTTTGAAAAATAATACTTCAGCTTTCAAAAAACACAGGTTTATATCGTCAAAAAATTGTAAAATTTCTATTGATATGTTCGATGTACTTTAGTTACATACGATAAATATACATTTAAAAAATAATAAATATACTTTAAATTGTTTGTAAGTGCTTGTTTCTTGACACTTTTCTTAACGGTGTAAGTGAAAAAGCATTTCAAGACGAATCTATTGCAAAAAAACACAAGTCCCTAGCGTCATTTGTTTGGAAGATATTTGCATTTGTTTAAAGTACTGCAACAGCGATGTTTTAAAAAGTTGAATAACGCGTAAACGGTTTACATTAGACCCTATGTGTGGTACATAAAGTCACATTAAAATTGAGCCCGGAATCCTGTAAAAACATATAGGGTCTTCCATTTAAAATAACGAAGTTATATAACGTCCAGACTAAACGGAACACTCTGTATACAGCAAGCTTATTTTAAAAAATACCTTATATGATATAAGGAAACTTTGGTTTGAAACCATTTTTTGACTAACTAAAGAGATATTAAAAGAACCGTCTTAGATATAACACTCTATATTCATAAAAATTTAAATATAAGGTCGCAGGAAGTCGCAAAATCTGGTGGTATCAGCTTGAAACTTAGTGTCGCAATGTAGCGCAAATTATACAGCGCGATATTGCGAGAGTTTTACGAAACTGTCAATAATAGATTAACATTAATAATTTTTATTTTCCTGCTAAACGGCACATTGGAGCATAGATTTCACATATCAGGGATAATGTACTTAGACACTCTTTTTTCAATATAAAGTTTGTTGCAATTTAGAACAACACCAACGAAGAAATTCAAATTTGAATTTTTTTCTGATTTAAAGAAGACATTATTTTTCAGCTATTATGAGGGTTATTTTTTAAAGAAATTTAAAAAAAATTAAAGATGCTTTAACATACCAACATAAGTAACAAATATTTCTGACCGATGTCCAAAGCATTACATTAGATCGTTCCACTGCGCGGCGTCGCAGTCGGTAGTCCACGATGCTTAACTTCGAAAAACGAGAGTTCCTGTAACTTTTTAGTTATTGATTTTTGATAAAAATTTTATTTTCTTCCTCCGTACGTTATGAGATGACCCTTCTGTTTGTAATTAATTGAAGAGTGTAACTTCTAAATGGTCTAAATGCCAATTTTGTCTAAAATATTTTTTTTCCGTTAAAATGTCCTTCCCAAACTGTTTTCAGTTTTTCGAAGTTAAATATCGTGGACTACCGACGGTGACGCCCAGGGGGGTGGAAGTTGAATACGATTAATGAAGACTAGAAGATACTGTTGCCATCTATTGTCACTGCCGCGAAGTGCATAGCATGGATTTTCACTAAAACTGCAATGTTTCTGATGACTTTCTTTCAGCATAGAGGGCACATGTAAATGCGCTGAAATTACGCTTAAATTCCTGGCTTAAATGTGCACTTAAGCACAGACAACTAAAGCAGACCTGTCAGCCCTGTCGAAATTTTGCACCAGATTTATGTATTAAAATTTTACCGCGAGATGGCATACACTTAGTTGGTTGTACTTCGGAAATTAATTTTGAGCCTAGTGCAACCGAGAACTAAGACCGAAGGACTTAAAAATATCTTCCTTCTGCGCGGATGTTTTAAAATTGAGATAATCTATGATTAAGATTGAGAATATGCCCACTAGAGTCTAGCCACTATCAGATCCGAAGGCGCCACGAAAATTGCCGAGCGAAAGATGATGGTATTTTCATTCATATTGAATTATGTAATTATTTTCCCCAGTATTATATATATGTATATTCCCCGAATTATTTAAAATTAATATAAGAATATTTGAAGTACTAAATACCTGGTTTCTGAAATTCAAGGTGTTCTTTTACTAAGATTATAGCGTTGGGATGTTGAAAAACATAAAGAAAAATACTGGAGGCGTTCCTAGAAATATAAGAAATCAATTGTTCTTGTGTTGATTAGTAATCTCTTCAAACTAAATATGAAAAAAATAAATATAACATTGGCGCAAAACGAACGAGCAAGCTACAAAGAAAAAATAAACTAATAATAAATAAGAATATTGTGCATTTTATTATTATAAATACTGTGTTGAAAAATTCGTTTGCCAAATTTTTAAGGTGAGACCAAATGACAACAAAATAAGCCACTTTCATTTAACCTGGGGTTTGAAATTAATTATTGCATAAGACTATAAAAGCCAAAAAAGTAATATTGCCAAATCAAACAAGAAATTAACAAGCGAATGATGAAATTTTGAACGCACACGACATTAATTAGTATTGTTGTCAGATGTGTGTAAAAGTAATCATTAGCTGCTTTTTTTCGCTTAAAAGCTTGAATCGTGTTGCGAATTGTTTGGATCTGAAATTCGTAGTTGTTGCAATAAAACGCCTGACTTGAATTTTTGGTTGACAGTTCATTTGTAAATAACAATAATTCAATTGAAACAAGTTTTAAAAATAGAGAGATTCGTAGAAAAGAACGTCTGTTTTTGAATCAAAACACGTTTGGATCACGATTTTGTGAGCGAAAGAAAGCACCAATTATCGACCCTAGGGAACATCGGGTGTTAATATGAAAATTGTACACACTTTAATGGGATGGGAAATTTTTAGTTAAGCTGCCAAATTTCATGGCAAGCGTTAATAAAATGTTTTAAATATTACATTTGATATAAAAAATGAACAAGGCTAAAGAACATAAGATTCTGTCTTAACATGAGGCAAAATATTTCCCACATAAAATAAATTTAAAGTCGATATTTCGAAGTATTCTGACACTTAAACGTCGCAAACGTCAAATGCACATTTATGACAGTGCAACGGTGCGAATTAATTAAAACTACTTTGTTATAATTATTAAATTATTTTTATTGAAAGGAATAACGTAATGGAGCACGAAATTACATTATAAAGCTTCGCAAGCCAGGATCAGAATAAATTTGTCAAACAGGGCAAGTAATTTTTACGTTACATTATAGTGTTCCTCTTTATGCCACAACAACCAAAGAAGAAAGAAGACTAAAGAAGTTTGAGTAAGGAAAGTTAAGAAAACGATTTTTTTATTTTGTACCTACCGTGTAAAATTTCAAACTACTTTACCCCTAAATTAAGATTTGGCCGTAATTAAATAATTTGTAGAATTAGTACTGTCTACCGATACCGCCAGAAAACTATACCTGAGCCAACCTGAGCAAAGAAACACAACTTTACTGAGCATATACGCGAAACTGTCAAAGAAGCTGACATCTGTCAAAAATGACGTCACGGATGTACATCCGTTTCCGGTTTTTTGGCGAAGTAGCGTCAACGCAGAAACACTTGAACTAACAAATTGCCCAGGCTGTATAGGGACGTCGTCTCGTGAAATCTAGTAGGTCGTGAATAAAACAATCATATGTCGTTTATGTCCAATGATGTCATAAGGTTAGACGGAGTCTAGCGTCATTTTGAATAAGTTTTAACATTACAGAGAGAAAGATAATATGAGCATTCCCTAAGAGTAACAAAGATCAGAAATGGCCGATACCACGTGGTTTGGGGCAAATGAAAGCTTAGTTCAGATGCATCCGGATACGCAAAAAACTAGCCAATCAAAAACAAATCCCAATAAATATTTTGCATATTCGGAATCACAGGGGTTTATGTCTATTGCCACAGTTATAAACGCAATTATAATTGCCCCCAGATCGCTGGGATGGCAGTGATGGCACTGTATTTACAGTAAGCTGTAATCCTTAGCATATTTTTAAATTATCATGGTTACCTTTTATTGATTTTGGAAAGTTTGGAATCGGTTGTCAGAAGCCAAAGTATTAATTCGATTTCTTATTTAATTAAACGTTTAAATTTCATTTGCGGCCATCCCAGGCGAACGAACAGGACAATTTGTGATAAAAATAAGGTAAGAGAGAATGCTAAGCGAAGAGTGCACTTTTTCGGCTATCATGGCCACGCGGCCTTATTAAGCGCCGGAGCGAGAAACGATCCAAACAAACGTGGTCGTAATTTATAGAAAGAAAATCACAAATTGTCCGTTTATTCTTCTGGAATAGCCCAGGGGAATAGCCCCAAAGTTTTTGTTTTGCAGTGAGAATGTTGAGCTACGTCTCCGCTGATGAAGCCCCAAACAGGGCTGAAAAAGCTGTACAGAGGCTGCTGAAGGTTTTCACTGCAATCAAAAACGATTTGCAACAAAATTTTTTAAAACTTTCATTATGCTTTGACAGCAAGCATGGCCGCCTTGCATGGGGGACTTATTAGGGGCAAATCCGCTTTAGTTTGTCTATCCTACTGCAATATCAGGTCAAAAAATGTAGGATGTCGCTGTTTTATTTGTTCAATACTTAAACCGTTAACGCAGAAATATTTTTAAATTACGCGCCTTTCTTATTTTAATTCCCCCCAGGCCGCGCGAGGCGCGCATTTTGTTGCTCCACATATACAACGTTGGCTTTGATATCTAATATATCTTTTATCTATGATTCGGAATGCATCTGAACTAAGCTTAATGCGTTTGCAAACACCGTTGCCATGGCGAGCAAGCGGTAACGAATTGTCAAAATGAAGGCTGCGGTTAGTGAACGGTCGAAGTGGTCAGACCAAATCACGTGATCGCTTTTTTCAATTGCTGATTGGTC
This sequence comes from Prosopocoilus inquinatus, assembly GCA_036172665.1. Taxonomy (NCBI): domain Eukaryota; kingdom Metazoa; phylum Arthropoda; class Insecta; order Coleoptera; family Lucanidae; genus Prosopocoilus; species Prosopocoilus inquinatus. The sequence goes on from CM069869.1 coordinate 30,984,807, forward strand.
AGAGGGTTTAGTCGGACCGTTGACTTGACCATTCTGTGGAATTTTACCACTCATTTAACTCGGCCTTAATGAACTTCGTAATTCATAGTTCATGTTCCAATTTTAAATTAGACTATCTATTTTTACAATTTGCACATGCGTGTAACACGAAATATATTCAATATTTTAAGTAATTTTAAAATGTGTCTACCCTCTCTGTGGATGGATATATTTACATCTTTTTGTCGTATATTTATGCAATCATCAGCGAAACAAGTAGGTATTCTCCATTTTATTAACGCGATTATTGAAATATTATAATAAAAAATAATAAAGAAACCTGCTTATCTTTTTAGAGGAAAATAGTCACTCACATAAAACTAAAAATCTAATAAAATGACATTCAAAATCAATTTAAAACATCCCGTAAAAACTAGGAGTTAAATCAATGGATGTTAGATAATAAATAAAAACTTGATAAGTCACTTTATATAACTTAAAATCGAGAAGACGACCCCACAAAATCCAAAAAACTGGCTAAGTAAACGCACAGACAACGAATGTTTTCACGTTTTGCCCCGACTCAGCTGATCGAGGCTAGTTTTCTCTCTGATGTTCGTCGCGATACCTCTCACTCTACATCCCATCCACCCCATACCAGATCATTGTTTATGTCACACCTCTCACATGTAGATTATGCAGAAGTATATTTTTAAGTTCTAACTTCTATATAATTGCAACTCAATTTAAATTTCCTTCAGCGTATGCATTAAATATGATTATGCAAAATTTGCTAAAATTATTTACAATCTTATGATTCTCGTTCTCAGGTTGCAAATGTCGAGATGTGTGAAATGTAATGTTTACAAATACTACAAAAATACAGTGATCGTGCCTATTCGGAACAAGTCGTCATTGCTTGACGGAAATTGAACTGTAATGGTGGGTTGTGTAGACCAGAAGAATAAAAGACCTTTTGACTACTTCACAGACTTACTGTATCTACAACTGACGCCAGTGACACCTAGTTTAGTTGTAGACAATTTTCGACTTGATGGGGTGCATAAAAGTCCATATAGGTGAAACGTCTGCTTTAGTTGTTGTCTGTGACTTAAGGAATGTACCAATAAAAAAATATATGTAGATGAATTATGTTTAACATTTTTTATATTATTGTCATAATTCCCGGTTGTATGTTTTTTCAAAGAGAGGCAAGAGTCTGTTTCGTTAAACCACAAAAGATATACATTTCTACAAGGTTTTAATTCAAAGTTCAGCAATAAATTATTAGCGCTCTATATTTGTAAATATCAATGACAGATGACAAGTTCTGCTTGGGGATTTACAAAAATCAAAAATTTCATTACATAATAATTAAACGCATTAATAATGAGTTTAAAAAGATGTTATGTTCCTAATTGTGAAAATAGAGACGCCCGCAGGTAAGCCATCGCAAATAATTTTTCTTTTATTGAGCAGAATATGTATATTTTTGTCAGACAACGTTTAACGTGTATTATTTTAGACATAATTTACCAGCAAATACAATAATCCGACAGAAATGGCTGGAAAGGAAAAATAATCCTAAGTTATTTGATGTCGACCAAAAATTAATACGAATTTATATGATATGTCACTCATTTTGACAGAAGATGCCTCGAAGAAAGTGGGAAGTATGAAATTACGCTCTTCCAACTGTAAATTTACCTAGTAAGTTAAACATGTAAGAAGATGTAATATTTTAATGACGCCTCCATTATTTAGACTTCACTGAAGACTCAACTCAAGAGAATTGCTTCTACATTCTTGAACATCACCACTTACACGTAACTCCACCAAAAGTGAAAGGTAAGTAAAATCCTCAAAATTGCAATGCAGTAATCAGTAAAACATTTTCAAAGTTACTTAAAGGTACACTTTCAAGTACATCTTTCTCAAAAGGAAGTGGTATCAGTTTCAGTCCACCTAAAGAAGTAAAACAACCTATTAGAGTCTATGGGAGAAAGCAAAAATGTGCACAAAGAGAAACCACATTGACTGCTGATCCACAGCCTTTGTTTTCAATTGAACCTCTTCCATCTACCTCCACAGCAGAGCAAACTTGCAGATCATCAACAATGCCTATTAGACTATTCGGGAGCAAGCAAAAATTGCTTTCAATTGAGCCTCTTCCATCTACAGTAGAGCAAGCTTGCAGATCATCAACAATGGTAGCTCTAAGTAAAACGGCAGCATCATGTGAAAAAGGTAAGACTATTATTTTTAAAATTATATTATGTAATAATTATTGCTTTTTTGTTTTATTTTTGTGTTAGATACAAGAGGAAGTCTCCTTAAACATGCAGGAGTAAGAAGACAAAAATACCTGTCTCCTGATGCAAAAGGTCTTTATCAGCATTTAAAACTTATGAAAAAGGTGGCCTATCATTGTAGGATTAATCCCCAGTTTCACAAAAATTATTTAATCACTGATTAATTTAACGGCGTGATTAAAGCCTGTGATTGGTTGGGTGAAACAATATAATTGGTTGTTTCAAATCTTTTGTTAACTTCATCCAATTACGTTCCTTAATCAGAGAAATAAATTAAACGCTGATTAACAATTTTTTTTGTGAAATCCATCGTAAGGCTGTGAAAACTCAACAAAAGTTAAAAGTGCTCAAACAAAATCCACATCTCCTTGGTTATTTGAAGGGTATGAATGAAACGTCGGAAAAGTTTTTTATGAGTCAATTAAGAAATCAAAAACTAAAACCTAGGGGACGAAGGCGACGACGATAAAATATTTGCTTTATCTGTGTTCAAACAAAGTGGCAAAGGATACAAATATTTATCTCGTTTTTTTAGCTTGCCTTCAAAAAAAACATTAAATAAATTACTGCATAAAATTCCATGTAGGTGCGGTATGAATGAACAAATGTTTATACATCTAAAAACAATAGTGAAGAAAATTAATAAACTTGATAAATTCTGTGTTATGATGTGGGATGAGATAGCGTTATCACCTGGCCTACAATATAATTCTGTTAAGGACTGTATTGATGGATTTGTGGATTTCGGAGGGTCTGAAAGGCAAGCTGTTTATGCAGATCATGCTCTGGTGTTTCTTTTGAAAGGAGTTCGCAGAAAATGGAAACAGCCTGTTTGTTTTAGTTTTTGTGACCATCATACTTCAGCTTCGGTTTTACTGCGATTAATAAAGGTAGTTGTCAGACATGTTCGTCAGACTGGTCTGCATATTGTTGCAAGTATATGTGATCAAGCTCGTCCTAATACCTCTGCCGTCAATGCATTAGTAGAGGATACACGTGCATATGATCTTCGCAATAATTTAGATCATCTGTATCAAGGGTATTTAATTGATAGAAAGGAAATTGTACATTTGTATGACGTACCTCATTTAATGAAAGGCATCCGTAATGGACTATTAAGGAACTACCTCCACTTTGTAGAAGATGGTAAAGCAAAAGTAGCATCTTGGTCACACGTAATGCAGTTATATGAAATGGATCAGAAAATGGGACACTATTCACAGTTTTATCATTTGACAGATGAACACATCCTTCCAAACAAAATTAAAAAAATGAAGGTGAAGAATTGCACACAGGTGTTTAGTCATACTGTGGGTACATCAATGAAAGCAAGAGCAATAATCAGTGTAGAGTTAAGTCCTCAATCTCAATTCTATATCAGTCCACAAGCCTCTGATACAGCAGATTTACTGCTTTATTTTGATAAACTGTTTGATAGTGTGAACGGCAATTTACTAAAACCCTTACCGGGAAAGGAGTTGAGAGGTGTAGTGACACAAAAATCTCAACATATTTCCGTTTGGCGATCTGCTTTGCGTGTATTAAATTCAATGTATTTTTCTACTCCTTCTAAGCCTTTAATTACTCCTTCAATTCAAAACTGGATTTTACTATCCGTGGTTTCATATACATATGGGAAAACATACTTTCTAAACATTATAGATTTATGGCACCTCGCTCTTTTAATCAGGATCCCATTGAAAACTTGTTTTGTTTTCTTGTATTCGGAGCCATGGAGTCCGAAATACCAATCCAACATGCTCATCTTTTTCTTCCTCCTTTAAAGCGCTTTTAATTAATAATTTTGTGTCACCACATTCTGCTGGTGCTAACTGCGAAAATGATGAATCTGCTGGAGTCCTAGATACACTCAAAGTGTTCATTTCAAACGAATGGCAAACTAGTGATTCTCAAATTCCGGTCATACCATCTCCAGTATTTCCCGTATTGGCAGATCATGTTACAAACGTCGATTCGTACGATTTTGCGTCTGCATACGTGGCTGGTTCAGTGGCCAAAAAATTAAAACGGCGTTTCACATGTGAAGAATGTAGGAACCTAATGGAAACATCAGAGGACGTGCCTGAAAATATTTTAATCAAACATAGGGAGTATAATAAGGCTACTTTAACATATCCTTCGAACAATTTCTCAGAAGCAGTTAAAATTGTTACAAATTTAGATTATAAGTTTTTACCACAATATATAATCGATTATGGAATTAAGCAGAAATTGTGTGCTGAAGTTGTACTACGTGCAAACCTACCTGTAATATTCTGTAATAACCACACTCAAAAGATTCACACATTTGTTTATCTTGTTGTAACGATTTCAATGTTGCATTGTTGAATAAAGTTGAATAATATCTTAAAAGGGAAAGACCTCAGATATAAGGACCAAGATCCATTAACAATTATGCCTTTTATTAAATATAGCAAAACTTTAAAATCATCTCGTTGATAGCACCTAATTATTTAATATTATATTGTGTATATTGCACGCTGTTTCACAACTACATACATATCAATTTCTTAATAACTTTTCGAGATTAAACAAGGCTTTATATGGACTCGTTTTTTTACTCTTCAACTTTTCAACAAGAAAAACCTAGGGGTGTATAGTTGTGAAGTAAAACACAGTGGAGAGCACAAAATAAAGATGTTTCTAAGTTATTTGTTGTTCTCTTTAATACTCAGTGTTTTATACTTATTACTATTACTTATACTTAGTTATAACGTAAGTAATGTTCATATTGATTTTTTTTATTCATTGTAATTATACACAAGAGTACATGTCATGACTTCTGACTTATGATTATATATATAATTATTCGTGTTTGTTTTTGTACTTAACGGTCTTTTTTATACATATGAAATTACTTAGGAGATAAACTAAATTGTTTGAATTTAATACATTAATTCATTTTACCTGTTAATTGAGATGTTAATAAAACAATCCTTAATAATTCTTAATACGTTTGTTATCAAACATAATCAGTCTTTTATAGAAAGTAACTGTGACTATTAGGATTCTATTAACGGTGAAAAAAACGTTAATAGAAGCCCAATAAAAATAAAGCGGAATATTGTTCAAAACTATTATATATATATATATATATATATTATATATATTATATATATATTATATATATATTATATATATATATATATATATACATATAATTGTGAAGAGACAATCCACAAAATTCAGTAAACCACTTTCCCATTAACAGCTGCTATATTAATTTACAGCAGTGATAATAGATGGCGGAATAAAATGATAACTCAAATTTGTTTTAGAGAAAGGGTTATCTAAAAACCCCTCGACCACATTAATTCACTGAAAGCGAATACGTATTTCGGTAACGATGTTACCATCTTCAGCGCTAAACTGATATTAAACTTTAAAACAACAAATAAACTAAACTAGACTAGCCGCCCTCCCCCCCTCACTTTCTTTGTACCGTTTTATGCATGCAAAGCAAACAGGGATTCTTCGAAAATCTAAAGGTCGAAGAGGCAAGAAGCGGTCGGCCCGGACTTCTCAAAATTCATTCCTATTTCTGTGAATCTCCAAGCTTTCGAAAGAATCTAGGTTTGTTTTGTTATTAATTTGTTTGATTAATTCTATTTTATTTACCGAATGATTGTTTTCAAGCATGTGTAAGGCAACACTAGATTTATCAAAGCGTTTGTATTTTAAATGAGCCAAGTGTTCTTTGAATCTAATTTTTAAGGATCTTTTTGTTTGCCCTACATAAATTTGATCACAATTTTTACAACTAATCTTATATATACCTGATTTATCCTCCGAATCTACTTTATCTTTTGGATTTCCCAGCAACGATTTTAAGCTGTTATTGTTGGTGTAAACTATTCTTAAACCTAATTTTTTAAAAATTGTATTCAACCCTTTAGTATATTGAGGATAAAACGCCATTTTTACAATTTTCTTATAATCCACCTCACCTATTTTGTCAGATTTTAGTGTGGTTATTTTATTAATCTCTAATTTTTGTTTTTGTTTTCTAATAATGTTATAGATTACATCGGGTTGGTAACCATTGTACGTGGCGATTTTAATAATTTCTTGAAGTTCTTTACTATAATTAGCAGTTGATAAGGGGAATCTCAGCAACTTTTAAGGAATTCCTCTATAGAACATTTACTTTGGTCAAAAACACAAAATATATTATCGACGTATCTCACCCAGATTTTAGGGAAATAATCTAAAGAGGCTTTAAGTTCCGTTTCAAATTTACCCATAAACAGATTTGCCATAAACGGTGACAAGCTATTTCCCATGGCTGCCCCTTCCAATTGTTGGTAAAACTCGTTGTTAAATTTAAAGAAATTTTGATTCATGCATAAACTAGTGAGTTTTATTAATTCATCCACTTCCTCCTTATCGAAGCTATTCTTTGATAAAAGTTCTTTCAGGTAATCTAAGGTGGTTTTTACAGGTATACTAGGAAATAACGAAGTGACATCGAAGGATGCTAAAATTTCGTTTGGTTTTATTTCTAGATTTTTTAATTTTTCAATAAATTCTAATGAATTTCAGTGAATTAATGTGGTCGAGGGGTTTTCTCACTATTTATTTGGATTACAGCCACAGGTTTTGTGTTGCTTTGTGATTATTAAAATACAGTATCAAACCTCAAAACAGTTTGTTGCGTGCTGTTTACCTCTGTTTACGTCTGCCCATGTGTTTTGTGTTTACCATAGTTTACCACAAGAGCCCATATAGAATAAGAGCCCCACAAGAACGGAATTTGATGAAAATGACAGTCCGCGATATGGTTCTGCCATCTAGCGAATTTTTACAAACTACTCTACTTGCTCAAAATATTAAACTGAAAATGGCGGCGAGTGAGTCACAGGAGGTGGAGCTGAGTCGTTTACTATCTTTGTCAGATCAGACATGTGTCGTAAATTACTGTCGCTGTAACGCCGGCGTTGACCTGAACATAACCTAACATTTAAAAATCTTAAGACAACGAGATTAAACAAGATATACCTATGCGTTATTTTATTCAATATGTTGAAACAACAATCCGGCAAGTTATTCTTTTTTTCATCTATCGAACTGTTTGATGTTAAGGTTTTGCGTTCTTTTATTCAACGCGAATCCATCAAATGATCCATAAATACACCGAAAAAAAATTTATGACTTAAAAAGTTTTGCTGATCGTTGCTGTAGATCGTTTTTATTTACAGATGTTTAAGCATGTTACTAAAGTAGTTACAATATAAGTAACAAATATATTGAGTTTGAGGAATCGGGCGAGGAAATTATTAATCTCTTAGAGACAGGTATGATTATGGTATGATGAAATAAATATAAATATTGTTGACTAAAAATAAAATTGTACGCAAAAGAAATACAATTTGTCAAGCATTAGTGAAACTGTGAAACTGAAACGTAAAACAGACGTTATGTTATGTCATTTGATTGACAATCCAACATTTTGTGGAATAAAAGAACGCACGTTATTACAGTTTTGTTGGTATCTTGTACATTGTACTGGAAAATTCTTGACAAACTCATCGCATGCTTTCCCACAGATATATTTTTTTTATTTTCTTTTGTTAGGTTATGTTTACTAATGGTTTGTTGCCCTGCAGCTGAACTAAGCTCAGACAAGCATTTTATACATTTTTTTAATAACAAATAAATTAACTAATTATGTACAACAAGCACAACTAAAATAATTTTATTGAATCTTTTCATCCTAAGTTTTAGTGATAAACAAAAGTTTCTACAACAGCTCTCTGTGAAGCGAGTATTTTCAGTTTGTTTGGCGTAACTCATGCATTTTTACAGTTCAATTGTGGTTCAATACATCCCATTTCAAATTTCGCGCCAGCTTTAGGACCGCCCACTTTTCCTAATCTATTGGAGTGGTATATGCCGGTTAATCTCTTATCTCACTCTTACTTGCTTTAAACGCTTTTCGTTCTGTCTTACTTTTCTACCCCGATCCGTGTACCGCTCCAATTATCGTAAACGCCTGTGATAACATTACCGGTAAGGTAATATTAAAAATAAAGTACCGGTACTTTAACAACACTGATAAATGTGCATTTTGTTGCATTATAAAAGAAAAGAAATTTTCGTTCGATGTAGAGATGGAATTCCACTCGGTCCAATCGTTTGCACCGGTGGAATCACGGAATGCACCCACAATGCACCCGGTGCATTGGAAGCATTGCCCGGTTGCCTACATTTCCATAAGACATAAAAACTGCTTCAAAATGACACCAAATATAATATATTTTGTACGAACTATCGCTAGACAATTATTTTGTAACGTTAATTTCAAAAACTTACTCATTCAGATCAGTTCACTTTTACCCTGGATCACTTATTCAAAAATTTGTCTATTTTATTTGGCTACGTGATCTAACCCAAAGTGATCCAAAGCACTTCCCGCATTGCTGTTACTACATCTCGGAAATTCTGGATCAGTTTGGATCAGTTGGTTTACTTGTAGAGGGGATGTTATTTCAACTGTTTGTCAAATTACATTACTCGTCTAAACAACCTTTTGTTTTTTGCTTAACTCACTGCAAAGTGATGCAAAATTAAGAGGAATCCTTGCGAAGGTACCCCTCTCGGGTTGGTATTTTACTTGCTTGTTAATCCCCAACACTACGACATTTAAGGGGAAATGTTTCGAATTTTATTATTGGTTGGCCTTGGCTGTAGGTGCGCTCCAAACATTTCATTGGTTACCCTTTAGCATGTTGCATTGTCTTTCGGCGTCGTTGGCTTCTAACGAAATTTAAATTTTTGAAGCAGAAATAAGCTCCACATACAAATAATCTTCGGCAGTATCAGCATGTTTACAATATTTTTACAATTACAAATATCTACTGTAAATAATGTGGGGGCAGCAGGCTGGCCGTTCGATGAAATCCGAATCGCTCATGACGATTCGAGAGGCCACTGAGGCGCGTTCAGAAACTGCATTGCGATTGCACCTTGGGCGTTTAAAATGGAAAGCAAAACACGCAAAATAATTTACATGAGAGAGAAAGAAAGAAAGTATATTACCCAGAGCGCGCTCTGGGTAATATTTCTTATTCCTGAACGGGCCCCAACACACGATAATTCATGATCCTTGGGAGGGAATTTTAAAATAATAATGATGAAGACAACTCGTTTAAGATGAGATGAACAGTTTTAATAAATTAATATAGTCAAACTTTATTATAGAATTTAATTAAATTTTTATTTTTATATACGTCATTTATGTGTGAATTAGAATAAAGAATGTTTAATATATTTTATAGGAAAATCTTCACGAATTCCAACTCTAAAGTACAGTACCCGAAAAAAGGAATGTCTCCTCCATAAAATGCTTACAGCAAGCCAAGACAAGCATTGCGAGCAGGTAATCCTGCTTGCGAAATCTGCCTGAGATAAATTCGAAACGTGCGACTGCTAAATTCTGTAAATATAATTATAAGTGTTATTTGTTTGGTAAAGTCATACATTTTTTGCTATGCAATACATGAACAATAAAAGTAAATTTTTATTTTTTTTATAAAATTATAAAAATTCTCATATGGTAATTAATTATTAATTAAAAAAATTATTTCAATATTTGAGAATTAGAATTCCGCAAAGATTTATTTCGGCCTTTAACTTGTGTTTAAGCAGTAATATTCATATAATATTTTATTGTTATTCGTTTTATTTTTAAATTGTAAAGGTTCAGTGTTCATTTCAAATATAAACTCTTTTGGATTGTTTCATAGTTCGTTTTATGAATTTTATTTTGCCAGGACCAAATGAAATATCGAGTTAAATTATTTTAAATTAGGAATACAAAAAATTAAATAGAATAAGTTGATGTGGCATCATCGATAATTTTTAAAATCAATAATACAATTTTTCTCTGGAATCCTGTACTGTAGCTGTTTCTGATTATGGCCATCATGCGTATTTATATTTTTATCTTGGAATTAAAAACGAAAAATGTGATTCGATAAAATTGTTACAATACAACGCTTTGTTTTATAATTATATTTACGGAAGCTGGCAGTCTAACGTTTCGAATATCTCTCAGACACATTTCGCAAGCGGGATTACCTGCTCGCAATGCTTGGCCGCCTCTCTGTAATGTGGGTCTCGACAGCTTAGCCCAAACATTTGCATTTTATGGGGAAGACATTCCTTTTTTCGGGCACCGTACAGGGTGACTACGAGAGAATTCCTACCTCCTTTTACTTTGATTTTAGAAAGAAAAAAAGATAAAAGAAGTCGTACAATTTATTTCAGTACTGCTATAGATATTCACAAAAAACAATTGAGTGTCGGACACTCAAAAAAATAAAGTTTTGATTTTAAATAAAATAACATTGAATAAAATTTTACCATTAACATATTAAATCGATTTAGATATTTTCTAAAAATTAACGTTTAAGCTAGAAACAACAAATAATTCGGAAAAATTGAACTTTAAAAAATAAATGAAAATTTAACTAAAACATATTTAAAGCGTTCTCAATTTTTTTTACGCAAAATGTAAAAGTTTTTAAGATATTTTGAATCATATCTCTTGTATAAATGGGAGTTTTCTACATATAAAATTCAAAAATAAAATAAATTAAATAGGAATTATTTTATAGACACCTTCTACATTATTAGTTTTATTATATACGTAGTCCCAGTAGAACTTCTCGCGTAATCACCCTGTACATGCGATCAACTCCTTTATTATAAAGAACTACGGTTGAATTCTTGGCTTCCGGTTAGAACCACATGTCTCGGATTTCTTCTAGAAAAACTATATTAATTAGCACTTGACTATTCTATTGACTCTAATTATTGTTAATTTTGGAATCTCGATTTCAACGCAAAAAATATCTTTATAGAAGTAATGTCAAATTACTAACAATATTGAACTTGAATTTTTTTTCCGAAAATATATTCAATTGCTAGTATTATTTATTGTCCTCATTAACAACGCATATTTTTAATTTAATATTTTTTTCTAAGTTTTAATTAGTAATTTTTGTAGAAACATAATTAGTGTTACAGCTTATTTACATGAAGACATATTCATTCATAACAAAAACTTTTACATAATTAAATTTTATTAACACATTAATAAAACTCCACTTAGAAAAATTTAGTAACGGAGTTCGAAATTTATTGACAAACATTAAAATATTTTGTAATTAATCTAAAAATATTTTCTTCTATTATTATATTCTCGTTATTGTCATTGTTGCAAACATTTCTAACATTCATACTTCCGACAAACATTTCAATTTTATAGTATGTACAAGTGTAATTTCAATTTTTCCTTTCTTTTGCCTATATCTATGTTAAAATTACAATTCACGTAAATAAATGATTCAAAATGCTTTCGAAGTATTTTTCAGACATCGACAATATTCGGTCACTCCCGGCTCGGATCCGACCTGCCACCAGCCTGTCACAAGCTAATTTTTGTTTCCAGCCGCAATATTCTCTTAAACAATTTTTAGAGGAACAGAAAGAGAAGATATGTTTGCTTCCTCTTTCGTTACCTCCCCCACAATTGATAGTGGGAGAAATCCGTCCACGCCTCATGAAAATAATTCATGAAAAACATGCAAAACGCGCGAATTCATAACTACATTATATATACATATTTTTTAAAGCTGTTTTCGCGGTTTTGTTAACAAAACTTCAATCTACAAAGTGACCAACGCGTTTTTGAAAATATGAACTGGAAGTATATTTAATTTTACTGTAAAGTTCAACTACGATTTTTAAATGTTAATTATTTTTTTTTTAATTAACAACTAATCGTAGCGAAATTTCCATTGGTCATTTTGTAGTTCTAGTCCTTAAATATGTGGTGTAAAAAAATGAAATAAATTGATTAAGAACTAAAGCCTCTACGACTTCGCGCGTTTTAATGGTTTCGTATATGGCATTATTCGGTGGGATTCCTCTTAATATCTTCGTCTGAAGATTAAAATACAGCAATTACATCTCGCATGTTTTATTTACTATTAAATCGATCACTTAAGATCAGTTCACTTTGGGTTAAACTGAACTGACCTGAACTAATCTGCGTTGCAAATAAAAGACAACTATTTTGTTCAGATTTTAAGCTACAAAGTTTCCGGTTAAACTTAAAAGTTTACTATTCAGCTGTTCACTATACATTATGAAACATTAAACCTGTAAACCACCTGCAAACAATTAAATAACATCAGAGATATAGAGGAGGGGAGAATTCGCGTCGACCTGCGCGAACTAACCAAGATTGAATATCGCCATTTTGACGCTCTATTTTGCGGGAAATTTAAATAAAAGAATTTACCTGTTAAAATTAAGTAGACGCACTACTCACATTTAAACAGAAATAAAAGTACACCTTATCAACAGACATGATTTGCATTATAAAAAATTACGATTTCGTAAGAAACACATCCGAAAAAAAAGTTACAGTACAATAAAACAACCCCGAATTAATATTACATTACAAAAATTTAAAGTTAATTTAAAGTTATTTCTGTCTTGTGCCAGTGTATGTGAAATAATAGTTATTTTAATGCGAGGTCTGATAAATATACCGTTTAAAATTACTGAAGACCTAGACTATTTCGTTGCAAAATATTGACATAATACCACCATAGAAAAAAAAATGGATTTGCAGTATTTTTGAATTTTAATGTTAGTAATAAATCATTAACAAAATTAACTACAAAGTTAATATAACATGAAAATCTACCTATATTCAGTACATACACAATTAACCTATTGTATATTAAACTGTACAATTGCGGAGAAAACAGAATTTGTACAATTACGGAGAAAACAGAATTTGTACTTAAAAAGCTAAATAAATTCTCTTGGCCTGGTACAATTTTTGTTGGTTCGGGAGATGTTTCTTTATTACAATCGTATATTTAGTTTTTATTTTCTCCGGATGTACACTAAAAATTATAATAAACTGAAAACACTGTATTTCATTTTTAGATTTAAATCTCATCTGTAATTATGTACTGATTTGTTCGCTGATTTTTTTGACTACTACTTGTAACAAACGGTACTGCATCTGACTTAAGAACGCATTGATCACCTTTAGCAGTAAAATCGTCGGGACTAAAATGTTGGGAAAAAATGAATTTGTTTCTTGTCCAAACTCATGTTTCAATATCTTTTTCGAGAACTTGCAACCTCTTTCTCACTAATTCACCTCGAGGAAATCTGAAACAATTGTACCAACAATTATTCTTTAGTACATGCTTTTAAACAATCCGGGCTTAAATCTTCGAATGTTTGAAAATCCTGGTGCAGAACAAGACATCTTGTAGTAGATATAAATTATCGAATAGTCCCATAAAATATAAAAACCACACAAAACTCACAGATTATAATACAAAACAACTCCACTGAAAAACATGTCATAGCCCCATAACCACAACACGCTCATGACATGCTCTGATATACCGTATAACGCCGTATATAAAGCACCTGCGGCGGTCGTATTTAATATACGAACGTCAAAATGGCGGCTTCCATAGATTTGTTGTAATTTTGGATGCGCACTCGTCGAATCGAATTCTCCCCTCCTCTATATCTCTGAATAACATCAAGAAAAGATTATTTCTTATTCGATTTGCACGGGAAATGTAAATTTTTGAATGCACCCGGTACATTCATGTATGCACCCTTGTGGGTGCTTTCAATGCACCGGGTTCATTCCCTGGCCCATCTTTAGTTCGATGTAAATTTAATAATCTGTTTTTCGGGTTCAGGGTTAATATAGAACAGTTTCTACTAAGCATTAATTACATCTTACATCGTATCGTTTTCTTAATTTGGCAGCCGTTATAAATAGACATGCGCAGTGCGTCGATGCAGTGGTAGAATTCAAGTAGACCAACAAACAGTTGCTAAACGCCATTTTGAGAGAAATATTTTGTTTTGTGACTTTACAGAGAGAATGACTTTAGTTATTAGAACTTCACATTCCAGTTCGGGAAGACCGGAGACGGTTTGTTAACAAACGCAAGGTACGTGTTCCTTCTTTTTCCTTATTTATTCCAGCAACACATGTGTACATAAGTCAGTGAATCACGCAATAATTACCAGACCTACATATCTCGTTTTTTTGTTCCAGCAACACTTTAGAGTTGGTGATAAAAAGCATATCTGTGATATTTTGCGATGACGACTAGCAAGGAAGTCAAGGAGGGCTACATTTCCACCTTGGCAGACTTAACGTTCAACAGCAAACCACTCATCAATGTCCTAACGATGCTGGCTGAAGAGAACACAGCACATGCTGCAGACATCGTAGAAGCAATTGAAATGCATCTCGTAAAGGTTATTTTTGATATGTTTGGTACTATTCTAGCGTAATCACTTTATAAGTAATTCGGTTCTGTGTGTGCTTAATGTACAAATACACAACATCGAACCAGTTTTGTTCTATTTCTAGTCATCACAATCTTTTCTGACAGTTTGTGACATATTTTAATAAATAATTTCAAAAGAAACAATAATTATTTATTTATACAAGTGCATGTCGAAGCTGAAAGATTCGGGTTAGTCATCTCAGTCTGATTGCAGAGCTTGAAACCATGCAAAACAGGCTTTGCATGGTTCACTTGCCAAATTTTTTATGTGATTACAATGCACAAGAAAAATTTTTTGTTAAAGAACTTGTCAATTTGTGATGAAAAATTAATGAAATTATTAACAGACACAATTAAGCACAAATCACACACAGATTTAAGATTAAAAAGTTAATTTCTTTAATCTGTGTGATTTTATAATGCATTTCTTTAGGAACACATTGATTTTATGATTAGCAACTACCTGAGGAATCGAATAAGTAGAAATTAATGCTGCAATTCTGACCACTATCGTAACCATCATAACATATTTACGATCTACGTATTTAAATGGCTCTGTAACACGTTACAGACTTATGGTTGGGCTCAGAATTGCAGCATAAACTTGAAAGAAATTGTAAATATATGGGCTGGTATTTTCATCTCTCAGTAACTTTAATCATTAACTCCTGGCGAAGCTATAAATCTATAGCGAAACGTTGAGTGTTTTCCCTTCATATTTCTGTCTGGTTCGAGATTAAAAAAAACTTTGTACTTACAATTTTAATCGTTGAGTTATTCCCATAGTTACAATTATAGAGACAATTGTTTCTATGGGACTCAATCAACGGTTAAAGTTAAGCAGAGATGAAAAGAGCGGGCCTAAGCCATTCTTTATTTATTTGTAATTGCAGTGTGCATGAAAATGTAGTGAAAGTGTGGTATTGATGCATGTATCTAAATTTTGAAATGAATATAATTTCATTTTGGACTTTAAGATTACTCCGAGTTAGGCAAGGCTGCAAAATTTTTCTCATCACGAGGTGTATTCACATCCAACTTTAAATAATTGACAACAACACTTCTTAACCAATCTGACTGGACATATGTATGTTAATGGTATATTATAATAAATGTTTTCTTTCGCTTATGCCCGATTTCTTCATCTCTTGATAAATTTATCTGCCTAGTAATATCCTTAGAAACTGTTATCGATGCAATGGTTTCCAAAGATAATACCTCGCAGATAAATTTATCAGGAGGTGAAGAAAACGGGCATTAGACGATTTTCTCACCTATGGATAAATTTATCTGCCAGGTAGTATGCTCGGAAACTATTATCGATACAATTAGTGCTGTAAAAGTAACGAGAAAGTTTGCACCCGCATGTATTGGTTACTTTAGATTTCGGTACTCGTTACAAAGTATTCATTACTTGCTAGTTTCGTTACTATAGTACAATTAAATAGTTAGATAGCGTGCGTCAATATAATTTTCAACTTAAAGTCGTAATACCTAATAAGATTACTTTTATAATGATTTTGTTTATTAAAAAATATTCGAAATACAATTACTACTTACTAAAAATGCATACTTAAGACGTGAACAGTATGTACGGGTATAAACAATTGATAAACAATCTATTAAAAACGTAAACAACTTATAACTGACATTACCAAATTAATAACTGATCGGAAACTCGGATTTTTCGTGTCGAAACGTGAACGAAATCGTACGCTGTGGATATACGAGTAACGAAATGTTTTAACAAGTAACGAATCTCGCATCGAGTCTCATTTCATACCCGTTACTCAGTAACGAATACGTACGGTTTGCAACAGCACTAGATACAATGGTTTCCAAGGAAAATACCTGGCAGATAAATTTATCAGGAGGTGAAGAAATCGAGCATTAGAAGTTTAAATTATGATTCAAATAGTTTGGATCTGGATTCCGTAGTCGTTACAACAAAACACCTTACATTTAAACTGATTGCCAGTTCACCTGCAAATAGCTGTAGTTCAATCCAGAAGGGTCTTTAAAATAGAAAGATTCCAAGGAGAAAGGATATCGATCAGGATTGAAATTTTAATTTGAATCTAAATGCGTAATGTTGCATTTGGATCACCATTTAGGCCCAATCTTACCACCTCCTGATAAATTTAACCGTCGTTTAAACCATTGTCGACACAACGGTTTCCAAGGATATTAACTGAAAATTAAATTTAACAGGAGGTGGTAATATTGAGGCTTAGTGAGAAAAGAAAGTCCCTAATGACATTAAATTAAATTTGTTTAATTTAAAATTATAGTCAACTTATTAACATAAAATCAGGGGCTTACTGTGATTACAAATAAATAAAGAGTAATTTATAGAGGATGATATCGAATAAGATGGCAATAATTATACCACGTATAGGTGTCTGTTAAGCTGGCGTATCATTTCATGGAAATTCACTAATTATAATGAGTTCTGGCTTTATTTTTAATAATTCTATAGGTCCTGATAGATAAAATCGATAGTTCTACTCATTAAAGCGAAAAAACGCGAAACGCAAACTGAAACGTCAGATACATACAGTGTCCCACTTTGTCCTACGCAAAATTAACGCACAATTATTATAGGAAATTAAAAGATCTATAGTTCTACATGGGTTATAGAAAGACTTCTAGAGAAGAACATTTCTACTTCTTAATTTAAAAAACTCTGATAACACAAAATGCATAAAAATTTTTGTTGCAAATCGTTTTTGATTGCAGTGAAAACCCCGAGCAGCTTCTGCACAGCTGTTTCAGCACTGCTTGGGGCTTCATCAGCAGAGACGTGGCTTGAAATTCTCAAATTGGTTTGCAGTGGGAATTTGAAGCTACGTCTCTGCTGACGAAGCCCCAAGCAGGGCTGAAACAGCTGTACAGAGGCTGCTCGAGGTTTTCACTGCAATCAAAAACGATTTGCAACAACATTTTTTAAAACTTTCACTATGCTTTGACAGCAAACATTGCCGCCTTGCATGGGGTAGCTTATTATCAAAGGGAGGACCTAAGAAAGTGAACTGCTTGAAACCAGTTTGAGACAGTGGCAGTCCGACTCGACGCGGGGGTCTAAATCGAAATGTTAAATGTTCCGCTCGCTTATACGTGATTTTTAATCAATCAGTCTAATATCGCCACGGTATCAACGCGAATATAATTCCAGAAAATAATAACAGCTCTTTCTTGTATTTAGAAACAAGAATTTAGTTGATTTGAATTAAATAGAAACACGACACGTCTCTGCAGCACACTCCGTTGTGCGCATCGTGTCCGAGCATCGCAGTCAACCGATACATTATTGTGAATCATGCCGTCCTAACGAAAGCATTATTACTTTGGCTTACCGATTACTATCAGCTAGACGCGCCGGCAAATATGTTGTTGCGTATACACAGTCTATTTATAACATTGCACCGCTTCGTTGCAATAGTAAAGTTTTACACTTTTTTCTGTCCGCCATGTGCTTATTATGTAGCAAATCCGCTTCAATTTGTTATCCTATTGCCACGTCAGGTCAAAAAGCAGTCGTAGGTTGTCGCTGTTACGGGAGTACAGAAGTGACACTGTCGAATATTCGACAATCCTGTGAGCTCTACGTTTTTTTTCTTGTAGTTCGGAACGTAACCAATGATTTTCTGCAGAGTTCCAGCCATAAGCCTCATTAGATTATTCGCTGGAACTCTGTAGAAAGTCGTTGGATACGTTCTGAGCTACAAGGAAAAAGAAAAGATTGTATAGCTTACAGAATTGTCGAATATTCGACGTCTCATCTGTATGCACGTAACTATGAATTTTGTGTTATTAGAGTTTTTTAAATTAAGAAACAGCAATGTTTTTTCTATAACTCTTTCTATAACCCATATGGAATTATAGATCTTTTAATTTCGTATACGAATTCTGCGTTAGATTTGCGTAGGACAAAATAAGACGCTCTCTGTACCTGACGTCTCAGTTTGCACTTTGGCTTATTTTCGCTTTAATGAATAGAATTATGGAAAATAAAGCCAGAACTCATTATAACTACCGAGTTTCCATGAAGTAATACGCCAGCTTCACAGACACCACGTATAGACGATATCAAAATATTAGTACAATTTAACCTAATTAATCCATATACAAAAGTCTTTCGTTTCTGAGGTATAACCTCCTAAACAGGTAACTTGAAAAACATATTTTCTTAAATATCTGTAAAACTGAGGTAGATCCTTGAAATTTGACATTTAGGATAGGAAATCCAGCGATGGATATCTCATCCAGAAAATTCAGGGTCCTTCACCAGTGGCGTAGATGCGGGGAAGTAGGTTATCATTTTAGTCAATAAGTTTCTTATTGTCACTTTTCAAAGAAGACTGAAAAAAAAAAATTGAAAAGTTCGGATAAAATTGTACCAGAAATGAATTGAAAGAAGTTCCATCGTCGTCAGATTAACTGTTTTCGTGATAATTAGGACGAAAGATTTCATTACTGCAAAAACTCGAAATTTCGTTCTAACTTATTTTGAAAACATGAAATTGAAATTTTCCGTGTATTTTATACATCGAGTTATACCGGTCCGGCCGCGGGCCTTTTGTATGGTAAAACGAACCGAGTGTGAAGTATGGCATACTTTATCACACACACGTTGTGCTCTCTGGTGCACTTTATTTTTGCCATACAAGAGAGAGGAGCGCGCGTCCGAAAACCGGCTAATTTTCTGTTCGCTATTTACTCTTCCAGTACTTAATCTCCATGATTTTACATATCAATGTAGAGTTGGGGAAATAGAAAGCGGGAGAGTAAACTTTCGATAGTTTAAACCTTACTTCTAAATTTCGGTAATTATGGTAATTTATCAACCTTCACATTAAGTAAAATTATTAATCATTCCGTTTATAATTAAAAATGCAAATACCTCATACAAATAAATCATACTAGTGTAATAGTTAATTTTTATTTTACTTACAATTATTTCCACGAGAAATAAAATGAAACAAAATAACAGTCATGCAGCCTTTCGATTAAATTATTGAATGCAAATGTCCGGAGATTGATTGAATTAAGATTTCTAATATACATATTCCACATCCAAAATGTCACATAGTTCTTCCAAAGGCTTAGCTAGTTCCATTTGATTCACTGGTCGAAAATTTTCACTTACATTTCTCTTAGAAAGACGATACATTCTTAAGAACTCAATTTGATAAGTTAATTCTGACGTTCACTGACGGTAATAAATTAATTAGAAGGGCCACGACCGTTACCAAGGAAACTTCACACTATCAAAATAATCGGAAATTTCGTTATAAGACTTGTCCCGCTTTATGTTTCCGCAGCTGTACAATACATAACTTACATATCTAGATTTTTTTTTTTCAAAGTATGCTTTTCAGGTTGCTTTCATAGGTTATACCTCAGAAACGAAAAACTTTTTTACATAGATGAATTATGTTAAATTAAATATTTTTATGCCGTCTATTGTTGCTATTTAATTTAAAGAAATTTAAAGAACTTTAACTCTTTTAGGACTGTTTTCATAAGCAGACTTTAAATTTAAAGTTACTTTAACCTGAAAAAATACATTTGTTTCCGTATTCTTAAAGTTACTTTAAACTAAAGCTTCCTTAAAGTCTAATTATGAAAACGGCCGATAATACTTTAAACTTTAAAATTCAATATTAAAGAATCGTCTAGAATCGCATTTTCACTTTAACGCTTTAAGGGCTGGTTTCATATTAGAATTTTAAATTTAAAGTTACTTTAACCTAAAAAATACATTTGTTTCCTTATTCTTAGAGTGACTTTAAATTAAAGCTTCCTTAAAGACTGATTATGAGAACGGTCATAAAATTCTTAAATTTTTAAATCGTTAAATTAAAATATTTCTGAATAGCACCATTACGTGGTATAATTATTATTATCGCATTCAATAACATCCTCTAGACACATGGCACATGTTAAACAAAAGAAAGTATTAAACTTCTTGTCTTATAATTGTTATTTTAAATTTCTTTAAGCAAATTGATATATTTAAAAAAGGTAAAAATTAATTTTGATTTTGTTAGATGTTGACTGGCTTAAAAATAGTATAGACGTAGAGTTTGCTTACTAGATTCGGTTAGTAGTAAGCCTCATTTACAACCACAGGATAACTTTAACTTTCATATATTTTCATATTGTGAAGATAAAAATTAACATAAGCTAAACCCTGGTTTTATAAACAGAAATAACATTAACTGTAATGTCATAATGTTAACAAATAAATTCAAAGTGTCATTTTCATCCAATGAAGCTTGAAGTCTTCTAACGCCATGAATAGAATATATCAGATTTAATAATTGTGTTCACACTGCAGCGGTGGTCAAAAAAGCGCTTTAGTGCGAACGCATGTACATATTGAAACCGATAAGTTCTATTCATGACATGAAATAAGCGAGCGTTTGAACGTTTTACAAAACGCTCGTGCGAACGCCGCCTAAATAATAATAAAAGAAACGTTAGACGTTAGAAAAGACCAAATTCGCCGGAGCACCTAATTTTTCAAGGTGACTTCTCTCATGTGAGTTGACCGCGCGAGCGACGAAGTACGAATTCTTGTCAAAAACAACGAGCACCTAATTCGGGGACTATGTAGCTTTAACTAATATTAAAAAGAAACATTTTAAGACCAAATTCGTCGGAGCACCTAATTTTGTAAGGTAAATTCTCTCGTGTTCTGACCTCGCGTGCCGTCCGTTCGATTGGCATCTAATTCTAAGTTTTCTAATATACATATTTTGGAAATATTTTCATCATTTCTTAGAGCACCTAATTAGCACCTAATTTTACTGTTATTGTTTTTTTTTGTTTATGCATTAATTTTGTTTTTTTGTTGGAGGGGGCTACCTTATCGTTAAGCTAGCCCCACCCAAAAAAAAAAAATTTTTCTGCCAAACGGTTCGAGCACTAAATTTTTCAATTAAGCACCTTATTAGCACCTAATTAGCACCTTATTTAAAAAAAAATAAAAACCTTTTTTTCCGTTGGTGGGGGGGGGGGGCTAGCTTATTAGACGTGTTTTTTAAAAGCTTCTTGTTAGCGTAAATCCTCTATTTCCTGCTATAATTTTCTTTTTTATTTCGATTTCCCTATTACCATCGATAGATATTTAAATTTGTCCACACGTTCAAATTTATATTCTCCAATTTTCATGTTATTACCAGATGATTCTTGATGAATTTCATTATTATTGATTTCTTTTCATTTATTTTTAAGCCCAGTCACAATTTCCTTCTCTTTGTTAATATTTGTCACCTTTTTGTTAAACATAACAACAATGTCAACCCTGTACAGGGTGGATTAATTTCGATGTCTCTTATGGGCATCTCCGCAACTTTAACAGATAGAAAAAAACTAGTATCCAAGTCTTGATCTCTTTTTTGGAGATTAAGTCTATAGCGCAAACAAAAATTGACTATCTTCTTTTGTTTTCAAGTTATGACCAAAAATTGACATTTTCGACTTTTCGTTTTTCGGTCATATCTCGTTTATTTCTAGAGATATTAAAAAACTTTGATCATTATTAGGACACTTTTTAGAATACAATTCAGTGGTGTAGTTGCTTTTTTAATATTTACTTAAATTTTCAAGTTATAACATAAAGTTATATTTTTTTAAATAGAAATCATAGAAGGCAATCTCATTAAATAGAGATTTTTTTTCTGTTTTCAAAAATATATACTTTGTTGGATTTATTTCTTATAATTAATAGGTAAAATGCCATTTTTGTTATTAGCCTTACGTATCCTAGTCTCAGTAGACTGGCTTCAATGCAGTGCCGACATTTTTTTTTGTTTTTATTAAATATTAATGAACTTTCAAACCTTTAGACAGTTTTGGCCGCTTAGAGAATTTCACATGCATTTTATTTTACAAAATTCCGTTTGAGAAATGTAGCACCCATCGCGACCGATCTGGCAAAAGCTTTTTTTGTTTTGATTAAATATGAATGCACGCAAATTTAGTTTGATACATGTCCGATTTTGTTTATACTTTACTGTTTGTGTGTTTGTTTTTGTTCTTCGTGTTTTCAATGAAATATAACTCAAGAGAAACAAAAAAAAGAAAGCTTAATTTAGTTCTAATTTAGTTATTATTACCTTTATGTTTATCCGAACAACTTGTATTTTAGTGTAAAATCATGTTATCTTTTCGCTTCTCTTGACAACTTGTTTATTTACATTTTTGCACTCCTGATGAAACTATGAAGCGACAGCGAAACGTAGACTGTTCTTGCGATTTCACAGTGTCCGTTTTAAAGTTTAAAAACTATTTTCTCTCACATATTTCATCGAACAAGAGTCGACTTCAATTACAATTTTTTTTAGATTTTTCATTCTGGTAATTTTTTTTATTGAAGTCGTTTCTTGTCCGATGGAAATTGTATAAAAATTGTTTAAAAAAGACGTTGTGAAAATTACAGGAACGTTCAACGTTTCTTCCTAACGAAGCAATAAACCGATAGTGAAACGTTGAGTATTCGAGCAATTTTGACTGTTTAAAGATTGAAAATAATTTTTCTATAAATTGAATGATAAAATTATTTTCAATAGAAAGTCAGACAGGAACTCTTATCAGAACGGTCGCTCAAAACGATAAAGTGGAAATTTGTAAAATTAACGCGAATACGAAATTATTTACGCAGCCAAAACTTTGAAAATATTTGAAAGCTCGTTAAAATTTAATAAAATAAAAAATCGGCTCCGTTTTGAACCCAGCCTACTGAGACTAGGATATTTACGCAAGGATAATAATAAAAATGACAGTTTTTCCTATTAATTATAAGAAATATACCCAAAAAAGTATATATTTCTGAAAACAGAAAAAAAATCTCTATTTAATGAGGGCATTGCCTTCTATGATTTCTGTTTAAAAAAATATAACTTTATGTTGTAACTTGAAAATTTAAGTAAATATTAAAAAAGTAACTACACCACTGAATTGTACTCCAAAAAGTGTCCTAATAATGTTCAAGTGGTTTTTTAATATCTCTAAAAATAAACGAGATATGACCGAAAAACGAAAAGTGGAAAATGTCATTTTTTGCCCATAACTTGAAAACAAAAGAAAATAGCCAATTTTTGTTTACGCTATTGACTTAATCTCCAAAAAAGAGATCGAGACTTGGCCACTAGTTTTTTTATATCTCTTATAGTTACGGAGATGCCCATAAGAGACATCGAAATTAATCCACCCTGTACACTAAGATTTGCCCACCTTTCGGTTGGTAGTGTAAAGTCAATAACTAGCAATTCCATGTTCATCATATTATGTTGGTGGGCTTTTTCCATTATTTGCTTAATATTATGGATAGCATTTGTTGCCAATCGTCCTTGAGTGAATCCACACTGATATTGTGCATTCCTGTTGACTTCCTTTCTTATGTATTGTTTTTTATCTGCCCTGTTTCCCATTCCTTCGGTATAACTTCATCTTCCGTATCTTTAATACTCTGCTATATCTCCATATCTTGTATATAGTTGTGTATACAGTCTGTTTGGTTTTAGCTGTCAAAGCAAATATCTGGGCTACTGTTAGTCATGCGACAAAATATTATAGAAGAAAAGTTATTCTACATTTAATTTTTTATTATCTGCTATAGCCGGAAAAACAACTGAACATCAAAGTGTTAGATGTAGCAAATACATTCAAAATTTTAAATGGATTGTACTCAATTTTATTACCTATTCTAAAACTTTGCGGTGATATACCGGTTGTCTCAGGATGGGCGGCGGCCGGCGGTATATAGCAAACCGTAATACTTATAGCTTCGGAAGAAAAAAAAAAAAACATAACTTCTGTACTCTCTATCAGAAATTAACGAACTTCGGCGGACGAACTTTGAAAGGGAATCTTAATTTACAGTTTCTATTCAACGACTCCGGCTACTTTGCTATAAAGAAGCTAGCGGGCGCTTCTTGCTAAAGTAATTTTTTCCCAGTTTCCAAAAAGAAAAAATTAAATGGAAAAGCGTATTCGTTTTACAGTGATTACAAAGCATCAAATCAGGAGGGCATTTTGGTGGAAACCCGAAATTGATAACTTTTTTC
Organism: Prosopocoilus inquinatus; assembly: GCA_036172665.1. Classification (NCBI taxonomy): domain Eukaryota; kingdom Metazoa; phylum Arthropoda; class Insecta; order Coleoptera; family Lucanidae; genus Prosopocoilus; species Prosopocoilus inquinatus. The sequence goes on from CM069869.1 coordinate 31,009,548, forward strand.
TTTCTCGAGTTATTACTAAATGAGTCTATTAACTGAAGATAAAAACGAATCTAAAACCTCAAACAAATGCTTTCGAGTAAAACTTTTCATTTTGAGGTAAATAGAAAGACTTCAATCTATTTAAATGCATGTAGTTGTTTTTGAGAGCCTATTATTTAAATAAAAGAACAATACAGCAAACAAACACATAAATGAGAAAAACACAGGCGCTAAATAAAAGTAATAAACAATAAAATGTTACATGACGGATGCACTTTGAACATTTATTAAATACATTGTAATCGACAGTGATTGAAGTTCTACACCTAAAATATTTTCTAAATATTATCCATCTTTCATTTCGAAATAGCCGTTTACTATCCGTATATCAATAATAATTTCTACAGAACTCTAAGTGGACAATAATAATATGTATAGCGGCACAGTGAAACTTTGCTGGTCGATCACAGTGTATGATTATTGTTCATTGTTTTTATTCAGTGTTTGAATTGTTATTGTTTCTCTATTTGTTGTTGTATTCTTGTGTTTAGATATTATCCGCTAATATCAGCAATTAATAGACACATTAGATAATAACTCGAGCACGAACAAAGATAATCATTTCGGGTGTTCACCATTTTGTAGGCTTTGTAACTGTTGCAAGAGAAACACACCTTTCCATTTAATTTTTTTTTTTGGAAAACTGTGAGAAACAATTACTTTCGCAAATAGCGCCCTCTAGCTACTTTATAACAAATTAGCCGGAGTCATCGAATAGAAAATTTATATCAGCTTAAAATTCCCTTTCAAATGAGCCGAAGTTCGTTAATTTCTGATAAAGAGTACAGAAATTATGATATTTTTTAAAGTAAATGATTCAACTGTTTTCTACCCTTATTAACGGTGATACGATACGAGATGCGCCTCAAAGCTTCATCTTATTTTGAGACATTTGCTAGTAAAATTAATTTTTATTGATTGCGCTATTGATAGCGCCCCCTTGCGGTCACCTCAGATACTTAAAAATATTTTCTTTGAATTTCTCTTGGTCACTTTCACTATATTTTTTTCTCACAAAGCTGTAGATTTTACGGTTAGCTATAAGGTGCCCCGCTTAAGGCCTCTCTCTAGTTATTAATTTTACGAAAAAATGTTTCAAATGAAAGTTACACTATATCATATGGAGCATATTTTAAAATTAGTTTGACGTATACAGAATGCTCCGTTTAACGTGGACGTTAAGTCACTTCGTTAATTTAAATGGAACACCTTATGTTTTTACATTTTCGTGTTCTGGATTAAATTTTAAAATGATTGTGTACCATACATAAGATCTAATCTAAACAGTTTTCTCGTTATTCAACTTTTTAAAAAAAAATATCGCTCTTGCAGTACCTGAAACAAATGCAAATATCTTCCAAACAAATGACGTTAGAGACTTGTGGTTTCTTGCAAAAGTTTCCTTGAAACGCTTTTTCCGCTACAGCGTCAAGAAAAAATTCTAACAACATAAGTTCTTACAAAAAAATTAATGAACTTGAGAATATTCAAACTACGAATTTTTTTAATAGAATGCCATATAACTTTTATCATTATTTGATGCGTTATTTAATTCTCTTTTCAATGATATAGAGTTGTCGACATAGATATAGACCTTCTTAAAGATTAATTTTAACTTTTTGAATGTCGCATAATACTTAATTATCTTAGGGTAAGATAAACAAACAATTTGTTTGCTCTGTAACCATAGCAACTAACAAATGTCTGTAACACTGCCCAGGGGTGGGTGTAAGTTAACAACATGAACAAGTTTTGATTATCGAAAATTACTATAATTGAGTAAGAACAATTTTACAGTAAACAATATACTCAACACATTTTATTACTCTTTTCCATCTTTTTTCTACTACTACTTCCTCTTCTTTCTACCCCTCACTCCTCTGGTGGAGTTGTGCAATACCAACGTGATAATCAGGCCTGGTCTGCGGTGCTTGACGAATCTTTTTAGACATGGAGTGACTTATGGAATGAAATTATCTTTGTCCAAGATCCCACGTACATCTCGAGAGATATCAATGTACGTACGTAATTCTCGTGCAAAATTTAAATAAGCAGGTGTTTATCCAGTGCTGAGGCCAGACCCTGTATTCATTGCAAAGCGAATAGATGGTAAAAACTCATCCCAGGTGGTATGATCATTTCCAACCAGCATGGAAAGCTGTGGTTTTAGATCCAGTTCTTTTTTTCCACAGGATTACATTCTGGATAATAAATGGGATTCAACCACTGTTTTACGTCTAAACTGTATAGTACTTGTTGCTTAACAAATTGCACTCCATTGTCGCTAATTATACAGCGAGAGAAGCCATATCTCAAGAAGGTTTCTTCTATTAGAATTTTTGCACATTCCAAAGACGTTGCCTCTCTCAGTGGAAACAATTTCACCATTTAGTCGAAGTATCTTCTATGATATAAATCCATTTGTTCCCTCAGTCAGTTTCAGGGAAAGGGCTAAACAAGTTAATAGCCAAAACTTAGAAACGTTCGTTATATGCTGGGGTCTGCAGTAATATAGCAAATTTTAAATTTGAACTTTGTACTTTTGGCCAGGAACACAATTTCTGATGTATTCTTGCACTTGCTTTCTCCTTCCAGGCCAAAAGTAACGTGTTGCTATCCTCCGAAATGTTTTATCCACACCGTAATGTCCTGCAGTGGATTTATCGTGGTATTTTTCCAGAATTTCTTTACGTGACATTTCAGGGACTACATATTGACTTTCTTCGCTTTCGGTTTCCGGTGAATACGGATACAGAACACCATTATTCATTAAGTACCCTTTTTCTGTCCAATTGAATATTTCTTTAGGAGATGCCTCCTCAAAGCAAGCTACAATTTTAGCACTTTCGGGGTCTAAAAGTTGCTCTTGTCTTAGCTCTTCAGGATTCTTTCCAACCAAGTCCACAACTGCAGTCTCTAAAAACTCTTCTTTCGGTAAATCGCACATAGGTCTGGACAACGTATCCGCTACCTTATTTGGTTTTCCGGGAGTATAACTTATCCTCAAATCGTATGCTTGTAATTGCAATGCCCATCTCGCTAAACGACCAGTAGGAGATTTTAGGCTTAACAACCAACGTAGAGGCTGATGGTCTGTTCTTATATGAATTTCTGAGCATTCAATATACCCACGGATACGATTTACACCATGTACAATTGTTAAAGCTCTCCGCTCTGTAGTGGTATACTTGCGTTCAGCTGCTGTTAAAAAACGTCTGACGTATTCGAATGGTCTCTCATCTTCATTTTGTTCTTGTAGCAAAACTGCTCCAATAGCGTAGTCACTGGCATCTGTGTTTAAAGTAAACGGCTCTGACACGTCAGCTCACGGAGAGCATTTTCATCCGTAACATTCGTACAATCTTTGTAGATGCGTACTGCATCAATGAAAGCCTCGATATCAGAATTTTTGTTACCATTGAAACGAGCAGTACATGCAGAAAAAATGCCTGTCTGCATGGTTAAACTGTTTTCAACAAATTTTGATAATAACTGCATTTCGATTTTGTTGCATATTTTGCAGCAATACATTTAATTGTTGATCGTTTAAAGTAAACATCGGAGATGCGGGACTTTCATTTGCCATTTCTGAAGCGTTTTTACTTATCTTATTCTTCGATGAAACTGCAGAATGCTTGGATACCTTCCTAGGAACCTGTCTTCTCCTTAAATTGTAACACCCCGTCTTGAAGTCTCACAAAGTACAAAGCACCAAAACCGTTCAGTTCAAATTTAAATATTTGAGAAATCGCGCCACTTTCTGAGTGTAACGTATTCAAAGCAATGCGTCAACCGACCGTTTTCGACGGCGCGCTAATATGGACGTTCACTTATTGTATGCGATGCAACAAATTTAACATGTTTTTCTGGACAACAGTTCACTTAAATAGACGTAAACACATATTACAATGTCTATTCGAACTCGTAATGTTCCAAGAAATTCACTTTATGCTGATAAACGTAACAACTAACTACAATGTTCATCAAAGCACCGTACCTGCACCACGTGCAATAAATTTAACCTGTTCTTTTTTTTTAAACACACTCCAGTTCAATTAAATAGACGTAAACCCAAGTTACAATGTCTATTCGAACTTGTAATGTTCCTAGAAATTCACTTTGTTCTGACAAACGTATAAAATGGCTACAATGTTTATCACAGCACCGTACACCACGTGCACAACTTCGTAATTTTCTATATCTTCAAAACTTCAAGCCGAAGTTGGGACGCCAATTTTGTAACACTGCCCAGGGGTGGGTGTAAGGTAACAATATGAACAAGTTTTGATTATCAAAAATTACTATAATTGAGTAAGAATAATTTTACAATAAACAGTACACACAACACATTTTATTACTCTTCTGCATCTTTTTTCTACTACTACTCCCTCTTTGTTCTACCCCTCACTCCTCTGGTGGGGTTGTGCAATACCAGTGGCGTTACATGTCTCAATATTCCGTGAAATTTTTAAAAATCGTGAAGAAAAATCTAAATATTGAAACCCTACATCATTGAAAAGAGATTTAAATAGCGCATTTAATAAAGGCGAAAGATATATGGCATTCCATTAAAAAAAATTAGTTATCGTAGTTTGAATATTCTCAGTTTATTAATTTTTTGTAAGAACTTATGTTATTGGGATTTTTTCTTGACGGTGTAACTGAAAGAACGTTTTAAGACGAATCTTTTGCGTTAATAGTTTTTTCAGTATTTAGATTTTTCTTTACGATTTTTAAAAATTTATAGGGAATATTGAGACATACATGGGTGTGGATACAACAAGACGTGCTTCAGCAGTTGGAACATTTTTTAACGAATTCGCTGTTTTATGAAACCCTAAAATACGGTCAAATGGAGATACTGAGCAGGTCAACTGACTGTGACTTGTTGTCTCCACATGGTTCTATCCATAGCAATAGAAGTTTCTTCTTAAGGTTTATTAGCTTGGATATCCATAGTAAGAGTGAAACATCATGTCCTCTTGCGCAGGAGACCTTAAATATTAACTTTAACTTTTTGAATGTCACATGATACTTAATAATCTTAGGGAAATATTAACAAATAATTTGTTTGCTCTGTAACCATAGCAACTAACATAAATGTCTCAATATTTCCTGTATTTTTAAAAATCGTAAAAAAAATTAATACTGAAAAAAGCTATTAGCGACAAATGTCGAAAACTCTATGTCATCGAAAAGAGAATTAAATAGCATCTAATAATGATAATGGCATTCTATTTAAAAAAGAATTATCGTAGTTTGAATATTCTCAAGTTCATTAATTTTTTTGTAAGAAATTATGTTGTTAGAATTTTTTCTTGACGCTGTAGCTGAAAAAGCATTTCAAGGCGAAACTTTTGCAAGAAACCACAAGTCTCTAACTTCATTTGTTTGGAAGATATTTGCATTTGTTTGAGGTACTGCATAATATATTTTTTAAAAAGTTGAATAACGCGAAAACGGTTTAGATTAGACCTTATGTATGGTACACAAAGTCACATTAAAATTCAGTCCAGAATCCGAAAATGTAAAAATATATAGGGTGTTCCATTTAAAATAACGAAGTGACCTAACGCACAGGCTAAACGGAACACTATACACGTCAAACTAATTTTTAAATATGCTGGACATGATCCTGTGAAACTTTTATTTAAAACATTTTTTTTATAAAATTAATAACTAGAGAGGTATGAAAGAATCTGCCTTAAGTGAGACACATGTATACTGCCGGTCGCCGCTCATCTTGAGACACCCGGTATACATATCATCATTATGATTGAAATTAACCTCCGCCCACAATAATTTTTATATCCGTAGATATGTATTTCGGCAGCTAAGCTGCCATCTTCAGTACGCTACCAACTTAAAATCACTAAAAAATGTCTAAAAACAACCTAATCACACTGACAAAATCATAAAAATGTTAAACGTAACAACAATCTAATCATCCTAAAAGATATATATGTCTAAATGTAAGTAAATATAAATTAATATGTGAAAATCTAAAATAAACTATATGTGTTATGTATAAATCAGAAAAAAAAATTATGTGAACGCCTAAAATTAACTGTCAGATACCTTACAAATAAGAGCTAACCAAACAACACGGAAATGCGAAAATAAATAGTCCAAAGACCCCGAAAAAACTTCTTATTCTAACGAATAAATAAGAATATAATTCCCTGTTATTTGATACCTAAAAATCCTGAAAATAAACTATGTGTTATGTATAAATCGGGGGGAAAAAAAATATGTGAACACCTAAAATTTACTGTCAGAAACCTTACAAATAAGAGCTAACTAAACAACACGGAAAAGCGGAAACAAATAGTCCAACGACTCCGAAAAAACTTCTTATTCTAACGAATAAATAAGAATATAATTCTCTGTTATTTGATAACTAAAGACCTAAAAATCCTGAAAAATAAAATAAAGTATATACATTAGGTATAAATCGTCAAAAAACAACCTACAGATGAGAACAAATCACATCCACACACCGCAAGTTAAGAGCACTTTAGGAAAATTTTATCTCGGAGAATCCTCTCCTTATAAAATTGCACAATTGCACACAATTGCAAAATTTGCACTGGATATTTCATAAGGAGAGGACTCTCCGAGATAAAATTTTCCTAAAGTGCTCTTAACTTGCTGTGTGTGGATGTGATTTGCTCTCATTTGTAGGTTGTTTTTTGACGATTTATACCTACTATATATATTTTATTTTATTTTTCAGGATTTTTAGGTCTTTGGACTATTTATTTCCGCATTTCTGTATTGTTTGGTTAGTTCTTATTTGTAAGGTTTCTGACAGTAAATTTTAGGTGTTCACATAATTTTTTCTTCCCGATTTATACATAACACACATACTTTATTTTCAGGATTTTTAGGTATCAAATAACAGGGAATTGTATACTTATTTATTCGTTAGAATAAGAAGTTTTTTCGGGGTCTTTGGACTATTTATTTTCGCATTTCCGTGTTGTTTGGTTAGCTCTTATTTGTAAGGTATCTGACAGTTAATTTTAGGCGTTCACATAATTTTTTTTTCTGATTTATACATAACACATATAGTTTATTTTAGATTTTCACATATTAATTTATATTTACTTACATTTAGACATATATATCTTTTAGGATGATTAGATTGTTGTTACGTTTAACATTTTTATGATTTTGTCAGTGTGATTAGGTTGTTTTTAGACATTTTTTAGTGATTTTAAGTTGGTAGCGTACTGAAGATGGCAGCTTAGCTGCCGAAATACGTATCTACGGATATAAAAATTATTGTGGGCGGAGGTTAATTTCAATTGTCTCTTAAACCACAGTCTCCTTTACTATTTTAGTATATCATTATTATGTCTTCAGTCTAAAGACGTAAATCGATAGTAAAGTAACAAATGCACTCTTACGTAGATTCGTACATTAGAACTTTATTAGAAGAAGTAGTTCGTGAAACAAAAGAAGTTATAGTTCAGATTCCCATTAACCAATGTTCCTTAATATAGTCTTCACACAATGTGCTATCAATCATAAACACAACATAGCAACATGAACAAAGTAACAATAAATTAATGTGTAAATTAAGTTTGAACTTTCAGTTCATAATATCTAGAGCTTTTGTTTAAAGTGATCTCCGTTCTTTGCAATTAACACCCATTTCGTCCTAGTTAAGATAACAATAATAGTTAATCAATTAAAAACATAAATCGATAATTAAGTAACAAATGACGCTTAGGCAAATTAAATACATCGTTTTGAGAAGGTAGGCAGTGAAAACAATTGCTATAGCCTTAGCGGCAAATTAACTGAGAAAATTATAAAACGAAAACGAATTGTTTTTTCGTCTTAAGTATAGCACCAATTGGTGACAATGGCACACAACAGAGGTTACTTTGAACAAAAACTCCAGATATTACGTATTAATTTATATTACTTTGTGTAGTTATGTTGTATTTAGTATGTTGAAGAGCATTTGGTGTTAAGAGAGTATCGAGGAACATTGTTCAACTGGAAGCTGTAAAATGATTTCCTTTGTTATATTACCTACTTTCTCAAGTAAAACTCTAATCTATGTAAGCGTGCACTTGTTATTTTATTATCGATTTATGTCTTATTGAGTTTTAGAATATATAATTTTAGAATACATAATAAAATTGGGTATGTTCCATTTAAAATTTTGAAGGTATTTGTCACATCTTACACATTTGATGATCAATTGTTTTTTTTCTGCTGTGCCGGATAATAGAAAATTAAATGTAGAACAACTCTTCTTCTTATATAAGTAACTGATAACAATTGAACTAATTTAAAAAATGGATATTTTACATATTTTCGTCATCCTGAGCATATTTTGTGAAAAAACTCATATCAGTGAATAACTTTGTAATTTTCAGGTATTTTTTTAGATTTACTTATTTTCTGATATGCAACTTTACAAGTCTGCCTAGAATATTTACAGATAATATACTCAGGGCCCTTCCAGACGAAATCTATTGGCAGCTAATTTGAGCCATAAGGAATAAACTTAGCAATTGAAAAACAAGCTTATCAATTTTAATGATTTTCGTGATAAATTTGTTCCATATTCCAAATAATATGTGCGCCCAGTTTTTGAGTTTATGGCTAATATGAAATAATTTCAGTTACTATATTTTCACTGGTTACTGTTTTTCGGTATCAAATCAAACTTTTTTTTATAAGTAAGAAACAATTAGGTGGGTCGGTAAATTTTTATAATGAGGTAAACTTTTTAAATAAATTATTAAAATTTATAAATTCGTTTATTATTTTGAATCAAGTGAGGCATTGATTTCAAAAACAGCATATGTCCAAAATGGATAATATCGAGATGTTACCGGTATCTTATGGATTTTTTGTAAGTCATATGTTGCTGTTATTTGTTCATTTAAAAGCCTCACATACCGTATGTCCGTCTGACATTAGGACATAGGGATTTAACATAGGAAAGCAGAAATTGATTATCTTATCTTCTTGAGTAAATTCGTACGAATTTTTAGGTTGCAATCGGAAAGATTTGGGTATACAGGTTGTCCATGTTTCGAGCCCAAGAATGGGAATCTCACTTATCTTAAGAGATACGAGGTCGGTTAAATTACGCCAAAGTTGCGTATTTTCATGCTAATTAATAATCTGAAAAGCAATTTAAATTATTCCTTTTCGTTTTGAAGATATTAAGAAAAAACGAAAATTTTTCATTTTCGTTTTTATTTTTTAAATCGAAAACTGATAAAGCTAGACATTCATAACTTACACATCACATTATTACAGGCCCTTTTTTGTGTAGAATCTAAATCTGTCATTACATTTACCCGAGCTGTCAAAATTGCAGAGATACGACTGTCAACTTCTTTTTTTTCTTATGGGCGCCATATTGGATTTTCATATTTCTAAATAAAGATTTTTTCTCCGATTCCAACAATTTATCACACATTACGACTGATTTGACTTTTTCACCAAAATTTCAATTTTTTTATTTTTACGAAGATCGTTGTGGAAACAAAGATTTTGTTACTTATGTGGCGCTAGCTTAACCAACTGAAAACGCGGAAGAAATTCTGCACTGTTAAAAATCACTTTTTCATTACTCAATTTTTATAATATTCTTATTGCAAACAACCGCCACTTTAAGTACAAAACAATTTTTCGGGTTTAACAAGACAAACTGCAGTCAGTTTTACATACCACATCAGGTGGAGAATTCTGAAAGAAACATAAGAATCGTCATTGGAAAATCCATATCCATAAGCCCAGAAAAAGTAGCTTTAACTTTGTAACTTTTTGTATTATAAATTTGTGTTTCATTGTACCTACCCATCAGAAAATAGTATGTGGGAGATAAATCTGAACCTCTGCTGGCCAGCCAATGTCTCCGTTATTTCTTTTTTGAAAACATTTTAGTTAAACAATCAGCAACTCAGGCGACATGAAAGAGCAAGCCGTCTTGTTGAAATTAACTGCTTATTAATGTATTTCATAAGAAACGTTTTTTTTACGAAAATTTAGGTATCCGTTTTCAGAGAATGAAGATTTTTATGTTCGTTGTGTTGCTTGAACAACTACTCCTCATTGGGGACTTTGTATTTGGCTCGCCGGCATCGGATCATATCACAATTTGAAGGAAATTTGCATTTCCTTCTGACTGGCTTCTTATAAATGTACAAAAGTTTATTCGTCATTCATTATCGCCGGGCAGAAGAAGTTTGTTTTTTTCTTCATTCTTCATTCTTCATACCACTTAATGTGATAGCTTTGAAAGAATGGTTTGTTGAGCTAGAAGGATTATTTTGCACTGAATGCAGGAGTTGTTTACAAATAAAATATTATGACTTTCGAGCTTTTAGAATTTGTTGACGCTTACATGGCGCTAGCTAGATCAATTGAAAACGCGGAAGAAATTCTACTTAACCTTAACTTAACCGTGATTCTACCAATGCTGGGGGCGCGTTAGAGTCATTATACCACTTTCGTAATTCAAAACCATTGATCTGATTATCAAATAGATTTAACAATTCCTGATCTGATTATCAAATAGATCTGATTATCAAAATAGACTTAACAATTCCTTTTTTTATTAAATTTTATAATTTTTGCTAATGTCATAATCGGTTTTCAACTTAAAATTAACTTTCCCAAATAGAGCAACTAATTTTATAAACAGAAAGCAGCAATAGAAAGTTAATCAGGATCATAATATTTAAATAAAGCAAGTATTACGGAATTGTGTAATTATTAGCATTAGTCTCTAAATCGGAGATGATATAGAACGGCAAGGCTTATTCATATTTTACATTTTAACTATACTTTATTTTTTATTGATAGATGGAAATTTACAGATTGTTATAAGTGTTACACAACTAGCAGACGACAAAAAATTTCAAAGTTGACCCCAATTTTTACTATCAGTTGCTGTTTTAATAAAATGCAGAAAAGAATACGAATAACTGACTAATAGGAGAGCTATATTCATTTACAACTTCAAGTTTTCCGCCTATCAAAAAAAAAAAAAAGAAATAGGCTACAGACTTCGATTTAATTTCAATACTAGTTCGCCATTATTTGATTTAGGTGAACTGTTTACTGTTAGAGATTATAACAGAAACTGTTTCAAGTATTAAAGATTTTATTTTCTTTATTGAGTACGTCCGTTTTATTCCATAAAAGCTTAGTGTAGGAAAATACAAAAATAAAATAATCACTTTAATAATACAGTGACCAGCAAGAAAATTGCATCATTTTGGAAAATTTTATTTTTATAGTTAAAAAAAACTTGTGCCAATGGTTTATGTACGTTATACAAAGTTTGAAAATTAAAAAAAGAAAAAATAGTAATATGATTCCAGTAGGTTTTTTATAAAAACTGTCGCTTGCTACTACTAAACGACAAAATGGGACAAAAGACTTAATCTTGTAGTTTTGCGAAGCAGTAAATGGGCATTTGGTATTTAGCTGTTGCAAGTGATTAGTTTATTCATTTATATCCATAAGAAATATTTAAACAAATAATATTTGCTCCTGGGTTCATGCACGAAAAAATGTGAGACATTGGGTGACATGAATAAAAATGAAGTATCTACTAATGCGTCAAGCATTAGCATCTTCTACGTCGTACTTACTCCGTCGCTGTAGTATCTACTAACTTCCGGTAGCACTTTCTTACTTTTATGAAGACAGTACTTTAAGGCAAAGTAAATACTTCTGTAGGTGTAGTATATGCTTTTGCAGTGTAGTCTTTTCTCTAGAATGTACAGCATTCTCTCCCGCGTACAGTGGCGTAGAAATAGGTTTTAATTTTCACATCATATCACATCGTCTGGTACTGAATTACAACTTCTAACCAAGTCACCAGTTGAATTTTAACTAGATGTAAAAGTATACCAAAATTACAAGTATTACATATTTTGTAAAATTGAAGGAACTGGAAAGTTTACAGTTCGACAGTGACTGTAGTTAGATAATCTCTAACTGTAGTCATGTGAAAGCGACAATGGCATGTGTTATTTGACATATAAAATTCCATTAGAGAGCTGAATATTTCTAACTAATTCATCTAATATTATTTTTAAATATTTTGTAACCCAGCGTCTTGACTTCTAGCTACGCTACTGCGTATGGGTAATGCGATTAATTGAAAATTGTTAATAATTACCGGTTATTATTAATACAAACCAAATTATCAGGTTAAACTAATAGATTTATTTATTGTTAATAATTTCTGTTTATTAGTGGTAAATGTAATAAATTTCTATATTTCAATGTAAAAAATAAATACTTGATTATTAGTTTATAGTATAGTATATTAATATAAAATAAATTGATGGAATAATTCAGAATTTGGAATAAAGAAATTTATTATTTATTCACATAAATTTTTTAATACTTTTGTTTATCCCGAAATAGCTGTTAAATGTATAGCGAAACATCTACATTTATACTGGTTTTCTGAATCGCCCCATTAATTATTACAAATTTTTCGATAATTTTCAACAGGCAAGAAAAATTATTATACTTTTTTAATATTTGCAAATTATACATATTAAAAAGTACATCTTTATTACTAAGTTCATTTTCTTATTTATAGTAAAACTAAACTCCAGACAAAAATTAAGGAACCAGTATTACGGGATTTTTTTTTGTTTACATTATTAGAAGAGTGTGAATGTTCAGTAAGTGCACAAAAATCTTCAAATAATGTTTAACAAACTCCTGAAATAGAAACGCATTGCTATTGATCTGACATTAATAACTTGAGATTCTTCACAGCAGAATGTTCTTTGATTAGGTCGTAACTTATTTTTTCAGATGGAATATCTAACTTCTCGAATTACTTCATCGCCTTAAAACGAAAATACACAATTTATACCTTTGTAATTAAAAAAAAACAACAAAAATGAGTTTTCACGGAACCGAAATTATCAAGTGATACATATTCGAAATCTACAATGATCTGTAGATTCCAAATATGTAAAATTATATAGGCTGATTCAGAATAGGTGTCCGACCCGTTAGGAGTGTATTCACTAAGGTCATGTAAGTGCAAAATTGCAAGAAATAAATCTATCAGAAGCATTTCAAAAATCAACCTCCTTTGAATCCAAAATGAAAGTTATGATTCATTTCTTACTTATACATATAATTGCATATTATACACTTCTTCCGCAGAAAGTCATAAATGAAAATGTTTTACAGTTTCATTCCAAGACAAACGCTAGTATTTTGTTCTATTCCGCGCGAGTTCATTGCTCTTGTGACGCAATACAGCTGTACTAGTGCCCATCAACCAATTTTAACTGAACCTTCAATGCATTTTATCTCAAAAACTAAGGATAATAGACCGACTCCCTATGCATATACACTTTTTGCTTTCTTTTTCTGTGTACTACCTGCGGTTAACGGGTTGGACACTTATTTTGACTCACCCAGTATAGGCCATTCCATTTAAAATAAGAAATTTAAAGTCACTTCTGGCGAAACCGGAAGTCGTATGGTGGCCAGTGCTACGTCGGAAAATTCAGCTTTTTATTTAATTTATCGATCCCGAATTTTATGCAAAAAATAAAATTCAAGAAGAGTGAACACAGAGTGTGGACAGCCTTATAGTGTATTGAACGTAGGTTTATTAAAAATATTTTCTTGTTTTCTACTGTCACCTACCAAACGTTGTACGGGTTTTTTATTAACACTCTGTATAAATGTGGATTTTTTCTGTATTTGTCCGTCTTTTCCACGTCGGTGGATAGGTTACGGACTATTTGAATTCTGTTGACACAATTTTTTCTTGATCTCTCAGTTTCTTTTTGTTTCAACTCTCAATTTCTTTTAAGTATTTCTTTCTTGTGGTATTAATTATTGTCTGTACCGGGTGTCCCACGCCAGGTGTTCACCCTTCTACAATCTTTATTTATTAATCGATTTACGTAAAATTTGGAAACGATAAATTAAACAAAAAATGGAATTTTCCGATGTATTGCTAGCTAGCTAGGACTACACTACACTATGGGTTGTAGCTGTAAAAATTTTAATCAGAGGCTCTGAAACTCTGAAACCGGCTGTTTCATATTGGGTGTGCACTGAAGGGATCTCCTAAACCGTAAAAGATACAAATTTGGTTAAATGGAAGAAAAGTTGCACGAAACAATGTTTAACTCGTATTCATCAACAGAATGATTTTTTTATTATTTCTTCTTGAGATATAAATAAAAATGTAAAAAAACTATTTTCTTTTTCTCAGTGTACCTCTTTTATTATACATAATTTTGAAATTTTGATTTAACTTTCTACAGGCACTTTTTGATTCTGCTTTGAATAGAGGTGGCAGAATTGAAGTCAAACGTTTCGTCTTCCCACGACTATCATCAGTTTCGATTTTTTAAATACAACTTGTTTCTTTTTATTATTCTATTCGATAGTATAAAATTTTATTTAATACATAATTTCAAATTTTTGGTTCATTTTCGTATCTTTTTATTATTCTAGTCGATAGCATTTTTTCTGGCGATTTCAGTGAGTATAATACTTAATACCCTTTTTTCAAGTAAAGTTTATTTGTTAAGTATTAGCAACTAACATTCAGTTGTTGGAAGAGGAAAATCAATAAATATTGACGAAATGATATTAGGTGGTTAACACAAACCAAATAAACAGCAGTATATTAAATTACAAGAACAAAATAAATAAGTTGAATAAAAATTATAGAAGAACATGAGTTTGTGAAATAAATAAATTGAAGGAAATCTTCGAAATGTCCTCCACTGTTTTCAAGACACACATGCGTTCTTAATCTTTGTTCTTAATAATCTTGTTGTCTAACGTGTCGAACGTGAATTAGGGAAACATTTCTGTAAGAATGTAATAGTCGCCTTCTTAGTTTCTCTTTATTATTTATCTTAATGCTAGTCACTGTTTCAATATGCAAAATGTAAAGCCTACTCTGTCCTGTTTAAATTATGGACGGCGGTACCGATATAACGTGCCAAACTTCGACTGGTCAAAATGAGTGACAATATTTAGTACCATTTTTGGATTTCAGATTAATATCAACTATTAATTATGATGTACCGTTACAATCAGGAGAAAAAAATCTATCGAATAGAATAATAAAAAAACATAAGTTGTATTTAAAAAGTCGAAATTGATGATGGTCGCGGAAAGACGAAACGTTTGACTTCAATTCTGCTACCCCTATTCGAAGCAGAATAAAAAAGTGCCTGTAGAAAGTTTAATTAAAATTTCAAAATTATTTATAATAAAAGAGATACGGAGGAAAAAAGAAAATCGACTTTTTTACATTTTCATTAATATCTCAAGAAGAAATAAGAATAAAATCATTCTGTCAATGGATACGAATAAGGCATTGATTCGTGCAACTTTTCTTCCATTTAACCGAATTTGTATCTCTTACGGTTTAGGAGATCCCTTCGGTCCGAATACGTAACAATTGGGAATTTTGGTTTCCATGACAACGAAACAAAAAAAAAAATTTTTTTTTCAATTAGCGATCAAAATGTGATCAAATGTTTCAAGACAATCACTCCGTTGATTGTATTTTGATTTTTAACATTTTTATAGCATTTGAAATTTTCATTAGGTTGTAACTCATTTTTTAAATAGGATCTCATGTTTTCTTAGCTTAGTTCAACAGAACATTTCTTTCTAAGTGCGTCGATACCGAATATTTCATACTCCCTTTGAAAGTAATTTAAAATAGAGCACGTTTTATTGAAGTTTTACACTCCCTTAATTTTAAATGACTCTCAAAGAAAATAACCTCAAAAAAGTTATAGTAAGATAAATGTTGTGGCAGCCCTGTTTTTCACGCTGTTCACCGTAAGAAATTAAAACCACTATGATTGTCTTACCTTCTTGTGGGACTTCATACCAAATTTTATCCAAATCGGTTCAGGCATTCTTTTGTTATAAGAAAAACTAACATGAATGCAAGTGTCCTGAGTAAGGGGTTGGTAGAGCTGCGAGGAGAGCGTACTAACTTTTGTTTAGCGAAACGTGCGTGTGCATCTCAAATCGGTTTGCGTTTGTCGGAGCGTTTTTATTGCGTTTGCATAATTTTCATTGTAATTCCAAGGAATAATTTCCGAAATACAAACTAAACCTGAAATATTGCTGTCTATTCACCCCTTAGAGCGTTTTCATATTCGCGACCTAGCAAAGCGATTTAATCGCGCGGGTGTACATGATTTTAACAGTTTTCATATTTTTGATAACCGCGCGATTGAGTCGCGATGTTCGCATTTTATATGTACTTCTAGTGGCGCGATTTAATCGCGTACCAAGCAATTTAGCAGCGCGACTAAATTGCGCTAACAAGTCGCAAGTGTGAAAGTGATCTTGTAAAAGAATAAAAAAATCTGCAAACTTTTTTCTTAGTTTTGTTTCTTTGTTAGGACCATCAATTTTTAAAAATGATTTTTCTATCAAATACATAACAATATCCTACGAAGCCTGCTGATAACGAACATTAATAAAGGTGACTTACAGGGTTGCACACTCTGTTCACTCAGGCCAGGTAATGAACGCTTCTTTATCAGAAACTGTCACCTCCGGACGCTCCGCAAAACGCTTATGCACTCAGGCCTTACACATATGGATATAGACTTATAGCGTTTTTCGCTGGCCGCGCCAGTGTGCACTGAGTGTGTCTCTATCTCGTTTTATTACATAAAGCTCAACCGAGATGGAAATACACTCAGTGCGCATTTAGTGCAAGAAAGTGCGACCAATGAAAAGCGCTATTAGATAAAGAAAGAGAGAGGATGGCAAACGCTGTATCCAACACATGAGCAAAAACTGTTACCAATTCTCCACGACTCGATCTCAAACAAACGCGTGAATTTCGGTGTTTTTTTCTGAGTAAAGTTTCGCAGCTAAAAAGAAGTGTCCTTGATTTGGGCCCAACTGGTGCCTCACTTGTGCGCCATCTTCTTGCTTTTCTTAACTAAGGATATAGATAGGTTTGGTTAAATCGTCTTATTTTGAGCCCAGGAATATGTGGTTAAGTCATGTCCACGGAATTTAGAGACACTCTGTATTGTTTTCCTATTACATTAAAGTTTTCGACAAAAAATGTCATCTGCAGATATTAGGGTGTTAATCTAAAGGAAGAAAGAATTACTATTAAATAAATTAGAATTATTATTTAAACTAAAAACTTAAGTTTTGGGTCTCGTCACCATTAAAACAAGGAATTGGTCAGACACTGAACGTAATTTTTAGATGAATAATCTGCTCGGTTTAAATATAAATTATTTTGTATTAAATATATATTTATACTTCTTTTTATTAAAATATTAGAGATCATAAGAATCTTAGAGTTCATCAAACTCCTATAATATATATAAAGAGTGTAAGTATTTAGTTAAGGTGTCCATGAAGGTACATCAAGGTTGAATGCCTATTAACATTTAAGTGAATAGTTTTGGAAGAAGGACTTCAGAGAGTGAGTCTATCTGTGTGTAGGTTCGGACGGACATCAAATTGCCAGTGCTGTACCTCATCGACTGTATCATCAAGAACGTTGGAGGAACATATACCACCCTATTCTGCCAAAATATTATCTCTACGTTTTGTTCTGTTTTTGAAGTGGTACGTATTTTCTTCGTAAAATTTATAGATTGAGAACTAGTGGACTTTTTTTTCATACCGGCTGAAATTTTTTATGAAGATATTTGACTCATAGCTATAAAAGAAATCGATAATCTGGCGGAGAAACTCCAGTCGTTAAGTACAATTTTTTTTTAATTAAAAAAAATAGGTTAAAATGAAGTATACCTTTTGACATAGCGTAAGTTTAATTTATGAATATGGACCTCAATTTGCTAAGGGGCGTCCTTTGACGTATTACATTTGATACCTTTTTGAGTAATAAAAAAAAATTGACAAACCTCTTGGTTGGGCTTAATTTGCTGCCAGACGATTGCAAAGTTGAACTCTTTCGTTTAAATTCAAAATGTTTTATGCCGCTTATCATTTACACAAATGCCATAAGAGTGGTAAATGTTGAAAAGTCAAGTGATTCGGATAGCACCATCATTGTGAAAAGTGTTCAAGAAGTTTTCATGTGAGTGCGACGGAGAGGAGATTATGCAGATGCGCTTGTGCAAGACGGAGATATATCAAAATAATATTTAGTCCTTCCAGCCAGAACATCGATTTCCTTTTTAGACAAGCATTAAGTATCTTCTCAAGAAATTTCAGCCGGTATAAAACACTTTGTCAAAAAAGTCCACTAGTTCTCAGCCTGTTAATTAATCTGTTCAATTCACCTTTATTAAAAACTAGTTTTATCTAGGTGGATGAAAAAACACGTGGAGAAATGTTCAAGTTGCGACAGACATGGAACGACATGCTGCCAAAAAGTAAACTATATGCCTTGGATGTCAAAGTGAACCAAATGGATCCAGCTTGGCCTGTGATCACCCCTCAGCCAACCACGAGCATACATTTGAATCCGAAATTTTTACATAACGTATGTTATGCGTGTTTGGTTTTAGTATGATATGTTATTAACGTTTTGTTATTTTTGCACAGACAACGATACCCAAAAAGAGTCCACCTTTGAGTTTACCCTCACAAACTCTGACAACACCTATTATAACAAACCCTGAGGCTTTAGATGCAGACACTCTGGATATGCAGAAGAAGTTACTCATCAAACAACAGCAGTTGTTGGAGCTACAGCAGAAGAAATTAGAACTGGAGTTGTTGCAGACCCACGTCAAGTTACAAGAGAAGTACAAGTTATCAAGTACACCAATTACTGCAACTACTACAGAAATAAATAAAATCACAAGCAAGCCACAGGTAAATTATTCATTTTTATTCCTTAATTCTTGGTACTATATTTAGACTCGATCTTTTAACTTCCTTTGTAAATTTATCTGCCTTTTAATATCCATTATCGATATAATTGTCCCTCTATGGTTTTCTAGATTAAAAGGAAATAAAATGACAGTATTTTTATTATGCAGTACGAAAATGAAAATAAATACTTTGGGTGACATTCACGAAAAAGGACTTGCAAGTCGTTACAGATAAAGTACTAAATCGACACACTTCGTGTTCAGGTAGCGACATTACTGATTTTTTCTATCTATCCTTGTTGCACAATAAACTATATAAAAAAAAACACAGTCGAAAAGTTGTTATTCAAAGTGACGTTTCACAAATGGCAATTTATTGTGGCTGTGTCAAGGACTGCGTAGAATAACATAACCTAATACATTTTGACTAAGCAGTCGGCCGTAAACTATTACCATCGTAGTGAACAGAACTCCCTAAAAGTGTTGATTACCTTGTTTCTCTTGCAACTCTTGTATTTGTTACCTTTGTTACACAATAAACTCATAATGGGAATGGGATAGCGTTGCCTGAACACGCAAGTATATCGATTCAGTGATCTTAGTTACCGACGTCGACGCGCGACGGTGCAAATTGCAAAATCCTTTGCAATGCAGTGACGTTGTCATGGTAACTACAGGGTTAAAACTTTTTTTTCGTGGTTTTTGCAAATCAGACTGAAGGGGAAGAGCTAAATATAATGAAGCATCGACGATAATAAGATTCGAAAGTCTTGTTCTTTTTGTCACATAGCTTTCAATCGATCCTTTTAATATAAAACCGTAAGTCGTGCCAAATTCTGTTTAATTTTCTTTAAAAAATATTGTATATATAAATTTTTTTACCAGATTTACTAGTGTTAATTTGCGTGAAAGTTATTATATAAAAATATTATTTAAATAAAATGAAATAGAATATGGGCTATTTCTATATCACACAAATGCCGTTGCAGGTGCAATTTACAAATCGGTAACGACCTTTAACAAGGGTTACACTAAGGTCCAGTTTTACAATTGCAGCTCAACTTTGAGCTGAGGTTTAAACCCTTAGCAACGATTATTTCAACAATTGTTGTGAAGGATTTAAGCTTCGGCTCAAAGTTGAACCGTCATTGTAAAACTGGGCCTTAGAAAGTTTGTACACGATAAAATCCGGGCAACTTGATTCAGTTATAATGTCAAAAATAAAACTGCTTTTAATTCTAAGTAGGCTTTGTATTAATTGTAGACTGATGTTTTAAGCAAATTATTTGTCATATCTGTCAAATAAGTGAAATGTAACGGAATTAAGAAAAAGGGGTTACTATGTACACAGTCTTGAAAAATAAAAGTTTTTCCTCTAGAAAAATTTGGAAATTGTTAAAAATTCCCAAATCCACTGTAGCCTAGAAAGGAGTCCTATACAGAAAGGGATAAGAAAAACGTTCTAAAACCATTAAAAAAAAAATAAATTAAAACCTGCAAAAAAGTAGTAGAGTAAAGTCGGCATATATGGGATAGACTGGCTAATATGGAATACCCGGTATTTTTTAAATAAAGAGTGCCATCTGTTAAACGACTCTGGCAATAACATGAGTTTCGGTATTGTAGGTCACTACTGCAGAGGTTCTCAGCCGGTAAGATTTCATAACCTTACGGTACATGTTTTTGTGAATTTATCGTTTTGGAAGTTTTCGTGCGGTACCAGAAAAATGTATTTTGGCGTATTTTTTAAAATAAAAGTGTTTTTTTTACATCAAAGTTAGTTTGTTATAGTATAGATTAGTACAACAGTTGATATTTCACCATATTAATTCAAAGTTTTGCATATTTTTCATTATTTCATATCACCCCAACTGACTATTTCATATTACCCGCCATTTTAAAAGTTTTTTTTTTTTTAATTTGTTACAGAATTCTCCCAAAAAATATGTATTTCTTAAATTTATTATATGCAACCGCTGGAAAACAACATAGGGTATTTTTAATTAAAATATCTGTGTGTTTAGTATCTTAGTTCAGAATTTATGACGGCCCAAAGAATGGGTATTCCATATATGCCGACTGTACTCTACTTGTTTTGAGGCAATTTGTATATGTGGTAGCACAAGCTCTAGTTTCTTCTTCACAGATACTGTCAGTTCGGAAATTTATCTTCACGGATGTCTTCAAAAATGCTTGATGATATATTTTTTTAATACCTTTAGTTTTCTGGCCAGATCTTGCATCGTGCCACTAGTCTAAACCAGTAGATTGGTATGACTTCAATAGAATAAAAGTTTTTCCACACGTTAGCAATCCAATAAATTGTCCTGAGCTTCGTCAAGTGGAAGGATATTGAGCTCTGGTAAAACAAAACTTAGGAAGGCAAAAAAGGAAATAGGAAATATTACTAAATTTAGAAGGACTTGGACTGATGCATATAAATTAATCACAAAGGCTACTGTACAAAATCTGATAAGTGGGATCAAGAGAAAGGTCCACTTATTTTATCGAATAAGGTCCAGTTTTACAAATGGAGTTCAACTTTGAGCTGAGGTTTAAACCCTTAGGTCCAGTTTTACAAATGCGGCTCAACTTTGAGCTGAGGCTTAAACCCTTAGCAACGATTATTTCAACAATTGTTGTGAGGGATTTAAGCTTCGGCTCAAAGTTAAACCTAAGGCCCAGTTTTACAATGACGGTTTAACTTTGAGCCGAAGCTTAAATCCCTCACAACAATTGTTGAAATAATCGTTGCTAAGGGTTTAAACCTCAGCTCAAAGTTGAGCTGCAATTGTAAAACTGGACCTTAGCAACAATTATTTCAACAAATGTTGTGAAGGATTTAAGTTTCGGCTCAAAGTTAAACCGTCATTGTAGACTGCTGAAATGTATGTTAATGTAATATGTCTTACATGTAGAGTGAAAAAATTAAAATGTATTATTTGTTTCAATTTTATGAGATTTTTCATGTGCCCGGACTTTATCGTGTATAATCTTTAATGCTCTCATTTGGCTGAGAGTAATGAATTAAGAATACAGGTAGTATTCGCAAATTGCTGCAGACATTTATGGTGTTTCGTGAATGACTCCCTTAGTTAATTAAAATACTTGCAAATTCCATTTTTAAGTGCTTCTACTTAAAAATGGAATTTTGAAACATTATTTATAGTTTAGCAGAAAGGAAGAAAATGTGTTATCTACACGAAATGAAAACAATATAACAAAGTTGTATTTTAGTGTTTGAATATTTTCACCTTTTCTTTTAGTCTAGATGAAGTTACGCTTATTTAAGTTTAAATTACTGTTGTATACGGATCTCCTAAGTTGAGTGGCCTATTAAAGTATCTCGGGCAAGGAAACATACAAACATTCTGAAAATTAACACATTTCCTCTCTAGGAGGAAGTGATCTTTCAGAATAAAATATTTTCACTTTTATATCACATCCGGTTATACCGGAAGTCGCCATTTACCCTTAAATGTAACGGTTTTTGAAATATCTTCGAATTTATGAAAAAAATTATTTCGGTGGCCTTTCATCTAAGAGAATGTATTTACGATACTTTCAAATTTCAAGATTCAAGTTGCCTGTCGTTTAAAAGAATAATGTTCAGCCTTTCACTTCATGCCCTAGTTATTATTGAAAAAATCACAGGGTGGTCAAAATAAGGTGTCGAACCTTGTTTTGTTCAACTGCCCAACACTTAGTTTTCGTAAATGAAACACTCTGTATATTTTTGTATCATGAGATGCAGAATAAAATTATACATCGATTAGAAGTAGCATTACCTATACCTATTTCCATTAGTATCCTCGTTATCTTGTTAGGCCACCGAAATATTGTTTATTTTATTATATCAATAAATGACATTAATACAGTTATTCATGTCTAGCTTTGAAAGAAAGATACTGATATTGAATTCCTATTTTTTTGAACAAATGTAATTCCTAACCATAACAATAATTCGCCGTACATCTTGGAATAAAACTATAGGTAAATACCTATTGTAATACTTACTATTTTCATAAACAAGGGTCTTAAAAAAATAAGTAGACCTATTTTCAAAAACAATTTTCTTTGTCAGGCTAACATTTTTGTTTAAAAAAAAGCAATAATAAAACTTACAGTTGGTAAAGTGGTAAAAATATTTATTTATTATTCTCGAGTCCCTAAGATACGGTCGTAAATACTGTATAGAATTTGCAAATAACTGAAACAACAGACAAATCAAATAATAAATATTTACAATGGTAACCTATCTCTCTCACTTTGTAGAAATTTTGCACAGCAAATGCAATCATGTCGTAGTCCTTGAAGATTAAACATTTAAGTTCTTTTTTATTTGTTTTTTTTTTAAACTTTGTTGATTTCTTTGTTTTTATTTGTACATATCTGTTAATATAGCTTGTAACTTAATATTTTTGTTTTGCCGACACTTACTGCGAGATATTACCATAATTTTACCAAAATATGCTATTGTAAGGAACAAAAAATAAAAAAAAATACAAGAAAACTAATGAAAATAGGTATAGGGAATGCTACTACTAATCGATGTAGAATTTGATTATGCATCTCATGATGCAAAAATGTACAGGGTGTCCCATTTACGAAAACTGAGTTTTGGGCAGTTGAACAGAACGTGGTTCGACACCTTATTTTGACCACCCCGTGAATATTTCAATAATAACTAGGAGATGATTTGAAAGGCTAAACATTGTTCTTTCAAACGACAGGCAGCTTAAAGCTTGAAATTTGAAAGCTTCAACAATTTTTACTTAGAATAATAGGGACATTCAATAAACAAATCGATTAATTATAATCGGATCGAATCTATTTAAATCGTTTCATAAACACACTAGGGGCATTCAACAAATAAATCGATTAATTTAAATAGTAATTTGTTGTGAGAGGTGACCTATAACCTCTAACCAGTAATAATAACAATAAATTTAAATTTAATAACGCCGTTTTTTATCCCCTACATTGCTGATTCTGGTATCGATTTTTCTATGATTGCTACTTCTGTTTCCATCAATGAGGCAATGAGGTGATACCGCTTTCTGCGGCATTACGCATACCTCAAAAGAAGCATTACACGCTGAGGAATTCCATAAAACTGGAATAATGGCACAATAGCACTTGTAAATGATGTATTTCTTTAAAGGTCCAAATATAGTCTTTTGAACAAGGTATAATTTCACAATTTATTCATTAATCTAATATGGCTCTTGTCTTCTGAGCATTGCAACAGGAAGCGGTAACACACTGTCAAAAAATTATGTAATTATACTATTTTCTAAAAAATGTAATAAATGTAAAATTATTCAAATTATCTATGTAAAATTAAATATGTATATATACACTCTGTTGTGTATTAGTACACGTGATGTTCCAGAAGTAACTTATGTAAAGTTACCAATACTTATGTGTTTTTACAACAGATATTTTAAATTCACATTTTTGTGAATATTTTTTTATGTGCAAGTATATTTAAATAGGAAAAATTCGATATTATGATAATCGACACCAAATATTTTACACACACAATCTTGTAATTTTACGTTGGTACCAGGAGAGAGGGCCAGGTGCCATGTAAATTTTTTGTCCACGTAATATGACGTAGTAGTACTTATTTATCTGTTGTGATGGCGCCATTATTCTACGCGCGTTTTTTTACGCGCCTTTTTAATTTAAATAATTCTTTAGGTTTTCTTCTCCATACATTCATTCAAGTAATATGTTATATTCTGCAAAGACTCTAATATGCTGTAATATACATTACAAGTCTTTACAGATTATAACTTTTTACCTAAATGAATGTATGGAGAAGAAAACCTAAAGAAACGGAAAAACATACTTAAATTATGAAATTTACTAGATTTTAAGCTAATAAAACAAACCACATATTATTCTCAAATTACTATATTTAACTGCAAAAGTATACAGGGTGTTCTTTTACTGTGTGCAAATATTTAAACCTGTAATATATCACCATAAAT
Source organism: Prosopocoilus inquinatus (assembly GCA_036172665.1). Classification (NCBI taxonomy): domain Eukaryota; kingdom Metazoa; phylum Arthropoda; class Insecta; order Coleoptera; family Lucanidae; genus Prosopocoilus; species Prosopocoilus inquinatus. The sequence continues at coordinate 31,034,422 of CM069869.1, forward strand.
GGCAACGATTGAACTCTTTCTTAACACAAATGTAATAGTTTTCGAGAAAAATGCAGTGGCAGATTTTCACTAAACCGTTTGAGAACTGCTGGCATAGCTAAAGTGACCCAAAAAGTTGGCCAAAATTATTTTTACATATTTTCGCATTTATTCGTTGACAATAAAGTATTTTAAGCTGAAATTGTTATCTGTTACCATATACCGAGCGCACACTTTAATTATGCACCATATGAATTTCTTTTAATTCCTGTCCCCCACTGAAGTTATTGTTGAAAAAGCAACATATTGAATATGATCTATCCGTTCGCGCAAGACGTCTCCTCAATTTCCGAGTTTATACAGAATGTTCATGGGAAGCCGGTACACTAGCAAACTTCATTATTTACATTTTTATGAAGTAACTTAAATTAGAAGTTTCAGGACATTCCTGCTCGAAGTGAAAAACAGAGATGACTATCAAGTTTACGAGATTTTCCATTGTTTTCAATTTCTTTAAACAGGACATTACATTTTTTTATCATCGTATCATTTAAAAAAGTTGAAAGCAATTGAAAATCTCGTAAACCTGATATTTACTCATTTATTTCTCCTTAGGTACCATTAATTCGAGCAGGAAAAGTTTTGAAATTTCTCTAATTTAAGCTGGCTGCTGAAGTTTCAAATAAAGAATGTCAGCTATTGTAGCCATTTTCCGCGAATACCAAAATTTAGTTACTAAATATAAAATTAAATTATATTCATAAAATAGTATGCTTTTGGAGATGATGTTTTAGAGAAATAATTAATTTAATATCCTGAATGCGATGCGATGATCAAAAACCTAACATTCCACTTATAATAGTTGAAAATAATAAAAAATCTCGAAAGCTTGATAGTCATTTGTTTTACCGAAAGCACCATAAAATCGAGGGCGAAAGATCCTGAAACTTTACTGCTAATTTAATTTACTTCGTACACCCTGTACATGACAGTTTGTTTGTGTACGAATTCTTTCTTTTGTTTTTCAGGATATGTAGAATTTTTAACTATGTCGTTTTGTATAAAGTTCAAAGTTTTTTGCCTTCTATTCCAAGCCACAGCAGTAAGAAAATAATTGTTATAAATTTATAGGCAAACTTCGGCAGCCGAAGTCTTCAGATATTTAAAGTATTGTTACGTTTCTAGGGTTTAAATTTATTTATTTAAACGAATAAAACACTCGGTAAAAACTTAACCGTAATTTAATAATGCTTACGAACTAATTTATTTGTAACAATTTATTTACACAATAAAATCTAACTTCGACGGTCGCTAGTTAGAACTCGACTGACTCTTGAGTCAACTCCGGCTCATTTTATATCCTTGGCTGCCTTCTCGTTCGTTCCATCGCCGGAAAAGTCTAGTCTGTTCGATGTAGGCCCCGGTGGCGTGGCACCCAATGACGCATAACGAACCGACTTCTTGACGCCTTCAGCTTGACGTAGTCAGCCGGGTGACGCGCCACACTGCCCCCTTCTTAAAAACGTTTCGTCTCGAAATGTTCCTGGTGATAGTCTTGAAGGAGGGTGTCGGAATCTACATGCTGGCCCCTTCTTGCAATTTCCCGTCTGGAAGAAGTAGCAGTCCACGGTTTTGCTGTTGCTGACTATTGCCTGTGGGTGGTGGCTGCAGACTAGGACTTCAATTCCCGTTCTGTGGAAGATGACTTCCAGCATGCTTCGAATTACTCTCCAATCTAGTCCGTCCAATCCGCAGCCCAATTTGGGGATGGCTAACTTCATCTGGTGGTTCTCTATTAGCTGTCTTCTCAGGCTATATAGGGCTCTCCACATACTTTGATAGTCAGGTTTACCGCTTGATGTCTTCTTAGTGACTAAATAATGCACGTGGCGCCTCCGATCTGCCGCCGAATCAGTGATCTGCAAGCTCTTGCCTACCACGGGATGCTGTCTTCGGAGCTCCTCGATTTGGCCATATTTCATCCTAAACACCTGAGCGATTCCTTTGGACATTTTCAGGTCTTCTGCTACGCAGTGGGTCAGACTGTACTCCAGTGGTACTTTAAAGAGATCTTGTTGCTTCTCCGTGGTCACTCCAAACCGTGCCTTACTTCCTTCAGCGTGATGAGACATGAAGGTTTCGAAGTTCACTTCGGAAACTTGCGCCCTTTGTACTATCCCTTCATTTGCTTCTCCATGGTAAGTGGCTATCCGGTTGAAGTGGATTACTTTGGGTTTGCCATGGGGGACCTTCTTGATGCGGTAAACGACGTTGTTGATCCGTTTCATCACTTTGTAAGGACCTTCCCAAGAATTCTGCAGTTTTGGGGACAGGCCTTGACGTCTGTGGGGTTATAAAGCCAGACCAGTGCTCTAGGTTGATATACCCCGTGTTGAGCGTTGATGTCATAGTGCTCCTTCATCCGATCGCTGGCCGTCTGTATATTGTGACGCACTTAGTTGTGGATGTCGTCCATTTTCCTGCGTACTTTGCTCACGTAATCTTCGTCGGCAGAGACTTCTCCAGGCTTCACACCAAACTTCAGGTCGCAGGGCAGTCTCGGCTCTCGCCCGAATACCACTTTCGCGGGTGTCTCCCCTGTTGTCTCATGAACGGATGAGCGGTATGCCATTAGAAACAGGGGGATGTACGTATCCCAGTCCCTCTGATGATCGGAAACGACCTTGGACAAATGTCGGTTGATGGTTCTATTGAACCTTTCCACCATTCCGTCCGACTGTGGGTGGAGTGCAGTTGTTCTAGTTTTTCGTACGCCGAGCAGAGTACACACGTTCTTGAACAAGGCCGATTCAAAGTTCCTTCCTTGGTCTGAATGCAGTTCCATAGGTGCACCATACCGACTGATCCATTCCCTGACAAGGACTTCCGCAATAGTGACTGCCTCTTGGTTAGGTAGGGCGTAAGCTTCAACCCACTTGCTAAAGTAATCCATTACCACGACGATGTACTTGTTTCCACCATTCGTTTCTGGAAACGGGCCGGCTACATCGATGGCAACTCTCTCAAAAGGACTTCCAACGTTGTACTGTCTCATGGGGGCCTTACCCCGCCTGTGGGGACCCTTACTGGTGCGCAGACTGCACACTTTCTGCACCAATCCTTCACGTCTTCCTTGCAGTTCACCCAGTAAAATCTTTCGCGCACCTTCTCCATAGTCTTCTTAACTCCCAGATGCCCTCCCGAAGTTCCATCGTGAAGTTCCCTCAGAACTTCTGGCACCCTATTCTTGGGGATTAGTAACTGTGTCTTCTGTTCCATGCCTTCCTGATTCTCTATGCTTCGTCTCAGAAGACCACGATCCAACACTATGGAGTCCCACTGCGCCCAGTATGATTTTACGGACGGTGCACATGGTGCTACCTCTTCCCAGGTAGGCCTCGCGTTCCTGCTTTTCCACTCTAGCACTAATTTCAAATCCGGGTCGTTCTCCTGGTCTCCTCGCAGTTCTTCGCCTTGCCATTTGTCGTCAACAATGGCTGTCCTCGCAGTCGTGGCTACTTTGTCGTCCAAACGACTACAGTGCTTACAGTCTTCGGCACAGGGTCTTCTCGACAAAGCATCGGCATTTCGATGGCTAGTTCCTGCCCGATGCTGAATTTCAAAATCGTACTCCTGAAGTCGTTCGATCCATCGTGCAACTTGCCCTTCTGGATTCTTGAAACGGAGAAGCCATTTTAGAGCGGCATGATCGGTCCTCAGCAGGAAGCGTCTACCATACAAGTACTTGTAGAAGTGTTCTATCGTTTTTACGACGGCTAGCAATTCCTTTCTCGTGACGCAAGTTTCGTTCCGGCTTTGACAGGACTTTACTGAAGTAGCCGATCACCTTCTCTTGCCCCTCTTGTATCTGGGAGAGTACGCCACCAATCCCAACGTTGCTAGCATCTGTGTCCACGACGAATTTGCCTTCCGGGAGAGGATAACTCAGAATAGGAGCACTAATCAAGTACTGCTTTAGTTGTTCAAAGCCAATTTGACACTGTTGGTGCCATTCAAATGGACGACCTTCTTCAGTGAGTTTTGTCAACGGCTTAGCAATGTCTGCAAATCCAGGAACGTAGCACCGATAGTAAGTGCACAGGCCAAGGAAACTCCTTATTTGGTGTTTATTTCTGGGAGTTGGCCAGTCTTTCACCACCTGAATCTTCACAGGGTCTACGGCGATGTCATTTCCATTGACAATGTGGCCCAGGTAATTCACTTCCTTCTGGAACAGGTGACACTTCTTGAGGCTAAGCTTTAGTCCAGCTCCGCGAAGCCGCTGGAACACTCCTTCCAGGTTCCTCAGATGGTCGTCGAACGTTTTTCCCACGACAATTATGTCATCAAGGTACACCATGCACGTTGTCCAGGAAAGACCTTTCAGAACCGTTTCCATTAACCTCTCGAATGTCGCTGGGGCATTACATAACCCGAATGGCATCACTGTGAACTGCCACAGACCCATACCAATGGAAAACGCCGTCTTTTCTCGATCTTCAGGCGCCAGCTCCACTTGCCAATATCTACTCTTTAAGTCCAAAGTTGAGAAGATCTTTGAGCCGGCCAGGGTGTCCAGGGTATCATCAATCCGTGGCAGGGGATAGCTGTCCTTCTTGGTGACAATGTTGAGTAACCGGTAGTCTACACAGAACCTGGTGGACCTATCCTTCTTCTTCACAAGCACTACTGGTGACTCCCACGGGCTGCTTGATGGTTCTATTACATTATCCTTTTCCATCTCACGAATAATGCGTTCCGCTTCCTCACGCTTCGCCAACGGTAATCGCCTTGGAGCTTGACGGATAGGTCTTTCTTCTCCAGTCTCAATTTTGTGTTTCACGACATCAGTTCTTCCCTTGGATCCATTTTCTACCTCAAATACATCTTGATAGCGGCCGATCAGATTCTTTGCTTTTGTCTTCTGGTCTGCAGTCAATTCCTGGGCTGTTGACATAACCATTTCCCATAACTTCATTGGGACTTTCGCTTCTGGCACGTTTGTTTCAAGTTGCCGGGAGATGGAGGACACCATGGTGCAGCTTCCCAAGATTGTTCCTTTCTTGATATTCACAGAGAAACAATTGACGTTCATCAGGCGGACAGGTACTTCCTTATTCGCCGTCGACAACATTTTCCCAACGAGGACTCCTCTTCTCTTCCAATCTTCTGATCATCAGTATTAGGTTCAACCATAATGACTTGCCCATCTTGAAAAACACCGTTCAGTTTTGCGTCGACGATAACCTCAGTCCTGCTGGGTAATACAACGTCTTCAGAGAGGACTACTCGAGCGGCCACGTCTCCTCGTTGATGTAGAACCAACTCCTCATTATTGACCGCCATCACGCCACGCTTTAAGTCCAATTGAAATGGGCACACATGACGTCCATGGCCAAAATTGCCTCGTCCTCTATGTCTGCTACCAGTGCACGGTGTTTTATTGGAGTTGAACCAATAGTGATGATAACCTCTACTTCACCATGGACAGTTGCTGATGTTCCAGTTGCAGTTTTCAGTCTCAACTTGGTCGGCTCGGTGCGTCCAGATGACTTAATGACGTCGGGTCTTAGAATGGTCTTCGTTGGACCCGTATCCAATAACATGGTGTGAGGAATGTCATCAATGGTAACATCCACGAAGACACTGCTGGTTAACTGCCGTAGGGATATTACTTGATTGGCTTTCGTCTTTGGGGGCCTTTGAATACGGATCGACGTTTGCCCCTCTGCACCGACCCGGCTTAGTTTAACTGTGGCTTTCTTGGATCCTGTCTGGGCTTTGGACATCGCCTGCGAACATGTCCTTCCTCCTGGCCACACCAGCGGCTTCTTCTGCTTGAAGACCTGTTCCACAATGCGGCGAACATCCTCGGCGGTGGCATACTCCCTGGGTCGCTCCTTTATAGCAGATCCCACCTTTGCGTTAGCGGATTCTTCCTCTTCTTCCTCTTGGAAGTCCGTAGCCGCTCGCACCTTGACAAGCCCTCTTGAGACTCGTCTCGCCGCTTCAAATTCCGAGGCATAAGCCAATGCGTTCTTGGACGTCTTCGGATGGGTCATTCTCAATGCCTGCTGGTTGTATGGGTCACGGACTCCATCTATGAAGGTCTGCACCGTCAAACATTTGAGGAATTCAACAGGAGCTGTGGGATATGCCAACTGGGCCAGCCGCGCTACGTCCGCTTCGAATTCCTGAAGATTTTCTCCGGATTTCTGACAGCGATTCCACAACTGCGCATGGTATACCTCGGTCAGATGAGCCTATCCGTAACGCATTTCCATCCTATTCACCAGCTTGTCGAAGTCTTCTTGTTCCTCTGGCGGCATCGTCTGTAGCACATCGATAGCGTCCCCTCTCAAGGCCACAATTAACGAAGTGTCTTTTTCGCTGGCCGTCCGTCTGTTCGCCCTTGCTGCTGCTTCGAACTGTTTGAAGTAGTTGGGCCAAGAAGACTTTCCATCGAACGTTGGTGGTTTTATTTTCCATTTCGAGTTTTCTGCTGGTCCTTCCACAATTCGGGTTTCATTATTTTCTAGTGTTTCTACTGGTGGCTGATCCCCGAACACTCGCAACCCCGCCATGATTTGTTCCAGATTTTTGATTTTTTTATCCTGCTGGAATATTATTTCTTCCACATTTTCTTGCAGGTTCCTTGTTTCTTCCGATATTTTTACCACTAGTTTATCTTCGAGTCCTTTTGTTTGTTCTATAAATTTCTCGTCGAAATTTCTGGATTGCTCTCGAATTTTCTCGTCTAAGTCTCTAGATTGTTCCAACAATTTATTCTGTAATTTGTCCAAATTTCTAGATTGTTCTAGAAGCTTCTCCTCTAAATTTCTGGATTGTTCCATCAATTTAGTTTGCAACTCGTCTTTGAAGTTTACAGATTGTTCTCGAAGTTCGTCTTTGAAACTTCCAGATTGTTCTAGAAGCTTCTCCTCTAAATTTCTGGATTGTTCTTGAAATTCGTCCTTGAAATTTCCAGATTGTTCTAGTAGCTTTTTCTCTAAATTTCCAGACTGTTCTTGAAACTTCTCGTCCAAATTTCTGGATTGTTCTCGAAATTCATCCTTCAAGATTTTATTAAAATCGGCGGGACCACACGAAATTTCGAAAAGGAACGTCTCTGGATCTTCACCAGCTGTCACCAAATCGCATCGGAGACGCTGTTGAAGGGCACCTTTCAAACCACCGGTTTCTAACTCTCGTTCTTCCAATTCGGTTTTTAATTCGGCCACTTTTAAGTCTTTCAACAACACTTTTCTCGTAGCCATTGTTTTTTTCCGATACTGTACTTACTTAGTAATCTGATTAAATTTAATTTGCTTTAAATTGTTTATTTATTTGCACAAACCCGCACACCGACACCACGTTACGTTTCTAGGGTTTAAATTTATTTATTTAAACGAATAAAACACTCGCTAAAAACTTAACCGTAATTTAATAATGCTTACGAACTAATTTATTTGTAACAATTTATTTACACACTAAAATCTAACTTCGACGGTCGCTAGTTAGAACTCGACTGACTCCTGAGTCAACTCCGGCCCATTTTATATCCTTGGCTGCCTTCTCGTTCGTTCCATCGCCGGAAAAGTCTAGTCTGTTCGATGTAGGCCCCGGTGGCGTGGCACCCAATGACGCATAACGCACCGACTTCTTGACGCCTTCAGCTTGACGTAGTAAGCCGGGTGGCGCGCCACAGTATCTTACCTACTGTAAAACATAACAGAAAAAAATCGACCCGGAAACGCCCTGACATATAAGAAAACTCTTTCGATATACACTAATAACCGAAAATTCAATGATATAAATTTGACATACCGTTAATCCGAAATATCTTAAATACTGACAGCAGCATTTAAAAATTAATAGTTGATATTAACAGTGCTTACTTGGCTGAACATCTTCCGTTACAAAAATCACAGCATATAGCTTCAAAGAAGAATTAGAAAGAGTTTAAATTTAATTATTTTTTGAGTTAGGCATATACGTTTAACACAATCGACAATCAAGGTGCTTTGATCCCTTTGATGGTACTTTGTTCATCTACCCGAGGGAAAAAATAAGATTACCCTCTTAATCCCTAAGTATTGTTCTATCTTAGGTAATAGTTATTGTAGTCATTTCACGATTTTGTGTGATTCGACTTTGGGCCAGCTTTTCGGGGCAAATACCCGTATGTGCGCCGCTTCAATTAAAACCCGCAGCCGAAGTAAGCCAGGGTCTCAAAACGTTTACAACTTACAATTTAATTCACTGCAAGTAATTACAAGTTTAAGTATGTTTAAATTAAAATCTAGTGCGATTCAAGAAGCTGCCGTTCGTAATTGCCGAACAAATTTAAAGCGAGGTACAAACAAATTGTAATTTCTCATTCCATATTATTTTTAATAGACTTATAAAAATTTACTTTTTTTCCATGAACCGTAAGAAGTAATACTATAGCTACTGTCATAGCTAACAGCGAGATTACAGTAAAAGTTTATTTACGTGAAAGGGTGAAGGAAGAACATTTTTAACGCGCTTGCCTAATAGTTGATATCGTAAAACGTATTACTTCGCTCAGTGAATTAAAATTTTAAATAAAATAATTAATAAACGATATCGGTGATTATTATTACGAAACGCTAGGAAATGGGTTTGACTGCGGAACCGCGCGGGTGGATGTGCAGGAAGGCGTTGTGACCTTGCAAGTATTTCTCTCTCGCACATATCAACGGTTCCAAACAGTTGGAACCTCCAAATTTTTTTCGCTGTAATACGGTAACCACCGGGAAAAACGCACAGTAAGTAGCATTTCATGTACTTATACTGAGGTTTTTTTATTTGCACACAGTAAAAGAACACCCCAAGTAATAACACATTATTTGTACATTGTCATTCATGAAGTTCATAATTTATGGAAATGCTTTCAAAATTGCGATTCAATACATCCTTTCTTTATCCGTACACATTATTTTTGACTTTAAGTGTGAATATCTAAATTACTGCAAATTAATCATTTTTATTCAGACTACTGTACTTTGACCACCTTTAAATTTTATAAATCAGCTAATCATTCACACATAATAATACTTGTTACACTTTAATAAAATTATTTAAAGTGATTGTTTCATAGTTGTAGCTCCTACCTTCTGCACTTTCATTTCTATTAAAATGATGACTTGTCTCCGTAGGTAATACGATGTGGGATACAGGTTAAGTCTCCGTATTAATTTAAACGTCCTGCATTCATGTCCTGGATACACATATCTGTAACAATTTATATTTTACTGCCATTACTGCCAATATTAACTTGGTAAAATGAAAACCTTATTATGGATTGTTATGATGCTAACGGTAATGCTAACCTTTCACCAGTGTGGCGCATACACATATTGCATCGAAATTGTCACAGGGCTTCGTTACCTAAATTAGCAGCCCCAATTCCAAATTAAAGTAAATTTGGTCTGATTGGAACATGAATTGCATCCAATAACTACATATTTAAATCTTCTTTTGCAGATCTTGCGAGGTCCATTTCTCTCAAACTCTTTATATTAGAGACTTTTCTCTGGTCACACAAAAATAATTTAATCATCAACAATGTTTATTTAACGAACAATTTGATTGAACCCGTTATATTTGTGCCAGTTCTTTAATTTACTTAAACGATCACGATCACCGCCATCACTAAGGCAATTGATATTGACAACATGTGACATTTCATTAGCGCCAAATTTACAATTACTTCTAGCTCCATCTCTGCGGATAAATACGTTACTACAACAGCTTGGACAAAAATATTCAATTGCTAATAAACCTCTCTCGTGGTTGGTACTTGAGGAATATTATTGCGCAATATTATTATTTCTTGGGAAACTTAAATTTTAGAAACGCTTGAAGAAATACTCTTCAAATGACACAAACAGAAACATTTTTAATCGAAAACTGTGCTCAGAAGTGAATTTTAATGTACATACTACTTGATATGTGGATGGTTGTGCACGGGAGCTGCTTACGTGCTTGCATTACTGTTTGCAGGTTAGTAGTTATTGCAATGCAGATACACTATAAGTAAATTGTAACGGTAAGTAAAACTTGAAGCATTTTCTTGCCCGTTAATACTTATCACAACATTTTAAATCACTATCCTGAAGGAATTGTACATAAGACGGTAAGTTTATTATTAGGTTATTACCGACCTTCAAAAACCTGTACAAAAGACTATAGGTACGTTTTATTGCTACCATTCTAATTCTGGTGGTAAAAGTTTTGACGTTTTATTCGTCTCCAATTCCAATTCTGGTGCAACTTTTGCTTCGATCGCTCGGGACGGTGGAACACAGTGAAAGTGATGGTGGGGGAAAATTCAAATATGAAATCTGTCAGTTCACTTAAGTACAGGCGGATGCAGGATTGTGTGCAGTATATTATATTTCTAGAGTAATGTTGAGTTCATACACCGTCAATTTATTACATTAATTTAGAACTAATTTCACGATATAACCTGTACATCACACTTTAGAGACAAGTTTTGATTGAAATTTTCACTTTTCATATGTTTCGTTTCAATTTTCAAAGCAGTATATTGGAAAATAAGGCTAATCTGCCTTACAGGTTATCTAATTTAATCAGTGGAAAACTGAAATTCCATTGTCCGTTTTATTGCTACGTTAATTCCGCTTCCGCTTTCGCCACCGGGTGGAATGCAATAAAACGCACCTTATAACTAAGGTGCGTTAGCAAAAAAGGTTCCAGAGCTCATTAAGAATCCATTTTCAAATTTTACATGTCATGGCCAACTTGGTTAAAATTTTACAAAAACTAAAATCTCCTAATTTCTTTTATTTGCCATAATTTTTTTGTTACTTAAGATATTGAGATGCGGTTTGAACTAATTTGCATGATAATTTAAATACTTTTATGGGCACTTAATTAACCATTTTCTAAAAAAAATTCAATTACTATAGATTCATGTAATTTTATAATTTACTTTGTGAAATTACAATCCTAAAAATAACACAGGTCTGCAACATAAAAATTGTTTTAAATTTAATAAGTGATTTTTATGGTGTTTTCAACGCTGATTTCAGAAAAGAATAGTGAAAAAATTCCATCACGTACAGTTATTTCATAAACTGCTTGTATAGTTTTAGCTTTTTTTTCGATATTTTTATACACATTTCAGTACTCTTAGTGAGTTTGAATTTTGGTTTTTGGATCTCCATAAACTGTTATTTAGCCTAAAGTACTTTTAAAAAGTATTACAAAAAACTATACGGCATTTTCAGTTGCATAGCCATTTTTATACTAGGAGTTATACGTAAAATAAAGAGTAATTAGGAGAAACCAGCAGTATTTTCACGACAGTGCTTGTCCTTGCCCTCCCCCCTCCACCATACACTTACTGACTCACTGAGCATCTGTCATGTCAGTGATTGTCTGTCGCGCTTCCCTTCCCCCTCCATCACCAAGCAGTGAGCTATTGTTCACTGCTTCAGTTCACAGTACCTCTTCACTCTGTGCTGTTCACATGTTGTTGTTACAAGTGCCTTAAAGTAGTGCCTGCTTACTTGTGTTGTGATGTTTTTTTATGGACAATGGCTACCAGAGGATGTATAAACTCACCAGATTGCTTCTGCTACATTTATGGTAATTATACCGTTAAAAAGCAACAAAGAAACATTTCCTATTTTGTTGAAAAGGTATATTTTGACTATTTTGGTATAAAGTTAGGCGATCAAGATAAGCCTTGGGCCCCACACAAAGTTTATTCAGTATGTGTTGAAGAACTGAGGCAATGGTTTCAAGGTAAAAAACAGTCTTTTCGTTTTGGAATACCAATGGTTGGGAGGGAGCCCAAAAACCATAGTGATGACTGCTATTTTTGTTCTTGCAACGTACAAGGTTTCAATTTGAAAAACAAAAAGTATATTTCGTACCCTAACATTCAATCAGCCATTCGCCCTGTTCCTCATGGCCCTGAAATACCAATACCCTCTCCTCCAAATTCTTTGCATGATATTTTAGACGAACACGAGCCATTGGCTCAGCATGGTGATAGTGAAGACGACAGTTATTGCTACGAACCTGGCACAACCGATCCCATTCCATTCTCACAATCTGAGCTGAACGATTTAGTTAGAGACCTAGGCCTTCCTAAAGACTCGGCAGAGGTTTTAGGATCTAGATTGAAAGATAAACATTTGTTGGCTCCGGGTACATCCTTTTCTTGGTATCGATCGAGGGAAAAGGAGTTTGCATCTTTCTTCTCTCAAGAAGGTGACCTGGTGTTTTGCAGTGATGTTCCTGGACTTATGGCTAGTTTCAAAATAGAATATGCTCCTGATGAGTGGAGACTTTTTATTGACTCGTCAAAAAGAAGCCTTAAAGCAGTACTTTTACACAATGGCAATAAGTATGCTTCTATGCCAGTTGGACACTCGGTTCACTTAAAAGAAAGCTACGAAAACCTTGAACTGATTTTAAACAAACTGTGCTATTCAGACCACAAATGGACACTATGTGGTGATTTAAAAGTGGTTTCAATGCTGCTCGGTCAACAAAGTGGCTATACAAAGTTCCCTTGCTTTCTCTGTGAATGGGACAGCAGAAACAGAAAGCAACACTACATAAAAAAAGATTGGCCCTCGAGAAAAACCTTACAGGTAGGGGTTAAAAATGTTAAGAGGGAAAGCCTTGTGGATCCCAAAAAGGTCTTACTTCCACCACTTCACATTAAGTTGGGTCTGATGAAACAGTTTGTCAAGGCATTGCCAAAAGAAGGAGAGTGTTTCAGATATTTTTGTGGACAGTTTCCTGGTTTATCTGAGGGAAAGCTGAAGGAAGGAATCTTTGTCGGACCAGACATTAGAAAACTAATGAGAGATCCCTACTTTGAGGACAAAATGGAAACAAAAAAAGCAGCATGGACATCTTTTAAATTAGTTGTTACCGGTTTCCTAGGAAACAAAAAAGATCCAAACTACAAGAATCGTCGCAGACATGCTCGACAAGTTTAAGAAACTTGGCTGTAATATGAGCATTAAAGTTCATTTTCTCCACTCACATCTTGACTATCTGCAAACCTTGGTGATGTAAGTGAAGAGCAGGGTGAAAGATTCCACCAAGACATCAAGGAATTGGAAAGAAGATACCAAGGAAGATGGAACGTCCACATGATAGCGGACTACTGCTGGATGTTAAAAAGAGATGATCCTCAACGCGTCCACAGCCGGAAAAGCAACAAAAGAAGCTTCGACAGCAAGCGAAAGCGTTATTATAATGACTTATAAGCTTAAAGAGAAACAGAAGTGTACTGGAAATGTAACTTTGGAAAAATTTTTGACACGTTGAACGCTAAACTGTATGTAATTATAAATCGATTGTATCCGTTGAATGCCCCTATTCTCTCCGTTTCCTAGCGCCTTATAAGTACTGAGACGACCTCTTTCTATCGTTGGAGAATCGAAATTTGCAATTAACAGTATAGCATTCCATTTAAAATAAGAAAGTTAATGTGATATAAAAATGAAAATATTTAATTCTGAAAAATCACTTCCTCCTAGGGTAGTGTGTTAATTTTCAGAATGTTTGTATGTTCCTATCCCCGAGAACATTTAATAGGCCACTCAACTTGAAAGACTCTGTATATTATAAATTTGTCTTGTCTGTTTCAGAATATTCTTTTAAAACCAGAGGTAGCGAAGCAACTAGCAACGTCATCAACAACAACTGCTACAATTCCTAAAATAAAATCAGTGAATGTAAGTTTTTTTTCCTTTAATTTGTTTATTGTGTGATGTATACTTATTGTCTTCCTAGTCTGCACCATCATTAATGAATCTCAAGCATCAAACTACAACAGGTAATGTGGTAAGTGGTTCAACCACAAAAATAGCGCCAGTAAATAGTGCATTGATAACAGCAACTAGACGCATCAGAGATCCTCGTCTGCTTCGCCATCAGTCTACACCCAATACTGTTAATACTAATGTGCAGTTAGAGAATAAAACTAATACTTCAGACACTCTAGGTTCAAACAATAAAGGTTTTAATAATAAAATGACTGTTCGAGACAACCGTTCCGAACCTCATTTGGTAACTAGTAGTAATAACAATAAAGATAATGTTCCATCACAAGGTAAAGTTAAAACTTTACCCCGTTCCCTTTCAAAGAGCAATTCCAAACAACCCGATCCCGTAAACAAACCATCAAAGTCCTCTCGTAGTAGCTCAAAGCCTTCCGGATGTGATAGTGGTTCTTCTAAAAGCTCCTCGAGCTCTTTAGACTCTCCTACCAAAGCCAAAAGCAGTAAAACGAATGAAGGCAAGCCGAGTCGCTCCCTCTCTGGTTCGCCAACTAAACACAAAAAGAAGGAAAACCGTTCTGACAAAAAGAGCGAAAAAAGTTCTAAAAGTCCTAATAAAAGTGAGAAAGACAAATCTCCTAAAGGTGACGGTTCCCCTCCGGCTTTCAAAGAGCTCAAGGGCATATCCAAATCTCGAAATTATGTTAGGCGAAATCGAGAACACTCTGAGAGTCCTGAGCCAAGTCAAGATGTCGATCTTCGATTAAGTGGACCTCCAGAAAAGCAAATCCGAATCCAAGGTGATGCTACTGAAGACAAATGTAAGATACTTACTTTTTCTTATATTTCTAATATTTTATTGTATTTTGCAATATTTTATTACATTAATAGCAAATTTAAAAAGAAATTTCCAATAATTAAATATATTATTTATTAACAATTTTTCAAAGTATCAAATAGAAATGAAAACATAAGCTCTTAATAGGACCATTGAGACGGACTCCAGCGGTCAAACCCATTCCGTTTTAATCACAGGTGCATTTTAATCACAATGCTGTGTTAGAGTGAACAGAAATATCTGACTGTTGGATTCCAGCATTTAGGCGTCTGTGTTTGATTCCTTTTACTGTTAATTTCATCTGATAATAAAATTAACAAAACTCAAGTTGCAATGTGTACTGACTTGTTGATTAGTGTTACCAAGAAAAAAATTGTTGTAAAATAGCGTTAAATAGGAAACAGATATAAAAAAGTAGCAAATATTCTTACAGTTTTGTAACATCGCGTAAACATAAACAATGTTTTCCTTAACATGAATAAGGTCATATGAGAATTTTTAAAATTTGCTTTTTCTTTATACTAAGACCCTCTAGTTACAGTCTGGCAAAATCAGCCATTTTCAGCAAAAAATATCCTGTCAGTATCAAATTGACAATATTAATGAATATTAATCAGTTAGAGAATATGAAACAAATAAAAAAACTTTTTAAAACGAGCTAAAAGGGTAATTTATTGACTTACTTGACGTTTCGCAAATATAATTATTTGCTTTATCAAAAGTGACTTTCTTACTCTCAAGTAAGTCAATAAATTACCCTTTTAGCTCGTATTAAAAAGTTTTTTTATTTGTTTCATATTCTCTGCAATTCTCACGAGCAAGAACTACCCAAAAATTGAATATTAATTAGTTAATTAAACACAGTTTTTTGAATTTTCACTGTTTATTATAAATGACGTATGACAATTGTTTCGACACACAGTGTCTTCGACAGATATACTAATAAACTAAAGTAAAAATAAAACAACTTCTTATAAACATCTAAAGTTACTTGTCTAAATTCTATGAACTAAGGTGCAGGGGTGTAAAATAACAGATGTTTAGTCGCAAAATAAATTTAATAATGGTGAATTATTCATTTTTGTTTGGTCATTAATAACAAATTCGAATTTTTAAGTTTATTTATTTGTCATGATTCTAACAATTTTAATTTTGTATCTTTGTTTTCTATATGCATTGTTATAAATTCAAATTTGGAGTCATGGTTGCTGTCTTAAATGGTTTGAGAAAGAGGAATCGGTTTTTCTGTTGAGAAAGGAGTTTCTGTGTTCTGATATTCGTTTTTTAAATGTTCGTCCAGTTTGTCCTACATATACTTTCTGGCATGTATTGGATATAAGCTTATATACTCCTGATTTATTGTGTATTGGGATTTTGTCTTTATTATTTTTAATGTCTCGCTATGGTGTCATTAGTTTTAAATGCTATCTGGATATTTTGTTTCTTTAGGAATTTGCTTATTTTAATTGTAGGTTGGTCAATATATGTGATGGTTTTAAATTTATTAACGGTGCCACTTTTGTAGTTGGGAATACTTTCGATACAGCTTTTTATAGTAATTTTTTAGATTTATAATTATAGGGTTGAAGTTGCAACCCTTTTCCGTTACGTTAGACGGCCATTTTTGCTTATAATATCATGTAATACAATATTATGAAAAGTTCGTTTGCGGTTATCGTCAAAAATAAATTACGTTATAAACGTCTCTTGGTTAGGAAGTGACCGTTGGAGCAAGAATTGTCAGCATAACAGATGGACAGATAGCTCGTCTAATTTGATGTGAGTTGGTCAGTACTGAAAATCTGAATAATTTTGTATATTTTACAATAATATTATTATTAATTATATTTTATTTATTCATAACGTTAATAAATTTATTAGCTTTTATACAATTTTAAATGCTTGTTTGCTATAACCTAAAAATGTTCGGCAACTACGTCGACTAAAATCGGCTATGCACGCCTACAAACTCCGTAAGGATTATTTCCTGATTGGCTCCCTTATTTTAAAAAATAGCGTTCGCAAATTAGTTATACGGAGTAATTTTCCATAACATCAACGTTACAGATTATAAGGAAAATTTTTATAACGGAAAACACACTACCCCAAACTCACTATTTGTGCGCTATTTGTTTTATGACGTTTAGTTCTTTTTCAAAGCTTTTTCAAACAGAAAATACCATAGCTTGAAGTAAATGTAGCCCTTCAGTCTAACCATTCCTGCAAGAACTAACCAACACTATGTAAAAAGACCCGGGCAAGTCGATCTCCAATAAGATGGAAAAGGTTTCTTCACTGCAGAAATTCTCATCATGATACAAGGGGCCTTAAGTATTGTATATGTTTGTTTATTTCAGAAACAACTGTACAATAAGAAATAAAAAAAACTTATTTCCATTCTTTATCCCAAAAAATTGTATAATTCTCATTTATGATTACAGTAGATAAAAAAACGCATAGTCTAAAATTCATGCTTTCTGAATTACATTTAATATATTCTGAAATTAAACTGATTAATCTGAATTACAACTAACCAATTCTGAAATTAAATTGATAAATCTGAATTACAAGTGATGCAATCTGAAACTGATTTGATTAATCTGAATTTTAAATAACATATTCTGAAATAAAATTAACAATCCTGAATTGAAATTTTGAACATTTGAAAATTTCCGAAATATAGTTGATATTTTCTGAATTACAGCTGGAAATGGTGTAGAATATCATCTACATATCTATACCAAAACAATATATACTTATTTGAAAGGCTATTAAAGATATTAGATTCTAAATTGTCCAAAAATATTTCGGCAAGTAACGGGCTTGCACGGTTTCCCACAATTAAACCTTCGTAAGCACGGTAAAACTTATTATTGAAAGTGAAATAATTTTGTGTTAGGCAAGTATTAAGCGCATCAATGATTTCTTTTTTGGTTATTGGCTTTGGGATATTTTTTGCAATAGGTTATTTATTAAAATGACAGTTTCGGCTGGGTGATACACTGGAGAAAAGATTTTTTACATCAAATGAAATTATTTTTGCATTGTCAGGTAGTACAATATCTTAATTTTATCGATTAATTTATAAGAATTTTTAATACTATTTTTTGGTTTAAATTTATTCATATACCGGGTGTTTAATACAATTTTTCAACTTTAACGGAAAATCAACTCTATCCTTGAAAAAGATTATTTGCGGACCTATACTTACCTTGGACCGGTTTTTTAATCACAAGATAACTGAAGTTTGTTCTTGTCCAATGAAAATAGTAAGTACAAAGTTTTTTTAATCTCAAACCGGACAGAAAAATGAAGGGAAACACACTCAACGTTTCGCTATAGATTTATAGCTTCGTCAGGAGTGAAAAAAAAAAAAGTAAATAAACAAGTTGTCAAGAGAAACAAGTCGTCAAGAGAAACGAAAAGGTAACATGATTTTTAAACTAAACTACGAGTTGTTCGGAAAAAAAGTAACGAGAACTAATTAAAGCTACTTTTTTTTTTTTTTTTTTTTTTATATATATATATATATAATTAATTAATTGACAGATCTATATCTTGTTTAAAGAGTCCAGAAAACTACAAAATATGTCATTTAAATTTTCAAAGTCCGTACGTTTATTAATAGAATTTCCAGACATTTTAATTTTACACATTTCTATGAAACGTCTTTTAAAAATATTAGATTCACTGTACAAAATGTCAGTATTATCAAAATCAAAATTATGATTATTTACTAATGAATGCTCTACAAGCATTGAATGATTTTGATTATTTTTTTGAATATGATATTTATGTTGGTCTAAACGTTTTTTTAAATTTTGGCTCGTTTCACCTATATAAACAGAATTACAATTTGAACATTTGATTTCATAAACCACGTTAGGTTGTTTTAATTTCGGTATTTTGGTTTTTAAATTCGAAAAAATTAAATTTAAATTAATCACAGATTTACTGGCTAAAATTAAATTATGTTTTTTGAAAATGTGTTTAAATGTATTGTGTAATGGTTCAATATAAGGCAAAGATATGTATTTATGATTCGAAGTTTGTCTAATGTTTTTAGAGACATTTGAATTTTGTAAGTATTTAATACGATTTTTAATTACTGATTCAATAAGATTTATTGGATAAGAATTTTGAATAAGAGTTTCCTTTATTACATTTAAGTTATCATAAATGAAAACTTTATCAGAAAGTAAAATAGCTCGATCAGTTAATGAAATAATAGTTGCAATTTTATAATTTTTAGGTGTGTACGAGTGAAAATTTATGTACCTACCTGACCAGGTAGGTTTATGAAACCAATTAGTAATTAATTTATCATTCTGTCTGATAATATTTACATCAAGAAAACTCAATGAATTATTATTTTCTTTTTCTACTGTAAATTGTAATCTATTATGAAAAGAATTAAATTTATTTAAAACAAAATCTACCTTATCAGAAGGCAAAATCAATAAAATGTCATCTACATAACGAAAATATAACGTTAAATCGAATGATAAACAGATTTTTGGTACAGCAATGGGTTCTCCTTTATCTCCGGCTTTAGCTGAAATTGTTATGCAAGAACTAGAAAAATCTGTTATTAACTCTTTATCATTCGATTTAACGTTATATTTTCGTTATGTAGATGACATTTTATTGATTTTGCCTTCTGATAAGGTAGATTTTGTTTTAAATAAATTTAATTCTTTTCATAATAGATTACAATTTACAGTAGAAAAAGAAAATAATAATTCATTGAGTTTTCTTGATGTAAATATTATCAGACAGAATGATAAATTAATTACTAATTGGTTTCATAAACCTACCTGGTCAGGTAGGTACATAAATTTTCACTCGTACACACCTAAAAATTATAAAATTGCAACTATTATTTCATTAACTGATCGAGCTATTTTACTTTCTGATAAAGTTTTCATTTATGATAACTTAAATGTAATAAAGGAAACTCTTATTCAAAATTCTTATCCAATAAATCTTATTGAATCAGTAATTAAAAATCGTATTAAATACTTACAAAATTCAAATGTCTCTAAAAACATTAGACAAACTTCGAATCATAAATACATATCTTTGCCTTATATTGAACCATTACACAATACATTTAAACACATTTTCAAAAAACATAATTTAATTTTAGCCAGTAAATCTGTGATTAATTTAAATTTAATTTTTTCGAATTTAAAAACCAAAATACCGAAATTAAAACAACCTAACGTGGTTTATGAAATCAAATGTTCAAATTGTAATTCTGTTTATATAGGTGAAACGAGCCAAAATTTAAAAAAACGTTTAGACCAACATAAATATCATATTCAAAAAAATAATCAAAATCATTCAATGCTTGTAGAGCATTCATTAGTAAATAATCATAATTTTGATTTTGATAATACTGACATTTTGTACAGTGAATCTAATATTTTTAAAAGACGTTTCATAGAAATGTGTAAAATTAAAATGTCTGGAAATTCTATTAATAAACGTACGGACTTTGAAAATTTAAATGACATATTTTGTAGTTTTCTGGACTCTTTAAACAAGATATAGATCTGTCAATTAATTAATTATATATATAAAAAAAAAAAAAAAAAAAAAAAAAAAAAAAAAAAAAGTAGCTTTAATTAGTTCTCGTTACTTTTTTTCCGAACAACTCGTAGTTTAGTTTAAAAATCATGTTACCTTTTCGTTTCTCTTGACGACTTGTTTCTCTTGACAACTTGTTTATTTACTTTTTTTTTTCACTCCTGACGAAGCTATAAATCTATAGCGAAACGTTGAGTGTATTTCCCTTCATTTTTCTGTCCGGTTTGAGATTAAAAAAACTTTGTACTCACAAGATAACGTTAACCTTTAGTTTATTGCCATGGAAACAATTGTTTTCGTACTTGTTACTGTGGAAATAAACCGAAAGTTAGAGTTAACCTGTGATTGAAAAACCGAGCCTTAGACTTTTTATTGCTCTTGATGAGTACTATTCATGGTTATAATATCCGAACGTTTTTTAAACACCCTGTATAATGTCGATATTTTAGAGAGTTTAACTGAAGGAGCTGTTACATACGAAACAACGGGCCTAATGGGGTAATTATCTTTGTAATTTTATCAGCGAATAAAGTTTGGGAGGTTTTGGATTCATCAATAGCAATTTGCGTTTTTCATATTCGGTAAATAATGCAGAAGAATTATGTACAATATTTTTAGTTTCTGTTTGGTATCTGTTAGTGGCGTTTTTATTTAATAACTGATATTTTTCAGATTCTATGAAATGATTAGTTTTGTTAATGTAATCTATTTTTTAGAAAAATTTTATGCAAATCGTTTTTGCCCCTGCTTGGGGCTTCTTCAGCAGAGACGTAGCTCGACATTCCCACTGCAAATAAAAACGATTTGTCCAATTTATTCGCAATTGCGATGTATGAGTGATGAACAGATAAAATAGCGACATCTTACTATCGCTTTTTGACCTGACATTGCAGTAGAATAGACAAATTGAACTGAAACATGGCCGCCTTGCATGGGGGACTTATTAGGAGCAAATCCCGCTTCAATTTGTCTATCCTACTGCAATGTCAGGTCAAAAAGCGATAGTAAGACGTCGCTATTTTATCTATTCAGTAATCTATTTTTTTTATTGCAATAATTGTTTTTCCCTTGTCAGCATCAGTGAAAATAATGTTATTGTCTTCGGATTTCTTATTGATATTTTTAATATTACTTTTTTCATCGTTGGTAACTGGACAGGTAACTAGATATTTATAAGTTGTTTTATTTTTAGTTTAGTTTATTAGTATATCTGACGAAGACACTGTTTGTCGAAACAATTGTCATACGTTATTTATAATAAACAGTGAAAATTCAAAAAACTGTGTTTAATTAACTAATTATTATGGATATTAATTTTCACGAAGTAAAGGCCGAATCAATCCAATATTAATTAACCTTGCTTACTTATTTTCAATGTCAAACTCAAGTGTTGGCGCCAACTGCACTTCCATTCTTTCTCATGATTGGCTGAAGTACAGTTTTGCTAAAATATGACGGAACCAACTAAAAACGCACGCCATTCTGCCAGACTCTAAGTAAAGGGTCTCTGCTTTATACAAGGTTCCTATAAATGATTTTATGGACACAGGAGACGTTGGAATGTTCTGCTTTTTTCGATTGTGAAATTACTGCATTTCTGACAGCAATTTATCAATTTGACAGAAATAATCTTTGGTGTGTTGAATGTTTTCTTACTGTTTATTTCGCACCGAATGTTGAGAATATACCATAGTTGTAATTTTCCTATAGCGAATGCATGTTATACAGGGAGATTCAGGCAACCCATTCATTACAAGTTTACGGACTTCTCCTTTGAATTTCTGTTTCATATTTTGGAGTTATAAGTTAACGATAAGGATCTATCAAAATATATAATATAATTTTCAATTTTTGGACACTTCCGGTTATACCGGAAGTTGCTGTGAATTTTCTTATTTTAAATGGAATACCCTATTTTTTTAATGCATTTTTGAAATCTTCTTGAAATTCTAAAAATATTTTGTACATGTGATACAAGAAAAATTAACCATTTCTGAGGTATTACGATTTTTTAAAAAAAGCTCAGACTTGCAGAACCTTGTTTATGATACTGCAATTTTTGTGGAACAAAAACCACGATGTCAATTTTTGGTCTGTAGTAGGATACAGTAACATTCTTTCAGATCATGTCCAGTTTGGCACTTGATTGTTTACAGGCTGGTTGAAAAGTAACTTCTATTCGAACTGATTTAAACTGTCGAAAAGTCATGTTTTTAAATGAAACGCCTAGTATATTTTTATACCATGTGACTCAGAATTAAATGCCTTATTAGCATTCCCTATACCTATCTCTTATAGTTCACTCGTTATCGATAATTTCTTTTTAACACCTACTTTATTTCCATTTTTCGGTATTGTTTGTAAATAATGGGCTATGAAAACTAGAGAAATTATGATTTTTTAAATCGTCCGTCTATTAAAAAAAAATAATTTAATCGCTACGGAGAACCAAAAAATGAATATTCAACCACAGACATATTAAATACATTTGATGATAAAAAATCGACAGTTCAAGAAGTTAATAAAAAAAAATTGTTATTTCGATGAAAATACGTTATTACTTAGATACAATAGAAACATTTTGTGTATTATTTTTAATATTTTTGATTTATTTGTTTTCCTAAAATCTTGTATTGTAAGTGTAAATTTCTCTTTGTAAATGTGTAAAAAGTCACACCAAGAATTCTAATACATGCGGTATATACCGGGTGTCCCGCGCCATGGGCTCACCCTTCTAGAATCTTTATTTATTAATCTATTAACTTCAATTTTGGAGACAATAAATTAAACAAAAATGGAGTTTTTCGACACACTGCCGATTGTCATAGGACTTCCGGTTTCGTCGGAAGTGATATCAACTTTCTTATTTTAAATGGAACACCCTATATATTTTTACATATTTAAAATCTACGGATCATTACGAGTCCGAATACGTATCAATAGGGTACATGACAATAATATAAAACTATTAATTAAAGCTCTCTAATCGAGACTATAGTCAATAGCACTCGCGAAAACACCAAATTTGTACGCTGTTTCTATTTATTATTCTCTTAAATTAATAAATAAAATCGAAAATATTCAAATATAAATCACGTGGTTTCGAAAGGCTTCCCATTCGTTGTGACGTCAGTGTTCATACATTGTCCTTGACGTTTATGTTGTATGCAGACCCTTGTCAAATAGTTTGAATGTTTGCTCTTAATATGTGCTGAAAAATATAGTTTTAATTTAAGCAACAATTACGAAGAAAATATCTTAAAGAAATTATTATATTTTTCTACTTTGTTGGTGAGAAATTTGTGGTTGAAACGGGAACTTTTCGCTATTGAGAAGTAAGATTGGTAACACTAAATTTTGTGAAACGCTTATAAATAATTTATTCGGAGTTCTTGTACAGGTATTTTTACATTATAGCACAGCACAATACTGATAATGTTTTACTATTTATTGTAATAAGTTTTAAGTATTCGTATTGATATTCACTTATTACGATTTGACAACATATGAACATTGACGTCACACGGTCAGAATGTGCGTCTTGGCGGGAAGTTAATCAATTCAAATTTCTTTAATTTTTTACGGCTTTAATATTCATTTATAAAAAAAAGAAATATATCTAAATTATCGTATTTTATTATATTTTATTTTTCAATCTAGAAAGCTATGAATCGCATTTTTTCGATCTAATGCGATCAAGTGTTTCGAGAAAATCACTCCTTTGATGGTATTTAGATTTTTAATATTTTTACAGTATTTGAAATTTTCATTATGTCGTAACTAATTCTTTTTAATAGAAACTCATATGTTTCTTAGCTCAGTTCAACAGAACATTTCTTTCTGAATACGTTAATACCAAATACGTCATATTTTCTTTGAAAATAATTTAAAATAGAGCATGTCTTATTGAAAATTTACACTCCCTTTATTTCAAATGTCAAAATTTGAATTGAGAAAATGAAACACTTACAACTTGCTTCTTGCTTATTTGGAAATTATGCATTTGACCCTTTTTTGATAGGCAGTGTGAACGTAACAGCAAAACCAAACGATAACTAACATTTGGGACGAACTCCAATAACCATGAATGTGAGAAACCGAAATTTTAAAGAAATTTCGCAAATAAATTTTTTTTTTATAACATTTTCACCGATTCTGACATTTTCAAAACAAGCGTCGCTTGGCAACGAACTACAGGAAACGATCTTGGCGTCTCTTGCGACTGGAGTAAGAACTAAATTTAGAAATCGGAAGTGTACATTGAAGATCGCACCGCGGCAAGGTACTGCAACTTTAACTTTCTTTTAAAAACGGAAATACCTCTTAAACGGCTAATTTTTCTTATACCATATGTTACATAAAACATTCTTAGAATTTCATGAAGATTTCAAAAATGCAATTAAAAATGGTATATTCCATTTAAAATAAGAAAGTTGACAGCAACTTACGGTACAAGCGGAAGTTGGAGATATTATATTTTAATAGAACATTATCCCTAACTTATAACCGCAAAATATGAAATAGAAATTCAAAGAGGAAGTCCGTAAACTTTTAATGAATGGGTTGCCTGAGTCTCCCTGTATAGATGAGGAATTAATTAGTTGATGTTCATGGTATGTAATTATATTATCGTAATTTTTAGTACTTTTCAGGGGTCACTGAATCATAAAATTATTTATAGAAACTCTGTATAATTTACATACCGATTGCGCCACATTAAGTAGGTACACCCGAGTAGAGTTGTGTCGTTCACGAACGATTGAGTTGTTTCGAACGAATCTTTTGACTAAAGTATCGTTCAGTTCGTTCGTTCGTGAACGAACGAATCTTTTCGAACGATTTGATTCAGGTGAACGAAATGATCGAATCCTTATGCTGCACCGTTGCATCCAGTTTTATTCGTGCATTGTTCACATCTTGTTTTCCTGTATTTTAATAATTAAAATGTAGTATATGAATCATCCTGTATATTTTTACATTTTTGAAAAAAGAATTAAGTTACTTTATCAATAATATAGCACAGTATATTAATCAAAAAGATTGAGAAATACGGCTTTCAATCATATTTACAATATTCAGGCAATCGATATAACATGCACGGCGAACGACCCGCTCCGTTCTTTCGTTCATCTCGTTCATTTCGTTCATCTGGTTCGTTTCGTTCATATCGTTCACCGACTCAAAGATTCGTTCGTTCGTTTCTTTTAAGAACGAATCGTTCATACCAATAATATGAACGATTCGTTCATACTAATAATATTAACGATTTGTTCGTGAACGACACAACTGTACATCTGAGCGCTCACGAGGCAGCCTTAGTCTATGTTCACAACGAAGCTGTGATGATAGATGGCTTTTTCTGCTCACTTATATTCGAAGCTCGAATATGAATACAAGCATTTGAATACGCGTTTCTCATAATCAGCGCTATTTGAAATCTCTGCTATCATCTATCATTACAGCTTCGTTGTGAACTTTCCTTTACAGTGCGCGTGAACATGCGGTGCAGATGCATGCCGATTTAAATTCTGTGCCTATTTGGAGTGGTTTTATCTGTATATGCAATAAGATGAATGAAACAAACACAATTTTTAATAATAACTATTATTTTTTAATTATGTTTTTAATATCTCACATTATAGCAGTACTTGTAGGTACAAAAAGTGACATTTCTGGTCAAGGTATGGACGTAGATCTAAGGCAGTTGCCTGGTCTAATCAGTAACAAGAAGAGATCCTCGACTGATGCCATGGATTCATCCCAACCAAAAAAGAGCAAATCTGAAGTCTTCGATGTGTAAGTTACATTTCTAATTGATGCTACGTTTTGCAAAACTAATCATTTCACTTTTAGATTGTTTGGCAATGAAGACACGGATCTCAGGCAACTTCCGACTGTGATTTCTTCACCTAAATCTCAAGAACGACCGCCTACACCACCACCTCCAATAATCTCGAGCAAGACTACATCTGATATTGAGGAAGCTGAAGATGTTAGGATGAGCACAGTTAGAAGTGAATCTCCAAAATCAAATAATTTAGATGTACTTAGAGCAAAATTAGCCAATGCCACCAATAGAAATAAGTTACTAAATAAACCTCGGCAGGGTAAAATCAATTTTTTTAACTCACTTAAACTAAAAATACACAACTCTTTTAATTTTCAGAATTGCAAAAAGAAATAATGAAACTAAAGCCGGTGAAAGAAGACACTTGGAGAGCTAGAGGTGGTAGGAGAGGGATGGGTAGAGGTATAAGGTCGAATAGACAAGGTTTGGAACCTTGGATAAGACCGACAATACCTAGTGGTGGGCCTTGGAGGCCGATGGTAAATGCATATGTGAAACCACATCCTGCAACATGCAACTCTGATGTGATTGATATTGACAGTTCAAGCATTGATGCAATGGACGTAATAGATCAAGACAGTAACTCTATGAGCAGTCATAATTCGCTGCAGGAAACACCTGAACTCATTGTAAACTGTTCCAATCAAGACAATGTAAAATCAATTAACATTGATGGAATCCCTCGTGACATTCGATATTATGATGAAGTTGCAGTGGCTTTTATGAACTGGGATGATCCTCGTGAAATATCATTCCAGAACGGGAGTAGAAACGTCATTATCGATGATAACAATATCTTCTTACTCTCGTTTAATGAACCATATACAGAAGTCACCATAAACGGAAGCCTGCATAGAATACGTTTGGGCGGACCAACTAGAGAAGTGTATGTTGATGGACAGTGGTACGAGTGCTTTTTTGGGGGCCCAGGCCTTCCAGTAAAATTAAGTGATGGGTGTGTGTCGATTCTTAAATTAGAAGGGCCTCCACCCCAAGTGAAAATTGGTGATAAGAGACCTGATTTGGTAGCTGGAAAGATTAACTTAATTATTGATGCAAAAACTGTTGTACCTGTATTTTTGGACGGCAACGTTCAAAAATTCGATATTGATGGCCAGATTCAGGACCTCAGATTTATAGATGCTTTGAAGACTGTGTTAATAAATAATGAGCGGTTTAGTGTAGAGTTTGGCGGTTTACCTAAGCCTATAAATGTGCGTGATAAAAAACACTTCATTCGCTTTTCCGTTTTGCCTAGAGGCATAAAACCAGGACATGTTATGATTAAGGATATGGAAGATACTCGGTCAGAGGAGAGCTTCAAGAATGAAACAGAAGACAGCATGGATGCGTTTCCCGTCGTAGATCCAAATGAGCCTGCTTTGCCAATATTTAGTAAGAGAAAACGAATCCGGGACACTGATTCTCCAGATCATAATTCACATTCTCCTGTGCCCCCTCAAAATTTCAGTAAGCATGTTTTTAAATACAAAATAATAGCATTTTAAGGTTCACATTCTCTGGGAGAACTAGATAAAGTCAGGAAAGTCGTAATGTCAAGGAAAAGTCAGAATTTTTCTGTTCTGTTTCTCAAAATTTAATATTTTGTTGTGTGAAATAATTTTTTTTGCATTTAACAAAATCGTGGTTTCTTCTAGTGGTTTTTAAAAGTTAATATTTTTAAAATCCCACAACTGCAGCTGAGCAGATTACTTCTAAAAAATATTTCAAGCATTAGTCTTTTTTCTATACACTGAGCATTGGCTATTATCAATCAAAACATAAGGTATTTGAAATCGCAGAACGAAGACTAAATGAATTACTTTACAGTATTTCAATTAATTTTATTATTTTGCTTACTTTGAATGTTTCCAATATAATGCTTTAGACCACTTTTAATGATTGCCACCGAAGTTTCTCGAAAAATATACATTATCTGCACATGGAACTTCATATTTGAAAAATAACCATAGGTCTGTTCATTTGAACTGCACGAAGTTACACCTCGTGTAAATTGGTGTAGTTTTGCACAGTGTCACGTGATGTGTAGTGTAGTTTCGTGCAGAAAAATTTTCGGAAGCAAGCGAACGCAACTTTTAAAATATAAAGAATAATTTGAACTGCTTCACAGCAAATTCTCATTTTCATCTTCTAAAAGAATTGCTTGTTCACCTACCACTATTTCCACAAACAAACTAACTTTAATTCAACTTTCGCAGTATTTACGGTATAGTGCAATTGAAAAGCTTTGAGGTTATAGGGTAAACTGCACTTTTTTGTTCATACCTCGAACTTCGAGTAACAAAGTGCAGTTCGGAGTATGTTGCACCAGACAAACGAACACAATGAGTACATCTGCACTGTGACAAACGAACGCGGTTTCTTGCACTAGTGCGCTTGGTGTAAACTAGTATTGACAAACGAACAGACCTCTAATGAAAATTTTGTTTGTGATTTTGGAGTCGGATTAGATTAGTATGTAAGACGGACACTATTAATAAGTCTGTTCATTTGTTGCACTGGTGTTCACTCAAAGTATCTTAATCTCTTATTAATGTATGAGGTTAGAACGAGCTGCAAATATTCTGTTAGCACAACAAACGAACCTACTGAATGAAACGTCCAATATTTCAGAGTGACCAATAATTTTTATTTCAGATAACTTGGATATATTATCAAATGTTATGTCGGCGTCTTTCCCTCCTTCACAAAACCAAAATGTTGGCGGATATCAAATTGAGAATGTACAGACCTCATCCGAGATGCCTATCAACAATAACCAACCGCAGGATTTGCCTGCAGAACCTGCATCAACGACAATCAACGCATTGCCTCCGACGCTAAATATCAATGAGCTCTTCCAAAAATTAGTTGTAACAGGAATAGTAACAACCGTCCAAGAAACAATTAACACACCAGCGCCCCGACCTCCCGTTAATAAGAGAGATCAGGTGCAAAGCATTAAACCAGTCAGTTTTAGCAAAACTGAAACATTAAAAGTGTAAGTGTGCTTATGATCATTATTAACTAACAGTGATTAAAACCTTTTTGCAGTCGACAGCCTTATTTAATTCAAGTTCTGTACTCGGGAATGCAGTGTAGCAGTTGCGGTATGCGTTTTCCACCTGAGCACAGTATGCAATACAGTCAACATTTGGACTGGCACTTCAGACAGAACCGGAAGGGGAAAAAGAATATCCGAAAAGCGGCCAGTCGACGTTGGTATTACTCATTATCTGACTGGAAAAATTATGAAGAAATTGAAGATTTAGAAGAAAGAGGTAACCATTTTTTTGTCATATTATGCGCTAGGTTTCGTTAACAATCAAATAATTTAAATAATTCTATTTAATCCATTGGAAGTGGTTTACAAGATTTGGTAGATTTTCATGACATGCGTCTGATTCTTGATCGGAGTAGGGAACTTATGGGCGAACTAAATTTTGCATCTATCGAACGGATTAGTAGTCGTTTTGAAATGCTACCGTGGCGTCCATGGTTTGAAACGATTGCAAATTGCTCACCTCCTAATTCTAAGCACACCGCCACTCTCTTCTTAAAATTTACTATAGATCTTGACACATCCCTTCTTCTAATCTTGTGCCTGACAGTGGTGACAATTCTTTGGAGAAGTTCATCAAGGTCGGTTGGCAATGCTTTGTAAATATTATTTTTCCTTGTCCCCGCAAAAAATAGTCCAAGAGAAACACGTCAGGTGACCGTACCGGCCAAGGTACGTCGCCATTTTTAGCAATAACATGGTTGGGGAACATTTCCGACAAACAACCCCAACCCTCCTAGCATTATGGGGTGGTACGCCATCTTGCTGGAACCAGATGGCCTTCAAACGATGAAGAGGAACGTTGTCATCAATAAAATCCGTTAGAAATGTTCTCAGGAAATTGAGGTCCCGATCAGTATTTAATGTTCTCTTCGCAAATGTAAGGACCTATTATTTTATCGCTCAACAAACTGACCCACACGTTTAGGCTAAAACGTATTTGTGGTCGCCGTTCTTGAAATTGATTTGGATTTTTAAATGACCAGTAATGTTCATTGTGGTGATTAAACATTGTTGTACTGTTGAATTTACATTCATCAGACCATATGTCATTATTAAGAAAATTTTAGTTTTCCTGAATCTGATTATTATTTACAAACGTATAAAAAACTAACCGTCGTTCATAATCTCCAGGATGAAGCGTTTGAAAAATATCAATTACCCAAGGCATTGCAGATGTGACTGCAAATTCAGCTGGGCTGCAACTTCTCTTAAGGAGAGAAATGGATTGTCTTACACCTATTTGAGAATTAGATGATGAATACGTGTTTTAGTATTTATAATCATGAAAAAATTTTTACCGCTTGCAAAATTTCCTGCTCATATTAACTGGGCACATCGCCATATTTACTTATTTTTAGCGACTAACCGGTTACGCATAGCATGGTTAGCAGTAGTGACGTCACGGTCACGAGAATACGGCATGGTTAGTAATATTCGGCAAAATGAAACGGTTACAGACTTTCTGGCGATTGCATTTTTAAATTTGACAACAGTACAATTATGAATTGGGTATTTAACTGTTACAAAAAAAAGTTGTGATTGAATAAGTTAAGGTTAGTACGCAGAACCACGGATCTGTGCAAAACCCACTGAATAGGAGAGAGACAGCAATGTTCCACAATTCTCTAACCAGGTTAGGAAAATAATATCTGTTTTCTATTTATTTACCATCGAAGTATGCCGTGAAAATTTAGGTAAAAAGTGGTACTTATGCAAGTAACTAAACTTTGACAATTAAAGTCACTTTGATTTTGAGTTTAAGGTTACTGCGAATGAAGCAATGTTGCAATATTTTCTTTTCCTCTCAAGGAGTATTTTTCATTTCTCAAATTATATTACCTAATTAGTCGTTAAATCTTTTTTAAACATGTAATTAAAAAATTTGTCCTTAGCAGTACATTTGCCAGAAGAAGAACTTTTCAGTTTGTCTCGTTTTTTCGTCAATATATCCCCTATACACTTTTGTGACGTCTGCAATAAGTATTTCTAAATGAATGTAGATTAATTTCGATGTCTCTTATGGGTATCTCCGCAACCATAAGAGATAGAAAAAAACTAGTGGCCAAGTTTCGATCTTTTATTTGGAGATTAAGTCAATAGCGTAAACAAAAATTGGTTTATCTTCTTTTGTTTTCAAGTTATAGGCAAAAATTGCCATTTTCGACTTTTCGTTTTTCGGTCATATCTCATTTATTTCTAGATTACTCGAACATTATTAGGACACTTTTTGGAATAAAATTCAGTGGTGTAGTTGATTTTTTAATATTTACTTAAATTTTCGAGATATAACATATAAAGTTATGTTTTTTTTTAATGGAAATCATAGTCGGCAATGCCCTCATTAAATAGATTTTTTTTCTGTTCTCAAAAATATGCACTTTGTTGGGTTTATTTTTTATAATTAATAGGAAAAACTGTCATTTTTATTATTATCTTTATCAATAGGGTGCCGATTTTTTGTTTTGCAAAAAATTTTAACGAGCTTTCAAATATTTTCACAGTTTGTCAGCGTAAATAATTTCCTATTGCCGTTAATTTACAAGTTCCGTTTTATCGTTTTGGCGACCATCCTGACAAGAGCTCCTATCTGACTTTCTATTAAAAATGAGTTTATCATTCATCACGTTTCACAGAACATTTTAACAAGAATGTGAATCGTGTTATAACCGAAATTTATAGAAAAATTGTTTTCAATCTTTAAATGGTCAACATCGCACGAACACTCAACGTTTCACTATCGGTTGATAGCTTCGTTAGGAAGAAACGTTGAACGTTCGTACTATTTTCGGTGTCCGTTTGAAGGTTAAAAACGATTTTTATACAATTTCCACTGTGAAATCGCAAGGACACTCTACGTTTCGCTATCGCTTTATAGTTTCGTCAAGAGTGAAAAAATGTAAATAAGCAAGTTGTCAAGAGAAACTAAAAGGTAATATGATTTTAAACTAAAATACGAGTTGTCCTAATAAACATAAAGGTAATAATAACTAAATTAAAGTTTATTTTTTTTTTGTTTCTATTGAGTTATATTTTATTAAAAACACAAAAAACAAAAACAAACACACAAATAGTAAAATATAAACAAAATCGGACATGTATACTAGATTTGCGTGCACTCATATTTAATAAAAACAAAAAAGCTTTTGCCAGATCGGTTGCGATGGGTGCCACACTTCTCAAACAGAATTTTGTAAAATAAAGTGAATATAAATTTTTTTACGCGGGCAAAATTGTCTAAAGATTTGAAAGTTCGTTAATATTTAATAAAAACAAAAAAAATAACGACACGGTATTGAAGCTAGCCTACTGAGACTAGGATACGCAAGGATAATAACAAAAATTGCAATTTTTCCTATTAATTATAAGAAATAAACCCAACAAAGTAATATTTTTGAAAATAGAAAAAAAATCTATTTAACGAGGGTATTGCCTACTATGATTTCCCTTAAAAAGAAAAACATAACTTTATGTTATATCTCGAAAATTTAAGTAAATATTACAAAATCGACTACACTACTAAATTTTATTCGTAAAAGTGTCCTAATAATGTTCAAGTAGTTTTTTAATATCTAGAAATAAACGAGATATGGCCAAAAAACGAAAAGTCGAAAATTTTTGCCTATAACTTGAAAACAAAAAAAGATAACCAATTTTTGTTTACGCTATTGACTTAATCTCCAAAAAAGAGATCGAGACTTGGCCAATAGTTTTTTCTATCTCTTATAGTTACGGAGATGCTCATAAGAAACATCGAAATTAATCCACCCTGTACTCAGTGCAAAAATTTCCTCTAATCTTTCAATAATTTCCATTTTCCCCCAAATCTGGCCTGTCCGTTTGGTACCTTACAAATGCTTTTTGTATAGTAGTAGGGCTTAAGTTTTCATGTCGCGTCTTACAATTTTCACCATAGGTACTAAATAAAAACGGATATTTCTTAAAGTTGAGAGTTGACAACACCGGTTGACCTATCTGATTTAAAGTGTCACATTTTGGCATATGTTACTGCGGATCTACACGTTGCACATAAGAGTATTTAACAAGAAAATTCGGCCAAAATTATTTTTTGATTTAAATGGTCTCTAAATCAGACTTAATGGCAATTTATATGTTTCAAAGAAGAATTAGTTCATGGATTGCGATTAAAATGGCTTTTTTTTCTGTTGTGGTTGCTTAAGTCTTGTCAAGATCTCAGGAGCGGGAGTATTTTGTGCGTGTAAAGTGTTCTATGACTTTGTTGCTTCCAAACCTCCTCGTCGTTGTATAGCTCTATAGTTTTGCAAACGTTCAAAGTAATTTGACATCAATTTTTCTGTATCGATTTGTAAACCACACCATATAATATTTTACAATTAATTCCCTAACTTTCCACCTCCTTATAAATTTATCTGCCTGATAATATCCTTGGAGACAATTGTATTGTATCTACCTCTTCCAAGGATGTTATTTGGCCAATAAATTTATAAGGAAGTGGAATGATCAGGCATAAGCCTATTTAGACTGTTAATTTTATAAAGCTTATAAAATTGCTATCCGTAAAAATCCGCAAATTTTCTTTTCGTATAGTAAAGTAGAATCTTTATTTGTTGTTATCCAATTACATCCATAACGAAACAATAAGACCCGCGATATATTTATTTAATAACGAAGAAATGTTTTCTTTATAATTTGCTCCAAAATAATATTGCTTTTAAAAGCATATTAATTTTAAAATACATACCTATTTTTTAATGTTTCATTCTTGGTAATTCGACACCATTTACAATAAAAAATTGAAAATACAATGTATAAATTACTCGCAAAAAGAAGTCGGCAGAAAACTTGATTTATGTGTAATTGGCAATTGTCGCTTTTCGAGTGCTTTTGTCGCACGTTTGTTTGCTCTTCCGATACAGAAAACAGGTATTGTCTAACATTTTGCTACCTACCTGTACAGCTATCACAAGTGATCGCCGTGACAGACGTTTCGGAGTCGCCGGCCAGCCCCAGTGGGGTAAGGTGGGTTAAAAACTAAATCTGGACTATCAAACAGTACCAACAAAACAAAATAAAGGCGCCACTTAATTTCTTTTTGGCTATGGGGAACCGCGGGAAAAAATTAAGAAAACCACGGCTCATCCAAGATACTGTCAATATACAGTTTTATTAAACGCAATACACAAACATAAAATAAACATGAATTCAATGAAACACAGAAAACAAATGTCAAACCAGTATTAACAGAAACAAATTCGCAAAAATTCAACGTAATTATCAGTTAAATCTAGCAGCAACAGCGCTAATTACATTACTCATACATAAATGCGCTTAAAATAGACGCATCGGTGACTTTAAAATTGACAGGAGCGGTACGCAAAAATGTCAAACGGCGAATCCAAATAAAGTCAACGCGCACCGCGTAAATACACGCCTTTATCCGGCAGGAATGCTCGTAAAATAAAATAAAAATAACGAAAGGCAAGCAAACCTTGTCCCTACGCGTTCCGAACGTCGGTCGGCGTGTTGGGCAGCTCCAAGGGGGTACGCTAAGGTTCACGGGACCGTGCAGATGCGGTGAACGGCCACAAATACCGTGAATTCTTAACGAATGCGGCACAGAGATAAGGATACCCCTGAACTAAAGCCTGTTCGCAGAACTACTTGGAAGGAAACAGGCGTAGACAATACGAGTGTATTAATTTTTCTCTCTGCACAACAGATTAATCCTGCAATAAAGCTGTTGATGAATTCCCCAACATCAATTATGGGCGAAAACACACACAAAAAAAACACACCAACGCGAGACGTGTTGTTGCACCGAGAAGTACGGGGTCAATTCTGTTCTGAAAATCGCTTCGCGCAGGCGAACGAAAAAGAGATGGGGTTAGAAAAAGAAGAGATAGGATGCCTCCGCCAACCCCGACAGAATATTACGTCAACGAGGACCAATGGGCTTAAATACCGGGGTTCAATTTCTGTAGCTTTCGTGGGAAAGAAATCGCTGATTTCACAATATGTTGCAATAATGCTTAAATCAAAAAGACTAAATAAAGAATCTATGCGAAAAATTAACTTTCAAACCCCAAATTTTCCTTATCCTAATTTCTACAGGAAAACTAATAGTATTGGGGAATTACTTTGAAAGCAAATCGGCGGAACGCAAAGAGTTCACCGGGCGGTCTGCGAAAATATTTCATGGGGAGCAATATACAGGGTATTTCGGACAGAAATTGAACGGTAACAATTTGTCATATTTGGCTCCCGTAAGAAACAAAAATATTTTGTATAAATGCAACTTTTAAAAATTGACTTATGGCCAGGTTTTCATAGTAAATACTCCTATGTGCGTTGGGCAATATATTTGCCGAAACGTTTGTCCGAACATTTGCGTACAAATATGCTATCCACACGTTGGTCAATAATATTGCCAAAATATTTGGAGAAGGCTTGGTCGAACATTCTAGGGGTACGATATTGATGTTTTGGGTCCCATATTGCTGGTTCAGCCTGATAAAGTTCTAGGAACAGGAACGTAATTTCGTTGTTCCAGATTGTTGACATTGTTGTCATTATAAATTGCAACTTCCAGCAAGCAACAGTCCGGCATGCACTGAATTGAATTGTACCGACTTGAGTAGTGCGTTTGTGCTCAAACACGCACCAACGTGTGGACGGCACAAATAGCACTTTGTGATCATTGGCCAACGACGCTGGAATCCCTTTGATTTGTCGCCTTTTACCGACACTGAGGCGAATACAGGCAAACTTGGCCCAGTCGAAGCCATTGTAGGCAAAGTTGATATCCACAGGTTCGTATTGGCCAAGGTTTGGCAGACTTCGCCCAACGTGTGGATCCGGCATTATAATGACATTGTCTAATTTTACTTTAATAGCCTACCTAATAAAATAAAATCACGACCTACTTGATGATAAATAAAAAAACAGATATTAATATCTGTTTTTATTTATTTATTTTATTTAGATATTAATATCTGCTTTTATTTATGTCCCATCAAGTAGGTCGTGATTTTATTTTATTAATAATGGTGAAAATTGTAAGACGCGAGATGAAAACTGCAATACAAAAAGCATTTATAAGGTACCAAACCGACAGGCCAGATTTGGGGAAAATGGAAATTACTGAAAGATTAGAGGGCATTTTTGCAGTGAGTACAATATTTCAAATTTGTAAGTGTACTTTTCATTTAGAAATACATATTGATGTCACAAAAGTGCATAGGGGAAATATTGACGCAAAAATGAGACGAATTGGAAAGTTCTTCTTCTGGCAAACGTATTGCTGCGGACAAATTTTTAAATTACATGTTTAGAAAAGATTTGCAACGACTAATTTGGCAATATAATTTGAGAGAAAAAAATACACCTTGTGACGAAAAGGAAATATTGCAACATTCGCAGTAACCTTAAACTCAAAATCAAAATGACTTCCATTGTCAAAGTTTAGTTACTTGCATAAGTACCACTTTTCCCTAAACTTTCACGTCATACTTCGATGGTAAATAAATAAAAAATAGATATTAAGTTGTATTTAAAGAATCGAAACTGATGATGGTTGTGGAGAGACGAAATGAACTAAAAATTTAAATTATGTATTAAATAAAATTTTCTTATAAAAATCTGTATTATTTAAGCTTCAGGTTAGTATCAACTATTAAGTGTGATAAATCAGGAGGAAAAATGCTATCGAACAGAATAATAAAAAAGATAGGTTATATTTAAAAAATCGAAACTGATGATGATCGTATAAAGACGAAACGTTTGACTTCAATTCTGCCACCCCTATTCGAAGCAGAATCAAAAAGTGCCTGTAGAAAGTTAAATTAGAATTTCAAAATTATTTATAATAAAAGAGGTACAGAGGAAAATAGAAATCGACTGTTTTATATTATCATTAATATCTCAAGAAGAAAAAGAAAAAAATCTTTCTGTTAACGAATACGAATTTGTCCAAGTTTTCTTTGATTTAACGGAATTTGTATCTCTTACGGTTTACGCGATACCTTCAGTGCACACTCAATTTGAAACAGCCGGTATAGGGCGTTCCATTTAAAAAGGGATTTTTTTTGCTCACCTTGCATGTAGAAAACGCTGCTGTTGAACTGTCGGCGTGAATAAAATTTTCATAAAAAATCCATATAAGGCCATTTTTTTAATTTCTTGTATTCGTTAATAATTAAAATAGTAAATGAGTATTCTCGTTAATAAAACTAACCGTGTACAAATAAGTTACAAAATTCTAACTGATTATGAAAATCTAACAGGCGCAGCACGAAGATACTTTACTAATCTTGTAAACCAAATTATTATAGAACACAACCAATAACATTTATTTTACTCTGTAGAAAAGAGTTACTTTGAAAATCAACAACAGGCGCAAAATGAAGGAGTAGCAGAAGAAACTGAAGAAGAAATAGAAATTCCTAGTGTTCCTGCGGATCCAAACGTTCAGAACGCAAAATGCGAGGTTTGTCAGGATCGTTTCGAACAGTTCTACAATGAAGAAAAAGAGGAGTGGCATCTTCGAATGGCAGTCAGGATTGAGGATAAAACTTATCATCCTCTGTGTTATGAAGACTACCAGGTAAATTACTCTTACCTTTAAGTCTTGTCTTAACGTCATTAATATATTCATTAAACATATTAAAATAATGTAAATACCACCAATATTATTAAACATAATAAATATTAATTATGAAAGAAAATGTCTGCTACAAGTTATCGCCTATAATGAGGTCTATATCAGAAAACTATATTCACTTATATTAGCTGTTCACATTCTTTTTAGATTCAGAGTAGGCCCTGGTAGGGAGACATTATTGTTGATATCACGATGAAACATAGGCCGAGTTAAGTGAGCGGTCAAATTGTACAGAATCGTCAAGTCAACAGTCCGACTAAACCCTCCGATCAATCAGGAATTGAGAAAAGTGATCATGTGATTTGGTCTGACCACTTCGACCATTCACTTACCGCAGCCAATGACATCAGAAAATTGATTGACGATCATTTTTAATTTTATGGTTATATTTTTGAAAACTACCACTGCCACTGTTGCCAGCTCGACTGAAGCAAGACCAAAGCATTCCGTTAAAACGTGAAGTATCGTCCCCAACAAACAATTGATAATTATTTATTTTTTCATTAAAAAAATTACATGCATGAGAATTTAAATAGCAGGATCTTCTTGCTGTTGCTGATGACTTAAAACTTTTTCCAGGATCATTTGGACTAGTGTCAACCAAGTCGGTTTTTTTTTTTGGTTAACCGGTTTTCGATTATTCGAGGTTTATTAGGGTACAGATGTTGTCTGGCATCATAATGAATTTTTACAACACAAAATATTTACATTAATTACTTTTATAATTTCTTGAACATTGTTCTTTAGATAGAACAAAAATAATTGACATTTATCTAGTATTTTACACAAAAATGAAAACTATTATTAGTGACTTTGTTTTTAGATATTCGAATAGTCCATTTTAACCAAAGTTATAGCGTTTTTCCCTAGCTACACCAGTGTGCACTGGGTGTATCTCTATCTGGTTTTATAACATAAAGCTGAACCGAGATGGAGATACATTCAGTGCGCACTGAGTGCAAGAAAGTGCGACCAGTGGAAAACGCTATTAATATATGAGAAGTTATCTCATCTGCTTGAATTTACATGCATAAAGCCGAACGCCTGGTCGCACTGGTGGGGGTGCGCATGCGGTCTCTGGTGACGTCAGACCATACTACGACGATTTTAATTGGTCAGCATAGTCGGTGTCGTTTCCATAACAACACAATTATTATGATGATTTTAAATGGAGCTTCAGCTTAGATGAGTCCGATTTTGTATGAGGCAACTTCTCATATACAAACTTTGGGTTTTAACCATTATTTGGATAACCGGTTTTATCCGAAACCGGTTTTTAAAGAAACCGATTAATTGGTTTCAAATTTGTCCGGTTTTTACCAGCACTAATTTGGACCTCACTTAGAATTCGGTCTACTTCTTTCATCATCGCCTCCAACGCGCATAACTTCAAATTCCTCAGTTAACATGGCAGTTCTTCAAATCCGTTTGGTTTTTTTAAATTTGGGTGATCTTTTATTCAATAAATGAACGTCTTCAGTACTGCACGTTTAGTTCCGCCACTTATAACTTTAGGCATTTTGACGAGATTATAATAAAAAATATATTTATTTTAACTTACTTTTTACTTTCATTATGCCGCCGTACAGTGGGCGAAATCTAGGCATTAGCTGGACAAAAATACAAAAAGGCCTTTATCGCAACATTTTTTTTGTGCGTTCACATTGATGAAAATTAATGGGCACTATATTCAGTTATATAATTCACTCAAAGTATACCATGAAAACAAGTAGTTCATCTGTTAAAGCGGTAATGGCCGAACGCGGGAATTTAAACAGCGCGTCAATATACGTAGCTAAAACTTTTCCTTTTTCATTTAATAAGTAATTTTAACACAGGAAAAATACGTGTGCTATAAAATTATGATTGTTGGATAACATTTTTCATTGTAAATAGTTAATGTTTGATTTAGACTGTTGTCGGACTTTGAACGAATCACCAGAACTTTTTTATGTTTTAAACTGTCCCTAAAAAAATGGTAAAAAATGGTGTTCTTGAAACTTTTTCCACTTATTCAGGAAGTAACAAGGTTTTTATTTTTTTGCAGAAACATTTGCCTTTTTGCGCCATTTTGAAAATTATAGCCATCTAGATTTCGCAACGTATTTTCTTATTTCTAACAGTAGTGTACTATTCTATTTCTAATCAAAAAATATTGTGAAATCTAGAGGGATATAATTTTAAAATGACACAAAAAACAAAGAAATGCAAACAGAAATCTATTATTCTCTTTGAAATCAGAAAAAATATTGTCAAATATAGATGGCTATAATTTTAAAAATGGCACTAAAAGGCAAATGTTTTTGCAAAAAATCAAAACTTTGTTACTTCTTGAATAAGTGGAAAAAATTTCAAGAATACCATTTTTTACCATTTTTGTAGAGGCAGTTTCAAACATGTTAAAGTTCTGGGCTGAATTGCACCGACATCTGAAATTAAATGCCTTAATCCATGTTAGTTAATCTAACTAACTAACACAGTATCAAAACGTGACGTTTAGCATTATGATTGGCCATTTATCTAGTGCCTTTGTATTCAGATGTGTTACTTGAGGCAGTTTCTATTTTGTGTGCGTTTAAAAATTGAAAAGAGAGAACGCAGATCTAATATTACGGATATTATTTTCACATGCGTACAGTCGCTGGCAGCAGTCACTCTGGGAAATCATCGTATTTGATGAAATACAACAATAATTTTGTTAATTTCCATTGATGTCTGGGCCATATAACTATATAAATTATCTAGAATTTCCATCAATTTGCAAAATTGATGGAAATGGAAATATCCTACTGAACTGAAGGTCCGCAACCTTTGCATCCGTGTGTTAATCTGTGCTGCAGATGTTAATATGATCCGCTAAAACTTGCTGAACACTTTTAGTAGCAAAAAATCGCAAAGTAATCAGTAACTGAGTAATTGCTGATATTGGAAAATTTCTATTTGT